>CM072531.1:6690000-7290000 GCA_036898165.1 Silybum marianum
AAGTAGCTTATCAATAAGCTAACTTATAAGTTAGCTTATATGCATCCAAACATGTACACTGAAAATAAACTAGCTTATAAGCTAACTTATAGGCTAGCTTATATTTGCCAAACAATGCCTTAATGCAGCTACCACCACCAAGACAAAGTTTGGGATGCTCACAGGTTTCTTTCTCTGTCTGCTGATTTTTTCTTGTCGTTCAAGCTTGAGTCCAAGATTGGGTTCCCAAGAATTCAAATTTCAAAACTTCATGATTCTTACTGTTGAGAAATTTATAATATAGGATTAGAAACAATAAAAACTAAATCTTTATATATATTAAAGGTCTAATGAATTATAAGAGAATCCCGAAACCAAATTGTGATATACCCACACGATTCGGGTCGTATTCTATGGTTACGATTCTACCATATATGTCTTTTTCATTCCGTCGAAAATCTATTTTACGGTATAGACGCTTATGACCTCCCCCTCTATGCCCTGCGGTAATGATTCCTCTGGCATTACGACCTAAACCTATCCTTCACGATAGATTTAATTTAAAGAAAGGAGGAGAAGCAGATCGTTCACTCAGTGAACTGTATTTAAATACAAGACAGAAAAATCAAAGACTAACCTTTTCTTGTTGATTTCGGAGAACAAATGAAAGCTGCACGGTTATGTAAAACCTGTCCTTTAAGGTTTTATACGACACCCTATTTGCTGTGAGTTTGACAACCACAAATCCCCAGGATTATATGCAGATTCACGGTTGGTAGACAACAACAATATGTACGACACCAAAGCAGAATTGATGCAGAAAATAGTAGAAGGAAGAAACAGCAGAATGATGGCAGCGATGGCAGAAAAGCAGCAGAAAACGAGAGAGCAAAGAGAGCCTGGTTGTTGTATTTTTCAACGCATGAAACCAGAAGGTTTAACCCAGTATTTATACTGGGTAAACCCACGCTTCTCTCAGCTTAGTCCCCAAGAATCGGTCTGTTAGTTGAGACCGATTCTCATGCTGATATTGCTCACGTTTTTTATAAAAATATTTAAGAAAAATCAGTTTTAAATAAATGATGAGACTTGGTCAAAAGCTGATGAGAAAATCGTGAATAAATATCTAAACTGATAAACTCGACTGCTTCTCTTTCTCAAACGTTTTTTATACCAAAAAGATACTCGGGAGCTCGGGACGAGGCTCCTTCTGCTCCGATGCCGCGTGCAAAGTGCAAAGTGCGCCTCCTCGCGCCACTCCGCCTCCTCGCGCGCGCGTGCGTTGGTCCAACCATCCACAACCCCTACCATGAGCCTATCAACTAGTTCAAGGCCCAATGGAGGGTTAAACCTTATAAGGCACTCTAACTTTCATCTCCCTTCCTATGTTGGATGGATGAAAAAAATTCCATCCTTCAACCTTTCATTTCCAACAATCCCCCACCAGGATGGAAAGTTTTCTGACATTCGTAGTAAATGATGTCACAGTGGTGTCACCAAGATTAAACCATGTTTATATAAGTAAGCAAGAAGAGATCAATTCAATGGTATCCTTAGGATTTAAACCTTGAATCTTAAGATCACTTCGGATTATTTACACACATCATCTAGCATTCTTGCTTTCTCACTGATCGCGAATTATGGCCTTGCGCTAAACCCTGTTTCATGACCTTTTAGAAGAAGAACCACTATTCTTCATTTGAGGCGGCACCACCTCTTAGTCATATAGGCAAAGTTCTATAACATCTTCGTTGCTAAGATGCCTCTAAACTTTGTTAAGAGTTTTAACTCAACCTTATTCTCGGCAACGCCGTACTATCTTCTACCTTACATGGATCTATCAGTCGATGGTACCTTCTATCAGTTAGTGACTTGTTGTTACCCTTTTAACTTGGTAGATAGGAGCACTAAATCCAAGTTGGGTTTCCATCACTTATTGATTCTATGTGGTTTCAGACCCATGTCTCTAGTAATTGATCCTACTAAGTCTCTCGTCAGAGGCTTGGTTAGCGGATCATCCAAGTTCCCACAAGACATGACATACACAATACTTATGGTACCATCATCAATTGATTGTCTCACGAAATTGTGTCGGAGACTTATGTGTCGCGACTTCCCATTATACACGACATTGTATACTTTTGACAGTGTGGCCTCACTGTCATAATACATGGGAATAGAAGGGGTTGGTCGAGGCTACAGATGAATATCTGTTAATAGATCTCCAATCCATCCAGCCTCTTTGCACGCGGCAGCTAGTGCAATAAGTTCGGCTTCCATAGTCGAATAGGCTATACACGATTGTTTCTTGCTTGCCCAAGAAATTGCCCCACCAGCAAGAGTATAAATCCACCCACTAGTGGATTTTGAATCACTAGAGTGATCTATCCAGCTGGCGTCAGAATACCCTTCCAAAATTCCTAGATGTGTCGTGTACGTTAACTCTAGATCACTGGTTCTTTTTAAGTAACCTAATAGTCTTCCAATATCTTTCCAGTGATCTGGACCGAGATTGCTAGTGTATTGACTCAGTTTACTCACCGCAAAAGCAATATCCAGTCTAGTTCAATGCATTGCATACATCATGCATCCTATTACACTAGCATACTCTAGTTGAGCCACTGCTCTACTAGAGTTTTTATCAAGTTTCACACTTGAATCAAAAGGAGTGTTATACTCTTTTATATTCAGATGTTGAAACTTTGTCAGTATCTTCTCTATGTAGTGGGATTGACAAAGAGAGATTTGAGATGTTGACCTTTTAACCTTTATTCCAAGAATAGTATCTACCTCTCCAAGGTCTTTCATCTTAAAGTTTGCGGATAGGTAGTTTTTGGTTTCTAGAATTCCTTCCAGATCGGTTCCGATGATCAACATATCATCTACATATAGACAAATAATCACAGTGGATCCTTTTGTGCATTTTGAGTAAATGCATCTGTCGGCCCCATTGTGTTGGAATCCGAAAGAGGTGATAGTTGTATCAAATCTTTCATGCCACTGTTTGGGGGCTTGTTTTAAATTGTATAGAGATTTAACAAGCCTACACACTTTGTTCTCTTGTCCGGTTACTACAAACCCTTCGGGTTGCTCCATATAAACCTCCTCGTTTAGATAGTCATTCAAAAAGGCTGTCTTCACATCCATTAGATGAATGTACAGACCTTTTATGGCTGAAATTGCTATAAGAGTTCGAATTGAACTAATTCTAGCAACTGGAGCCTGGGTGTCAAAATAATCGACTCCCTCTCTCTGTCTATATCCTTTTGCTACTAATCTAGCTTTAAAGGCTGAAATCGATCCATCTGGATGTCTCTTTCTTTTGAATATCCATTTGGAGCCAATGGGTTTTGCTCCCTTGGGTAGATCAGATAATTCCCAAGTACCATTTCCCATGATAGAGTCCATTTCATCTTTTATTGCTTCTTTCCACAATGGAGCATCCCTTGAAGACATGGCTTCTTTAAAAGTCTTAGGATCATCATCAATATTGATGGAGAAGATGACCTATCTTGTCACATTCTTTTGAGTTCCTTCTACCAGGTATGAGTAGAAGTCATCTCCTAGACTTTTCTCCTTTCTTGCTCTTGTACTTCTACGTGGTTCGTCAGCCTTTCTTGGGGCTTCCGAACTATCACGAGATGTGCAAGGAAGATGGGGAGCCAGTGTTGGTTCTGAATTTTCAGCATTGCCTGAAAACTTATCTTCAAAGAATTCCACGTCTCTGGATTCTACTATAACTCCTGATTCTTTATCCAATAATCTATAAGCATTGCTATTTCTAGCATATCCAACGAATATGCTTTTAATTGCACGGGCTCCCAGTTTGGATCCTTTAGGATCGGGGTTCGATAGTAGGCAATACACCCCCAAACTTTAAGATGGTCAAGATTTGGTTTCCTTCCTTTCCATAATTCATAAGGACTGGTTGGAATCACACGACTAGTGATTCGGTTGTGGATATGACAAGCAGTGAGTAGGGCTTCTCCCCATAAATTATTTGGCAGACCCGATTGGTTCAACATACAGTTGACCATCTCAACAAGGGTTCGATTCTTTCTTTCCGCCAAACCATTTTGTTGTGGGGTGAATGGTGAGGTGCGTTCATGTTTGATTCCATTCTCTTCGCAGAATGTATCAAACTCTCGATTAAAATATTCACCACCTCTATCTGATCGTAGTATTTTGATTCGTTTCTCGAGTTGATTTTCCACTTCAGCTTTATAAATTTTAAATGCCTCAAAAGCTTCGTCTTTTGAGTGTAAAAGATAAAAATATAAATATCGGCTGAAGGATATGTTAATTGTTGGCAGGAATAAAGAAAGAATCGTCAAGCTGAAACAACAGTTGAGCGAGTCTTTTGCTATGAAAGACTTTGGGCTAGCCAAGCAGATTCTTGGCATACGGATCACCAGAAATAGGGCTGCCAAGAAGCTTTCATGTCATAGGAGCAATACATTGAGAAGGTGCTTTGCAGATTCAACATGAATAAAGCTAATGTGGCCAGTTCACTCCTAACTACCAACTTTAAGTTAAGTGATAAAGATTGTCCCTCTTCAAAGAAGGAGATTGAAGAGATGGATCGAGTTCCATATGCATCGGCAGTTGGGAATCTGATGTATGCGATGGTATGTACAAGGCCTAATATAGCCCATGCAGTAGGTATTGTTAGTCGGTTTATGTCAAATCCGGGTAAGAAGCATTGGGAAACAGTTAAATGGATTCTCCGTTATCTGCGAGGTACTTCCAAATTGGGTATAACATTTGGGAATGAAAAACCAATGCTTGTTGGATATACCGATTCTGATATGGCAGGAAATATGGATAACATAAGGTCCACTTCTGGATATTTGATGACGTTTGCAGGGGGAGCAGTATCATGGCAATCAAGGCTGCAAAAATGTGTTGCCTTGTCTACAACTGAGGCTGAGTATATCGCGGCAAGTGAAGCGTCCAAAGAGGTAGTGTGGCTGAAAGATTTTCTAAAGGAGCTTGGTTTCAAGCAATAACACTACGTGGTTCTTTGTGATAATCAAAGTACCTTTGTCTTGCAAAGAATTCAACTTTTCATGGAAGAACAAAACATATCAAGATGAAGTATCATTGGATTCGAGAAGCACTTGAAGATGGATTGCTCGAAATTGATAAAGTTCATACCGATGATAATGGTTCTGCTATGTTGACAAAGGCCTTAGCGAGGGAAAAGCTCAAGGTATGTTGCTCGATTGCCGGGATGGCGAACTCTTCCTCATAAGCAGAAAGGGGGAGATTTGTTGGGTTTTATTTAATTATTTCTAGCCCATGAGGAATAGTTAAAAGACCCAACAACAATGGCCTGATACAAGCTATATATATAGTCTTGTATATTAGGGTTTTGCATATTGAGAGCTGATTTAGAATTGAGAAGTAAAAGTCCACAATATATAAAAGTTAGAGAAAAGAGAGAAAAGTTCCAGTGCACTTTTTGGGCAAGTGCAACTGCGTCATTTCGTCTATTCGGAGTTTGAACCGTCAGATCGTCGTGATTATTGGTTAATATATTTAAGACATATTTATCTACATTCTGAACGGTGGAGATTGGTGTTCGAGGTCCGGAAGGCATTCTTCTGCTGTTCGACATATAGCTGTATTTTCTGGGTGATATTTCTTCCTCTTTTTCTTTTGATTTGATTCCATACTTCTTGATGATTTGTTCCAAGAGTATGATGATTGTTGTTTGCCTCTAGCTTTATCTTGAGAAGACTTTTGCATTGTTTATTGGTGGTAGTGGACTTTAAGCGGCCTAAGGGCCCCGTGGTTTTACTCTCGGCTTGAGAGGTTTCCACGCAAAAATCTGTATGTTCCGTGTGTGTTTGATTGTTGCTTATTTTCTGTTTTGGAGTTGATTATCTTTGTATTTAGTATACCCTATTTGTTTGCCCCTCATAGATTCATAGCTTCTATCATTACATATGAATTGATGCACATTCACAATTGCATGTTACAAATTACCGGTATGCATTAATGCATACTGTCCATATGGAAGGCTCCCAAGGTGTTCTTCGGTTTCTCTTTTTTTGGCGTTTTCCCTTGAACCTGACCTGATATATATATATATATATATATATATATATATATATGAGGAGAATCAAATACAAACCAGTTAAATGTTACAAACTATACAACCTCGTGCAAATCAATATAAAAATAATTTTTTTCATGATTTGTTTTCATCAAATGCTATGATCTAAGATATTATTACACACATGTTTGTTTCATAATGTAAAAAGTTTCACATGTATTTATTTTCATAAGTTGAAAGTTTCTCATATATTTTTGTATGCAAAACTTTCACATGTATTTGTTTCATAATGTTAAAATTGCACATGTAATTTTTTCACAAGGTGAAACAAACATATGTGTAATAATAACTTAAATCATAGTATTTGATGAAAAAACAACTGAAGAACGTCTCGGGAGCCCGCCATCTAGACGATATGCATAGAAGCGATTGAAGCTGTTTTTTTACTACTCACGAGTTCATATGCACAAATGCGTGTTTTAAATTACTAGTATGTATTTGTGTATACCATCCAGAATTATGGCTCCTAAGGTGTTCTTCAGTTTTTATGGAGTCTTTCCTCTGAACCTGACCCTATATAATATATATATATATACATATATATAATATATACATATATATATAGGGAATGTTTCAAACGAGAACACTTTCATTTTACGAGAACGCGAGAACACCCTTTTACTATAAAAATCACATGTGATACAATTATCCATCACATATGAGACACATGTGATACTAAATCAGAGATGTGGATGACTTTTGGTGCGATCTAGGATACATGCCAAGGCGTTTTTACACCACTAAGCTCCATGACATATTATCACATGCGATAAGGGTGCCTTTGATGTGATGTTATAATCAATCAAAACCATCATAAGTGATATTAAATCATAGACGCAAACGATCTTTGGTGCGACCTAAATAGCAAGGCACATCATTCGGACACCACCAAGTCCCCTCTCGTGTATATCACATGTGATAAGAGTGTTCTCGCGTTCTCGTAAAATGAAGGTGTTCTCGTTTGAACCTCCACCTATATATATATATAGATGTTGGTTTATTTACAAATTGGATAAATCGTACAAACTCGTATAAACCATATATAAAAATAAATTTTTCATGATTTTTTTTCATCAAATGCTATTATTTAAGATGCTATTACATATTATGTCAAGTATGTTTTGCTTCAAGTTTCTAGTTCTAAACTGAATCTTGGAGCTTTGATTGTCTAATGTGAAAATTGAAAATTTTATATATTTTTATCTGTTTGTTTATAGGTGAATAAAAATGTGTTTTTGGTAGACTATGCTTATACAGCACTTAAGCATAACCGGATACCAACTCCTCATAACTTAGTAAATTCAACTTATTTGTGACTTTGGATACTTGTAGGTGGGTTTTGAGATGGTAGATGTAATAGCAGAAGCCGAGGGTATCTCCATGGGTAGTGGTTCCTTCAAAGCTTTCTTTGGGAAAGGTTGTTTCAATTACAATTATTACTGTTCTCATTTCACATTCGGTTTTATGGATGGGCTCAAAGTTATTTGTTACATTGACCTTTTGCAATTTCTGAACTAAGTAACTTCATGTGACATCAACAGTGATGGATTGGAGTCTTATAACACACTTTGGGTTTGCTTACCAAGTAAATGTTTATCGAGTCACTTTACCTTATCGAATGTACATGATAATGATTTAGAATCTTACTCGGTAGTCTTACCGGGTAAGAATCTTCATCCTTATCATGACTCTTACCGGGTAAGATTCTCGACCCTTACCATGTTCATTCAGTAAGGTAAATGATACACCAGTAAGCATTTAGTAAATGTCCCCTATGTTTTCATGTGTTCAAATTTTGGCATTGTATATGTGAATCTATAAGTTTATACCGGGTAAGCATTTAGTAAGCCGCCATTAAATCTATAATGGACCTTTGAGTAAATGAGTGGACAAAGGAGAATCATCAACAAAGGCTTAGGTGGTCCCCGTAATCGTAAGATATTGATAAAAAATTTAGAATAACACTTTAGAATATGACAGTTTTAAGTTAAATTGTGCTAAACTAACTATGGATGATGATGTTACACATAGTGACCCAAAGTTTCACAAGATATCATGCTCTTAATATAATTTGATAAAGTTGTATAGGTAACAGAGGTAACCTTTCTTATGTATCTAGCTAGCACCATGGGTGTGCTTGAACAATTATTGCTTGTCTCAATATCAAGTTATTTTAGGGCGTGAAGGAGTATCGGTTTGTTCATCGTCTCTATAGTGTGCTTTTCTTTTAGCAATATTTCATTTCCAACTTATAGTTTTTGCCTACAAGTTTTTATATTTGATTTTATTAGTAAGGTGGATTTCATGTATTTGACGAATCATTCTTTAAATGACAATGTCGAGTTTAATTTAAGTATTTTTTTAACGGGGTTTTTAAGATTTACATATGTGATAGCATCTTGATCACTCTTTAACTGACGTGTTTAAAAATGTGGTATTAATGGTAGAAGAACATTGAATGTATTACTTAAACATGAAAACATTATGTTTTGTTGTCACCTAAAATTAGAATGAATTACTATCAAAACATGAAAAAAAAAATTATGTTCAGCTGTTACAAAAAGTTCGATGGTATTGATGGTAGAAGAATGTTGAATGTGTTCAATTAAAATATTGGTTAATCCACTAAGTTCAGTGTAATAAAATCTCAAATCAAAACCAGTAAAACTCATAAGGTATATGATGGTTAGGTTGAGTTCCGGTGTTAAGAAGAATTAAGGTGAGAAGCATAAGAAAATGATCTCCATACTTGGATGCATGTTAAACTTATGTCTTGTATAACACTTTATTAGAACATCATATAGTTATTTTAGGCATATAAGCTCAAGTTTGTGGTGGTAGCTTTATAATTGTGATTTACCCACAACTAGTTTATGGTTCTTGTTGACACCTGGTTTTGTTATTACCGATAATAGTTAGTCAATTTTATATAGAAGGGCTGTTATTCATACCTCATCTTTCATTCCTCATCCTCGTCCTCGTCCTCGTCCTCGTCCTATCCTCATCCTCATCCTCATCCTCATCCTCATCCTCATCCCATGATATTTTTTACCCCTACCTCGTTCAAACACCCCTTATAAGAGAGGTTATGTTGTTAAAAAATTAAAAATTAAAAAATCAATTATAAATATATTTGACACTAACATAGTAGCATTAAAAATTAAAATTTAGTGTCTAAAAAAGGGTAAGAGATTTAACAATTTGTTCAAAGTTAAAGATGAATTATCGGTCGATTTAGAGGACATTAAGTTTTTTACACAGGGCCTCCAAAATATCCGACACGACCTTGAAACCAACTCCTCTTTGCATGGTTGTACGTTTAGCGCTCTTTCTTAACGCATGCTTTTTTTCTTGTACCAGTTTATGGTTCTGGACCTTTGTAAAACCGGCCACCGCTGCAGATGCTCTAAGAAAGAAGTTTGATTTAGTAAACAACTAACCTCTTATCAAGGCAGGAACATCTTATTCGGTAAGAGGTGGCAAAAGGTTGATAGGAAGTTAGTAAATGGGGCTTCACTACAATAAAATTGGGTTTATAGGACGCCACCAATAAATAGACGTCCTAGTAGACCACTTTATAGGATATAAATTATAGGACCAAAAAATAAAGTGTCCTATAAAAAAAGCGTTGTAATAAGTTTATAGGGCCCTTTTGGGCATCATAACAAGTTTTTCAGGAAACTTTTAATAAATAAAAAACGTCGCGTTAGCTGGTTTATAGGACATTTTTTATAAAGTGGCCTATAAACTCATCTTTTTATATGACAGCTATGTTTATGGGAAACTTTTTCAGATAGTATACCATAAAATAGCTAATAGGACGCCTTGTATAAAAAGTGTGCTAAAAATCTTGTTACGATGCCAAAAAACATCCTATAAACTTATTAAAACACTTTTAAATAGAATCCTTTATTTTTTGGTCCTATAAAATGAGTCTTATAAAACAGTCTATTAAAATGCTTCAAATTAGTGACATCCTATAACCCAAAGTTTATTGTAGTGACTTAGATATTATTTAGGTACTATAAACCTGGTCTTATTATAGTGCTGAGTCATAAGGACCACTTTACTTGAACCATATTGACTAAACTTATAGTTCACTCTTTTCTTTTCTTTTTATTAACTATGATAAGTATATAAAAATATTATTTACACGTGATATATGTGTGTGTGATAAAGACACAAGAGACATTTGTGATTTGTCGAGTTTTATAACTTTTTCTTTATTTTGTATCGATCATAAAATTTAAAATGTTAGACGTCATGTTTGCAAAAAATGTCGAATGTTGCATTTGAATTGTACTACCTTCTCCTAGTTGTGTGTGGTTAGAAGAAGCGAAACCGTTTCTAATAAATGTATAAAAGTAAAAAATATATATATATGCTAACTTTTTTACCTATTTATATTGAAAAATTATAATTGAAAATACAAAAATAATTAAAGTTCTAATATAAAATAAAGAGTAAAGTTCACTTTTGATCCCTAAGGTTTGTTCATTTCAACGGTTCCCGTCCCTAAAGTTCATTCTCTCACTTTTACCCTTCACGTTTGACACATTTCAACGATTTCCGTTCCTCCCTCTAACGACCTTTAAAACTTTCTGTTAAATCCAATTAAATGAGGGGTAATTTGGTACCTGTTTTCGTAATTTTTTATTATATGTACTACGGGGACCAAAATTGTAATTTATTTATATGTACAATTATATATATATATATATGTACGGCGGCTTCTTCTCCGTTTTGAAACCACAGGGACCAAAAAATACCAGGTCTTCGTCGTCGGTCCTCCATTTCCATCAAGCTCCATCATCTCAGACAAAAGACAACCTCACCGGACGTCATCTCCGGTGATACACCTCTGGCCGGAAACATTCAACTCGCCAGAAGCAACCTCGACGGGGACCAAATCACAACTTCGATTTTCTGTGTCTTCATATGCTAATACCGTCCCTCTGTTTACGTGTATATATATAACAGTTAATTTCACTTTTGGTTTCGATACAGAAACCATTAATGAAAGGAAATGGGTTTTATAGCAGAATAAAAGAAATGGTCTTCATCACCCCACCCCCTTTCTTTTCTGTATCATGTTTTCACTCCATCTGAAAACCCATTGATGAAAAGAAATGGTGCAAACGTTTCGAAAACCCTCCCCTCTCGTCATCTTTTCCTATCCAAATAAAAAAACTTGATTTAAGCAAACGTAGACCCAAGTATGGATGCCACATGATAACCAAATTTGATGACGGCGGTCTTTACCTGTGTGTGTGTAAGTGAGAGATAGAGAGACATGAACATTAATGTTTTAGGGTGACAAATAGGTGAACACTCGTAGGTCTCGATCGAATATGGTGAACGATTTTGGGAGGGACAATGACCTCCGGTGAGAATGGTCACCGGCTTTGATGGTGACGGTGAATATGTTGTACACATAAAAGAAACCCCCTATCAGTTTTGGTTAAGAGTTGGAGATAGTGACCGACTGTAGGGAGAAGCTAGACATCGTGACGGACTGACGGGCGTTGGGGGAGGGGTGTGGTAGTCACCGGTGATGGAGTATATCTTTGGTATTATATATATGTGTGTGTGTGTGTATATATATATATAAAAGAGAGTATTACACAACAGGTCCCTAAAGTTTGATTTTTTTTTAAACAGGAAAATTAAAAAAAACATGTAAAATGACTAAAATATCCTTCATTTAATTGGAGTTAACAAAAAAAGTTAACGTTCGTTAGGATGAGGGACGGAAATCGTAGAAATGTGTCAAACGTGAAGGGTAAAAGTGAGAAAATGAACTTTAGGGACGGGAACCGTTGAAATGAACAAACCTCAAGGACCAAAAGTGAACTTTACTCTAAACTAAATGAAAGAATTAAATAAAATCTCTAGATGCAAGCTTTCTTGCTATTTAAAGGATGCTTTATTCTCGTATTCTTGCATTCAATTTGAATGAAAATGGTTGCAGAAAATATAAGAGAGAGAATTCATTCCAAAGAAAAAGCAAGACCCCAAGAAGAGATATGGAAATATATTTTTGGATTCAATTCCGCCGTTGTGGTTAAGTGTGCCATTGAGCTTGGGATACCCGATATCCTCGAGAAGCATGAAACCCCAATGACGCTTGTAGAGCTTGCGTCAAAGCTTGTGTGTTCACAGTCTATATTGTATCGGATCATGAGGTTCTTGATCCACTATAAGATATTTCAAGAGAAACCTGTATCTGAAACATCTGTTGGATATGCTCATACACCTTTATCTCGGCTTCTAACAAGACATGGAGAAAATTCCATGGCTGAACTTGTGCTTTTAATGAACAATCCTGTCATGTTGGCTCCATGGCACAAGCTTAGTGCTTGGGTTTTAGATAATAAAGACTCACTGTAACACCCGGAATTTTGTAACCAAGATGATGTGTTTTTCACATTCTAAATATTTAAATATTTATGAGCCTAAGGAAGTGTTACAAAGGTCTAATGTTGGTTACATTGATCTGGAAGAAAGGAGCAAAAAACCGAAACCATTTGAGTTCGGTACCAGGTTGGCGATCATGACAGGCTATCTTTCCATGTCATGGTCGCATGGAATCATAGCAAGTGAATCTAATGTCAAGATTTCAGCAGAAAACTCGCGGTACGTAGCTCGCGATCATGACAGGCGATCTTTCCTTGTCATGATCGCATGGTCATCATCGCCGGGAAGAAGCAGCCATCGATTTTGTAGCACGAAACTCACGGTACATGCCTGGTGATCATGACAGGCGATCTTGCCTCCATTAAGTTTTTTACAAATTTGGTCCTTTTTCCGTTAGTTCTGTTAACTTCGTTAGGGTTAAATTTTCCGTTAAATTTTTTACAAATTTGGTGCTTTTTCCGTTAGTTCTGTTAACTCCGTTACGGTTAAATTTTCCGTTAAGTTTTTTACAAATTTGGTCCTTTTTCCGTTAGTTATGTTAACTCCGTTACGGTTAAATTTTCTGTTAACTCTTTTTCAATTTTGGTCCTTTTTCCGTTAGTTCTATTAACTCCGTTACGGTTAAATTTTCTGTAAAGTTTTTTACAAATTTGGTCCTTTTCCATTAGTTCGGGTTATATTTTCTGTTATGTTTTTTACAAATTTGGTCCTTTTTCCATTAGTTCGGGTTATGAGACAGTTAAGTTTTTTAGAAATTTGGTCCTTTTTCCGTTAGGCTAAACGTAATAAACATTATTTTTATATAAATTTATTTCCATTTTCCGTTATCAATTTACAACAACCGTATGACATACTACAAACATACAACCGATAAAATCACGTATAACATACAACAGTTAAAATTTCTATTATTTCTAAATATTTTTTTAAGAAACGGTTACTAAAATTATAATTATTTACACAAGTCTTTATTAAACTATTTACAATCTTTGTATAAAAATGCATTACACGTGTTATAGATAATTTATATCTATATATTTTAATGGACAAACATAACCATTTCTTCGTTTCAAAACACACGTGGTGGTCCTAAAAATGGACAAACATAATCATATACATGTAAATTGTAAACATTTAAATAAAGTGCGGGTTTTGAACTAACCATTTCGTAAACGTCTTGACTTATTTTAGATGACAAGCACGTGGTGGTTGACTTCTCCTTGGTTACGTAAGCAAGACCTTAAAATATTGAAGTGGTCACAATTTTTTGTGTGTAAGCAAGAATAAAGCAAGAACAAAGTAAGAAGATGAGAAGAAAACAATGGAGTCAATTACAGCCGTGTGGGGTGGGGGTGGGTGCGGTTGTGGTATATAAGGCTTTTAGGGTTCGGTGGATTAGGGTTTCCAGGCAAAAAAAGGGCCCAAAACGACGTTGTTTTGGGTCCCCTCCGCCATGTGGCGGAGGTATTTATATGGCGTGGTGGAGGAAAATATATACGGTCAGCGATACGCAAAAAACGGCCCAAAACGACGTCGTTTTGGGCCCTTCCGCCATGTGGCGGAGGTATTCGGTATTTGGCGGAGCACTTTTGGCCAAAACGACGTCGTTTTGGGTGTCTTTGAAGTCCACTCGATCTGAGGTGTGTATCAATATGTATTTCGTAGAGATTTTGGTCATTTTGATCAAATCAGAGGGTATTTGATCATTTTGGTAAACGTATTTTGAGGAATGGTCAAAATATTTAAATTCCAAAAAATGTAATCATCAAACATTAATGATAATAATTTAGGTTTTATACTTTTTAATTTTTTTCATTATAATAATATTATTAAATTAAAATAATTTTTATTCTTTATTGTTTATTCTAATGATATTTTTTTAATATTAATTTGACGCTGCAGTGAATTTAACTATTTTTATTTTTTTGGTTTTGTTTTATTTTTATTTTAATAACTAAAAGATAATATCATTGTTTTTACTTATTATTAGTTTACTTATTATTATTATTATTATTATTATTATTATGCTAAATTAAAGAATAAATTTTAAATGAAGAATATATATATACATATAATATATAATCAAAGGTACAATAATTTTTGACCGAAAAAAATACGGTGGCACATGCCACCTTGTGTCCTTTAACAGATCCGTCCATGCTTGATTTTTCTGCCATCATTCATTTAACTTAGAGAGAAGATGGAGAACTTTGAAAGTATTTTTAGGACATCATTGAAGCATGGAGAGTTTTGAAAGTATTTTCAGGACACCATTCAAGGAGAAAATCATCGTATTTGGAAGTAAAAAAAATTAAGACAACAGTTACACTTATTTAGAAGTCATAAGCAGGGACATTTCAATTTTTCGAAGGCCCTATTAAACTAAAACTTTTTGATAACATTGCAAGGGTTATCTAAGCATTTAACAATTGACAATTAACCAAGGAAACTTGAAAAAGCATAACACAGAAGAAATCCAATTTAATTGCTCCATGTTTGGAGCTCAACCATGATGATCAAAAGTAGAAGAGAATTTGAAAAAAAGTCTAGTTGAATGATCCGAATTACAAGAGAATTAGTACCAAGTTGGACAATAATTGTACATTTATTGATGAAAAAACCTACGACCCATGTCAACGTGGGACCCAAAATTTAGGGGGACCCTATTTCAAGTCAACTCATTTATTAAATGGATTGGAGGTTGACCCATTTAACTTAAACGAATTGAAAATTTCAATCCAACCTGTTTTTGATGAAAAACATATGTGTAATAATATCTTCAATCATAACATTTGATGAAAAAAAATAATTAAAAAATATTTTTATATTGATTTGTACGAGTTTGTATAGTTTGTAACATTTGACTAGTTTGTATTTGAATGTGTGTCTATATATATTATATATATAGAGGCGGGTTCATACGAGAACGGTACCAATTTATAAGAATACGAGGACAATCCTCGTCCAATCATTTTGTAGATGAAATTTTTCATGTACAAAATCTATATGATTTTGTAAGCATCAAAAAGAACACACGCGACTTTTTCCATGGGAAAGTCGCGGGAAAAGTCGCGGCTAATCATATATGATTTTGTACGTGAATCATATGTGATTTTGTACGTGAATTATATGTGATTTTGTACATGAAAATTTTATATACAAAATTATTGGCTGAGGATTGTCCTCGCATTCTCGTAAATTGTTACCGTCCTCGCATGAACCTCTTTCTATATATAAATATTATATATAGAAAGAGGTTCATGCGAGGACGGTAACAATTTACGAGAATGCGAGGACAATCCTCAGCCAATAATTTTGTATATAAAATTTTCATGTACAAAATCACATATAATTCACGTACAAAATCATATATGATTAGCCGTGACTTTTCCCGCGACTTAACCCACGGAAAAAGTCTCGCGTGTCATTTTTATGCTAGTACAAAATCACATATGATTCTGTACATGAAAAAAATTTCATGTACAAAATGATTGGCTGAGAATTGTCCTCGTATTCTCGTAAATTGTTACTGTCCTCGTATGAACCCACCTCTCTCTCTCTCTCTCTCTCTCTCTCTCTCTCTTTATATATATATATATATATATATAGGGTGGGTTCAAATGAAAATTCATCTTTCATTGTACACGTGAGGACAAAGGAGACCGCAACACGTGTCCCCTGCGCCATGGGTTATTCATTTTGAATAGATAATGATAATGTGTTATTCATATTGAATATTGTATTATTCATTATGAATAGTGCATGCACTTCATATTTGTTATTCATACTGAATGAGACACGTGTAGCGCTATTCTTAATTCTCACTTTTGCAATGAAAAATGAGTTTTCATTTGAATTTTCATCTCTCTCTCTATATATATAATAAGTTTTATATATCAATCTTATATCAAACTTTGTAATTGGATCAAAATAACAAAAGAAGTAGGTGAGACTATTGATTATAATCATGAGATATATTACGAGCATTGTTTTGTCACAATATATCAATGTATCCCTACATATGTTCTAATAAGATTTACATTCATCAAACAAACGCAATTTTCTTACATACTTTTGTAATTGTTGGATATTTTGGTAATTCCTTTACATTTGTTGTAACGTACTCATTTACAACTTTGACCAAAAACCTTCTTCAATCCCCCCTTTCCCGGCCAATGATTGCATGAAGAGAAAAGTAAGTCATCAGTACTATGACCACTCGGCTACAGGAAAATTTGATTGGATTGTTAATTTTTCCTTTTACTTGTTCGAGGTTTTTTAATCTTATTGAGATTGTTTTTTCATAGTTTGGTTTCTTAGTAAACAATTACGAAAAAAAAGGTTTTATTAAGTTTATGTAAATAAAAGGTATTACATCGAATCTAATTTTATTTTTATATATATTTTAATTCTAATTTAAATTAAAAATTTTAATTGAAATCATCTATACATGTTAATGATTGTAGGAAGATAATTATTAATTTTTATACATTAATTCTTCTAATATAATTTTTATATATTGCTTGTATAGTTTGTTTATACATATTACTATATCACTGTGTTAATTCTAATTATATATATATATATAGAAAGAGAATAATGCGAGTACGATAACATTTTAAGAAAATACGAGGACAATCCTCAGCCAACCATTAATTTGTACATGAAATTTTTTTCATGTACAAAATCATATGTAATTTTACACAAAATCATATATGATCCGGATGACTTTCCATGCGACTTAAGTGGTCTTAAAAGTTGTCCGCTACCCGTTAGTGCAAAATCACATATGATTTTGTACATAAAAGAAGTTTCTTGTATTCTCATAAATAGTTAGCGCTCTCATATGAACCCACTTCTCTCTATATATTGTGGTAATTTTGTATCTTATGTACTAAAAATTATAAATATATTATTAATTTATTTTAATTACTTTTCTAAGCGATATTAAATATAATAAGTATTTTGTAAATTAATGTAGGGGTTAATATTAAGTATTTAATTATAATTTTATTTACATATATATTGCTTCTAATTTTCTGATAAGATTTTAAACGGTGATTTTTATAATTTTATATAATGATTCCAAACAGTACAAATCAATATTCATATAAATATGTAGGGGTTGTTTGTTTTTTCAATTTAAGCTCTTAATCACCACTTATGTCTGATTCATTTAGATGTTTCATAACCATTTCGAACTGAAATCTGACTTTAAACTTCAACACCTCTTAAAAAACAAACGCCACCATAGAGTGTGTGTGACCAACGATTTAGTATTTTAAATAATATATATGAAAAATGTGATGTAAATAATGATAATCGATAATCGTCGTTAAATTGTATTAAAACAAAGTAATGATAAATTACGTAATATTCAATTATAATAAATGTTTCATTTATGTATACATATTGTAATAAGGTTTTTTTATCGTGCAAACTAAAAGTTAATCAAATATGGTTCATACAACATTGGTTATGAGTTGAGGTTGCGGGCAACGTCGTCCGCACATCTTTGTATTGACTATTAATATAAAATTACTTGTGATTTTGTATGTGGCTTGACATTTTCTTATTCTGTTATTTGGTTACTGTTATTGTTTGAACCTTTATTTATATAATATTATAATATTAAAAAATGTAAAATTTTAAACTTAAATTATACGTGATCGGTGATGTTTGTGAATGTGTGACAAGACGAAAGAGAAATGACAGGTCGAATATTATAACCTTTTCTTTATTTTGGATCAATCACAAAAACTAAAATTTTAGAGGTCAAGTTGCGAATAATGCATAATAAGTGGATCCTTCAACCCACTCATGATTTTTAATTCACGTAACAAGATCCAACTTAATGGGTATTGAAGTGATTGGGGTAGGTGTAGGGTTGTTTCGATGGAGTTTGAGGTCCATATCTAATGTCATAAAAGTTTTATGATAAAACACTATGCAACACTTATTTGATCCAGTGGCGGACTTGAATTTTTCCTGAACGGGTGTAATCTTAAATTGTATCAAATGTCCGTAAAGTTGTTTGATGTATTTTTCGGTTGATTTCAATGGATTTTTTAGCCGAATTCCCCTTTTGGGGGTTTTTTTAAGTTTTTCAGTTGATTTCTATAGATTTTTTTAAGGTTTTTATTTGATTTCGAGTGATTTTTTATGGTTTTTGATTGACTTCGAGTGATTTTTTTAAGGTTTTTGGTTGATTTCGAGTGATTTTTTAAAGTAGTGCTCATTTAACCCTTGAAATATCAAAAGTTTAACGGGTGCATCTCATCTAAAACTTACGAAACGCGATTTTTGTTACCCTTACGGAATACGGTTGAGCGGTAGCACGGGACCGCCCTCCTCATAGGGTGGGTCCGCCCCTGATTTGATCACTAACTAATTGTTTCATCCAAAATAACCAATTTATACTACACAATATAGCAAAATAGCCAACTTTAAATTTTTTTGCTAAAATAGCCGGTTTCCTTGCCCCCGGGGGCAAGGAGCACCATTTTCGAGAAAAAAATATATTCAAATATAAATCTGATTTAAATATTAATATAAAGTACAGAGGTCAAATCATGTTATTCCAAACATCAAATCAGAGGTATTAAATAACATTTTAAATTTGAAAAAGTAGAACCTCGAGAACAGTGTATCACCTCGGCCCCGGGGGCGAGGTTAACTTGGTCAACTCGAATTTTTTTTCTAGTAAATTGTTATATTTGATTCCTTACGCGACGAGACAACTAAGTGATTTGATCCGATTTTATCTGATTTGATCCGATTTTATCTGGTTTTTCTCGTAAATTGTTATATTTAAATTCTTATGCAACATAACATGTCAATGGTTTGATTCATTTTATCTGATTTAATTCGATTTTATCTGGTTTATACAGTTTATATAGAGCTCTTAGAATGACAAATAATTTTTATCTATAAAAATCATGCAGGAGCTTTTTTTTAGGTGATTACTTATAGATTATTTCGAAAATATTAATGGTTTGGTAAAGTCCGATATTTTTCAAGAAAATACCAACTATTCATCAAGAGAATATATGAGTGATTTGTTACTGATTTGATCACCCACAATTTACCCACCAATATTTATAAAGGTTTTATAAGAAATCATCTTTTAGCAACGGATATCTCATAGAAATATTCGTAGGTTAAAGTTTTGTAATTATTAATGTCAAGGTTATTTTTGCCAAACTCTAATTTTTATTTTTACTACTATAATATAAATATATTAATACACATGGGATTGATTAAAATAAAATAAAAGTATTTATTAGATACTACTATTTATATATTTATGATGATCTTCACGATAAAATATCATCATTCAACTTTAATATAACTAATTCTTCTTGTTCCCATAACTTGTTCACTATGAGATTATTATTAGTTGAATCTTTCTATTGTACTAAGTTGAACATTTAGTCAAATAATACGTACAATTAAGATGGTTATATAAAGAAAAAATAAAAAAAAGACATAAAAGTATTGTTGATCATAACTCCTCTCAGTGATTTGAATATGATTCCTTTATTATACTTAGTGAAATTCCTTAGATAAGCTTCTGTTCAAATTCAGCGATAGCATACGCTGATTGCTATCAGCGATCGCTGAAGATCAAGGATCAACAAGCTTGTCTCTGAAGACCTGAAGATCAGCTATCACACCAGAAGATCATTCAGCAACAGTCGAAGACCAAAGCTGAAGAAAGAGATAATCAGCTAAGTGACCTGAAACGGTTCAGCGATAGCAGCGATTATCTACTCAAAGTGTGAAGTCTTGTGAAGTCTCAGCAACACTGAAGTTCATCCTTGAACATTCAGTGTCAGCGATCAAATGAAGCTTCCTCTGCAAGATTAAAGTTTGATCTTATCCTCGATGCACAAAAGTCAAACCTAGAACCATGTCAGAAAAGGACGTACGACTTGTCTCTTATGTCCCCATCATATCTGATACGGTACTGTTCATATTCGGCCAAAAGCATGGCTGTCTTATTTACAAGGACAAGCTTCCTATCCAAGCTTGACACGTGGCATGTACCTTTTGTCTTGCATTAAATGCAAGCGGGTATAAATAGATGAATATATCTTCTTCATCTTCATGCATGCTTTTCTTCTAGCCTCTACCTTCTGCATTTCTTTCTTCCATCTTCTTGTGCATCACACTGTGTGTTTCCTTAGTTACAATAAAATAGGTTCTTAACTTGTTCTAATTCCGCTTGTAACTGTAAATTTGTTTATTTGAAATAAACTCATTTAAAAACCAAAATTTGTGTGTTTGTATTCAACCCCCCCCCCCCCCCCCCTTCTACAAACTGTTACTTAGTATTTAACTCTTATAGATCCTTTTTGGGACCAACAAGTATTTTCAATCATAATCAAGAAGCACTATTTAAAATCTTATCAATACTACAAATCAAGAAGCACTATTTACCAGATCTTATCAATAAAATCTTATCAAAATAAAAGAGTAAATTACAATTTTGGTCCATAAGGTTTGTAATTTGTTATGGAATTGCTCCTTTATCTTCAAAAATTACAAGAAAACCTTTCAGATATGCATTTTGTTACGGAATTGGTCCCTCTCTAGTTGACGATCATCTGATTTCTCCGTTAAGCACGAGGGCATTATCGTCATTTAATCATATTTCTTTTATTTTACTATTTTTTTAATTAGTTATGCTTATTTTTCTTGCACACTCATCTTTTTTAAGATGAACACCAAGCACATGATGAACATGAACATCAAGAACATGAACATCAAGAACATTAGATTTAAAAAACTAAATCAAATCAAACTCATATTAGAAAACCAAAACTAAAATCAAACTCACATAAAGAAACCTAAATCAAATTCATTAAAAAACCAAAAATCTAAATCAAATCCATATTCAAAAACCAAAATAAAACTAGATTTAAAAATCAAAAAGCCAAATCAATCTCAGATTTAAACCTAATAAAAGCAATATTCAAAAACCTAAATATAACTAGATAGATTGGAACCAAATCTTGGAGAATATTTGCCAGATCTGAGAGATGAACTCGCAAAGAATATGTGCCAGATTTGAGAGATGAACTCGCCAGAGAAGATACACTCGCTGAAGAAGACATGGTCGCCGGAGAAGATGAACTCGCCAGAGAAACGAACTCGCCGGAGAAGACATTTTTCAGATCTCGATCTATCTCTCTCTCTCTCTCTCACTCAAGTCTCTTCTCTCGAGCTCTATCCCTTCTGTTTCTCAGATCTCTAATCTCTTTCTCAGATCTCTCTTCTCTCTCCCTCATCTCGTTCTATATCCCTCTCTCTCTTTTGTGTCTTTTCACTCGATCTCCATCTCTTTCTCATAACTCTATCTTCTCTTCTTTGGATCTCCGTCTCTTTCTCAGATCCCTCTCTTCTCTTATTTGTTGGTTTAATTTTAACATGGGTTTTGATATTAATATGGTTTTGATTTAGGTTTTTGGTTTTTGATATGGTTTGATTTAGGTTTTGGTTTTTAATGTAAGTTTGATTTGATTTAGGTTTTTAAATCTGATTTGTTTTAGTGTTCATGTTCTTAATATTCATCATGTTCTTGATGTTCATCTTGAAGAAGATGAGTATTCAAGAAAAATAATCATAACTAATCAAAAAAATAGTAAAATAAATGAAATATGATAAAATGACGATAATGCCCTCATGCTTAACGAAGAAATTAGACGGCCGTCAGCTCGAGGGTTCAATTCTGTAACAAAATGCATACCTGAAGGGTTTTCTTGTAATTTTTGAAGATAAAGGACCAATTCTATAACAAATTACAAACCTCAGGGAACCAAATTACTCAAAATAAAATAAAAAGGTATAATTATAACATGCAATAATGAAAGAATGAAATAAAATACAAGAACAAGCACTTTCTTGCTATTTAAAGGATGCTTTCTCCTCCTATGCTTACATTCAATTTGAGAGAAAAATGGGTTCACAAATTGAAATTAAAAGAGAGAGAATTAATTCTACAGAAGAAGCAATAACTCAAGAAGAAATATGGAAATATATTTTTGGTTTCACTCCCATGGCTTTAATTAAGTGTGCCATTGAGCTTGGGATACCCGATATCCTTGAGAACTATGAAAACCCAATGACGCTTGCAGAACTTGCGTCAAAGGTTGGATGTTCCCAGTCTGTGTTGTATCGGATAATGAGGTTCTTGATACATTATAAGATATTTCAAGAAAAGTCTATATCTAAAACATCTGTTGGGTATGCACATACACCTTTGTCTCGACTTCTAACAAGGCATGGAGAAAATACCATGGTCGACATGGTGCTTTTATAAAGCAGTCCGGTCATGTTGGATCCATGGCACAAACTAAGTGCTTGGGTTTTGGGTAAGAAAGAGACGCCATTTGAGGCAGCACATGGCAATGATGTATGGGGATTTTCTTCAACAAATCCTGGTTATAGTAAGCTCTTTAATGCTGCGATGGCATGTGCTGCTCGGGTGGAGGTGACAGCGGTAATTGAGGGTTGTCCAGAGATATTTGAAGGATTGAGGACGATAGTAGACGTTGGTGGTGGTGATGGGACGGCTCTACGGTTGATTGTAAAGGCTTGTCCTTGGATCAAAGGGATTAATTATGATCTTCCTCATGTGGTTTCGGTGGCTCCAACATATATAGGTGTTGAACATGTTGGAGGAAATATGTTTGATCATGTTCCGAAAGCTGATGCTGCTTATTTGTTGGTAAGTCATATCATCTAAAAGTATTAGGTTCTTTGAAATTTTAAATAGTGACGCTTGGTTATGTAATGCAAACAGTTGACATAATCTTGATTTCTATGTACGCATCCTTTTTCTATGTCACCTCTATAATATTTATAGGCAAAGCTTTTGTATCTACTATCTCTGTAATATTTACAAGCAAAACTTTTGTAATAACTTCCGTTATGTCGCCCATATGTAAGATTAAGTAACCATGTTTTATATGACAATTTTGTTTCTATATTGTAGAAAGTATTGCATGATTGGACAGATGAAGAATGCATTGACATACTAAAAAATTGTCGAGAGGCTATTCCTGAAGATACAGGAAAGTTGATTATTGTAGACACAATTTTACGACAAGAAAAAGATCATGCACTTAAACATGTGGGACTATTGCTTGATATGTCAATGATGGTTCATACAAGTAAAGGGAAGGAGCGGACTTTGGAAGAATGGTCTTACGTGTTTCATGAGGCTGGATTTACTCGGTACACTATAAAAAACATTCGAACTTGTCATTCGGTTATTGAAGTTTATCCTTAAATATCAATCTTCAATTTGTTTCTTTTAACTATGAAAGCTTGCAAAATCAATTTAGCAAAATTGGTGTCTTTTTTCTGTTTGTTTGTAATGTTATATTGTTCTCCAATAAAAGAGTGATTTATGTATTTTATGAAAATTTCGATAATTTGTGTTATTCTTCTTTATTGTAATATAATTGGACAACTAATAATTTAACATACTTTAATCGACTAAAAAATGGAAATCTAAACTGTATATATTATGATTTACGTTTAACTTTGTATGAAACCGTAAGCAATACAAATTATCGATTGAACTTACTTTTATTTTAGCTTTAAGGGATTTCAACCTAATTCGATCTCATCATTTTTCAATAATGATGTGGTAGGGCTACAACCTGTATGGACATATCATTTTCATATATGGAAAGTCATTTTCAAAGCATCTTAATCTTTGATCATGCAAAAATAAAATAAAAAACAATTTTTTTTTTGAAAGATAATGTGTCATCGTCTAAAAAATACGAAGATAAATATAGGTATAAACTTTATATGTAATTCTCTATATTAAAAGGTTTATAGGGTTGTAGAAAAATTTGAGTTTAAGATCTCAAGTCCAATACTAGTACGGTATTACCTTTACCGCTATGATTTGATATATTTATTTATTTTCGTCTCATTTTGTTTTTATTACTTTTCTTCCTCATTCCTCTAATATTAAAATCATCATTTTTTTGTTGTGTTTTGATGTCAACACCTATTTAGGGGTGTTTGGAAGTATTTATTAAAAATATTTATTAACTTATTCATGTTTGATATCGATAATAAAAAGGTTTTAGTATTTTGATAGAAAAAAAATCTCATATCTACCAATTTGACACCGTAATAAAGAGTTTTGTTTAAGTTAGTATTCTATTCTGACTTATTTGAAACAACTTAAAACTTTGAAAAACAATTACTTTTAACCCTTTTCTTTAACCCTTGGTTTTGAGTGCTGACCGTCTTTTGTAACAGCCTTGTTGGTCCTTGACAACTGGCGTCTGTTTCCTTTCACTTATGCCGAAGTCTAATGTCTGTTGACCAGAACAAGTTGTAGCGTCCGAAACGGGATATGAGTCACCGGAAATGCGAGAACTGAAAACCGAAAGGTTGTTAGAGAAAGATCCGAGTATTTTCATCACAAGAACTTCAGCTGAAACGATCCATCGTCTTTGGTTTTTGGACGAACTAGATTCTTAAATTCTGTTTGGAGAATCTCTACCACTAATCAACTCGCCTATCAATCTTTTGTTGTTGGGGTGATGATGTTTCCATCATTTTAAGATGAAGATGCATGAAGATGCGTCTGAATCTGATTGATGCTTTAATGCGTCTGAATATGCTAGTGATCCACACAGAAATCACCACAAGGGAAAGCTCACATATATATATATATATATATGTGTGTGTGTTTGTGTGTGTGTGTGTATATATATAGGGGCGGGTTCAAATGACAACTCAAATTTGGTTGTGAACGTTAGGACAAATGAGAGCGCGACACGTGTCATATTCAGACCGAATAATCAAAAAATAATCAAACAGAATATAGTATTTATTTAGTCTGAATAAGAATTTTTCAAACTGAGTAACATTATTCAGACTGAATAAATAATATGTTGACTCTGAATAATCTACATTCAGACACGTGTCGCGCTCTCATTTGTCCTCACATTCACAACCAAATTTGAGTTCGTATTTGAACACACACTCTCTCTCTCTCTCTATATATATATATATATGAGGAAATAATACTTTTGGTCCATATGGTTGCCATCTACTATCAGGCGTAGTCCCTCTTTTAAATTAATTATAAATTTGGTTATTGTTTTGTGGTTGACACTTGGTTTCAAATTTGTTCATTATGGTTACTACTTGGTTTCAATTTTGGTCCCTCTCACTAACTTGTGTTAGAATATTCAGTTAACTCGAGGGTGTTTTAGTCTTTCTATCATTTATTTTAATTTTTATTTATAATAAAATATATATTTTATTGTTATATTATAATCTTTCTGGTCCTGGTAAATTTCTGGAAAAGAACACCAAAATTCTTGCTTCTTCTAATTTGGGGAAGGAAATGTGTGGAGATATAAAACAAAGAGGGTTGAGGGTCGGTGGTTGGTGGTCAGAGGGTTATCTGGGGTTGGAGGTCGGAGTAATTCTTGATTCTTTCGATTTGGAGAAAAAAAATGTGTGGATGCAGAATAGAGGCAGTTGGAGGTCGATGGTCGGAGGGTTATCTGCGGTTGGAGGTCGTGGTCGGACTCCACGGTGAGGGCTGCAAAATGTTTGATATGTATATATTTAATATAATATAACAAATGCTCTTTAAATTTTAATGTAAAATTAAAGAAAAAGTAAAAGGACAATATGCCTTTCAAGTTAACAAAGTTTTTTTAAACATAGTTAGCCATAACGACCAAAATTGAAACCAAGTGGGAACCATAGTGACCAAAATTGAAATCAAGTGGCAATCACAATGACCAAAATTGTAATGAGTTTAAAATAGGGACTACTCTTGATAGTAGGTGACAACCACATGGACCAAAATTCTAATTTACTTTCTCTCTCTCTCCCTCACTATATATATATATATAGGGTTGGGTTCACGTGAGACAAGCCTGTTTTCGTGAGACCGTAAGACCATCTTTTTACTCTTGAAATTTAACAGCAAAAATACCGTGAAGGTAAAAAAAATCTGATGGGTTCACGTAAGACCAACCTGTTTCCGTAAGACCCGTCGGAGACCCTTGAAACTTGTGGGGTCGGATGATAGGGAGCAAGGTTGAAAGGTGCATTCCTTGCCCATTCCATTCCCTATTTCTATCCCTATCATAGCCACACCCCACCATCACCAAACGATAGGTAAACCTTATCCATCATCTCTCCTAACCATCCTTCAAATAATCCTTCTAACCTTTGTTCAAATAATTATCGTCTCTTTTACCCGAACGCCACCGACTACCAAAAAACACTCAAGCACACAATCTCAATCTGTAATAAAACCCACTAAAATCTAAATAACTCAAAACACATCCTCATCCCTAATGTGCAAATATAGGTTTTCCAAATCAATGTTTCACCTTGAAATGTGCAACCCATAAACATGGGTTTTCTGAAAAATTCTTCATCTCATGTGTGTGTTTCAAGTGTGTACATGTTTTGTACGAGATCTATTCGTGGGAGATTAGTGTGCACATCTATGGATTTATTCTTCAAATTAAATGAAATATTTATAAAATAAGTTTTTATTGAAATTCTTTTAAATAAATGTAATATTTAAAACGTAACTCAATTCGGCCATGACTCAATCCAAGTAGGTATATTATTGATGAGACTTGATGAAGTAAAATCCCAAAAAGGTCGTCTAGTGTTTTTTCTTAGTAACTTGATGAGGCCCACAATAAAGTTATATTCGTGATGCTTCTGGTGCGCCCGTTCCATCCTCTCCAAGGGACGACTCTTTCAACATTTTGTAATGAAAGACGTGAGCTTATGTAACATCCCATGTCCGTAGGATCTGGACGGGCGGTATCACTAGCGGGACTTAACATAAAGACACAAACAATTCAGAGCTACTAATAAACTCCAAACATCGGTTACAACCCAAAAATATTACAGTCTGAAAGTGCTTACAAAGTTAAAATATTACATCAAAAGCGAGTCTGAAACTCCAAAAGTTGCACTCTCGATCTAAAGCCCCGCCCTATCGATCACTTTAAACCTGCTGTGTCAGAAAACAAAAACACGGTTGAGCAACATGGCTCAGTGAACGGATTATAATATAAATTCGAAATAACAATTGAAACATCAATAACAAAGCGGAAGACTTATAATTCAATAAATATAAAGTCACAAAAATTCCATACAGTTCACAATTCTCGATTCAAAACATAAAGTAAACAAAATTTGTCAAATCATGTTCAAGTGTTCGATTCATAATTCTTGGTTCAAAAATATAATATAAATAAAGTCCGTCAATTCCTGTTGTGTTCGTGGGGTGGCCAAACCACACGAACTATCGGGCCGACGTGCGGGCACACACCCAAGTACCCCGTGAATTTAACCACGGTCACATGGTGGGTAAGTCCTAGGATCAATCCATCCGCCATGGAGCCAATAAAATAGGCCTAGTTCACAAGGTGGGTTCACGTAAGCCATTATTGGGCTTAACCCTGTGGACCGAGTTCACCTGCAGGACGCTATGACTACAAAGCCGCCATAGAAGGCATCCCAACTGATGTGCCCATCAATTGGGTAATTCTGAAAACCAAGAAAATTCAACATGTGCCACTACCCGGATGACTTTCATAAAATGTCAAATTTCAATATATTTTATAAAGTTCACAACTACTTCAAATATAAGAATCAATAGACTAAAATCATGTGTTAAAAATAAATGTGCAACGATTTATATATTTAAATACGTACTTTGTTGACCACTTTTTAGTGATCAATCACAAGGCGGTGAACCACCGTTACGAAGGGTCAACTAGAACAACTAGTTTCCCGAGTGTCAAAAGAAAGTGAAATCCGTATCTTAGTCAAAGATAAGAAGCAACGCACGATTAGACGAGATTCACGGTAAGATTTGACTTGATTGCGTGCCTAACGAATATATAAGTCGAGTATTACATAAACGATGTAAAACCAAATCTTAATTCTACTAATAAGTTACTTAAATTCTACACGTTTATAAACAAACTAATACTCCAAACGGGACAGCCGGATGCATTAAAAAATCGACTCAATCTTGGCTAAATGCAATTTCGTTTCAACTTTTAACAACTTCGATACCTCTTTTTCGTGAGCATTTTTATCCCATTTAGAGGCCAATACAGAGAATACTATTTAAATGAAAGTTGTAGTATGTTATCTTATGAGTCGGTTGGTTTTGGAATCATCTGAATTGAATCATCCATCAGTTCTATATGGATGCCGGAAAACTGCTAAAAAATCTGTATATGCTGCAAGCAGCCCTAAAACGACACTGTTTTGAGCCACTTAGGTCCAGAACTAGGTTTTGGACCCTTCATGAGAGTTGTAGTATACATTAAGCTTTTTCTATCTGCAAATTTAAGCTTAATCCGACATACCATTTGGGAGTTATGCACGGTCAAAGTACGGACCTGCACTAGTCGGTATGTCTGATTTTCACCGTTTTGCCCAACTAACTTTTATAGCTTAAACTTCATGAATTGTTACATTTGAAGACTCAAAAACTGTAACACCCTAAAAATTAGAGCAAAATTTAAACCAAAACGAAATGCGGAATAATATAAAAATCACCCAATAAGTGGGGATAGAGTATAGGAGTTTACATCTAAACATGGATATTAAAATAACAACCTAATAATCTATGCTATTTAGACTATAGATTACAATTAGGTGTTACTAATATCCTCAAAAGAATATTCTATTGCTCCAACTATGTATATGTTCTATGAGCATATCTCCAAAAAGGTGTCCTCTCTCTCGACACATCAACCCGCTCTTCTCTAAAGAGCCCCGTCAACTTGTTTACCTGCTAAACCACATTTAAAATCAAGTGTTAGGCTTACGCCTAGTGAGAACAAACAGTTAAACGGATAAGGGAGTTAAAACATTTAAAAGATAAGATACAGTGCGTTTATCCCATTCAACTTCACTTGAAATAACTTACTCTTGATGAGCAAGGATCTTTTAAAAGCAACCCGGGGGAGACCCGGTGTTCCATCCTTAGTGACGGATACCAGAAGTAGGTCACTACACGATGTTTGAGCTAACTGTAAGAGCCAATGGCAATCGGTCAATGACCGATTATGCACCTTAGTACACGGCCCCCGATGACTTCTTACGAAAGCCCGCGCAATGGTCAATGGCAACCGGTCTATAACCGATTATGCACCTTAGTACACGGCCCCCAATGACCCCAAATTGCGCATGCATAGAGTCAATGGCATCCGGTAATGATCCGACATTATACCCAACGGTAAGAGGTCCCCGATGAGTTCTATGCTACCAAAAAAGGGACAACAATCCCGATTTAAACCGACTATATGCCTATGGATCCATTACATACTAGTCCTACGACCGAATATATCAACGAGACGTATCGCTAGTTTTCCAACCTTGAAAACCTTTTCAATAAACCATTTCCTTTTCAAATCCAAGTTTTACCAAAAACTAGGTCAAACCATTTTGAGTTTCAAAACCAAAGATTATTTCATTTTATAACATTTCCAAGTATTTTAAACCATTAAAGATGCTCATCCCATCATCTACAACAAAATACTCCAAAACCTCATTTTGACCTAAAACCTCCAAACTTACCCAAATACACAACTACTTGAAAATAAGCCTAAGAATCAGTAAAATGCTACATTTACAACAAATATTTGAGTTTATAAGTTTAGATTTGAACTCACAAGGCTAGAGTTAGGAGAACCCTAGAAAAGCTCCTACGAGGATGGAGGTGATCAAGAAATCTGAAAGGAAACAAGAACACCACAACTTGAAGCTTTAAATGCTTGAACCACTCTTAAATCTTCAACTTGAATGGAGTAATCAATGAGCTTGGATGAGGTAGGTGGAAGAAAATGAAACCCTAAAATCGCCTTCAATGCTTTTCTCCCGCTACTGAGTTTTAATATCTGATAAATGAGAAATGGAGCTGAAAAATCGCACTTAAAAGTGGTCCAGGACCACCGGGCGATCTTGCCCTGCGATCATGACAAGGCATGATGGCCTGTCATGATCACACAACCCGTACCACGAGTTTCGTGCTTAAAAATCGATTTTTTTGGCTAGCTGGTTTTCCTGCGATCTTGCATCGCGATCATGACATGTCAAGATAGCATGTCATGATCGCAAACTGGGTACCGAAACTCAATTCGGTTCCAGTTTTTGCTTCTTTCTTCCAGATCAATGTAACCCAACATTATACACTTGAATCCTTCCATTTGCCCAAAAATAATAATATTAAAATGCTAAATTACATAACCTTTCGCTAAATTTCCGGGTGTTACAATCCTCCCACCCTTGAAATTAATTTCATCCTCGAAATTTATAGATTAACCAAACAAACTCGGATATCTCCTCTTCATATCCTCTTCCGCTTCCCACGTCACGTTTGAACCACGATGGTGCTTCCATTGCACCTTAACCATGACGATTTCTTTGTGACGTAACTTCTTAGACTTGCTTTCTAAGATCGCCTCCGGTTCTTCCACACAACGACTATTGTCGACACGAATCTCTGAGAGAGGTATCACACTCTCTTCTTCCGCTAAACACTTCCTCAAATAACATATGTGGAATGTAGGGTGTATGCCGTCCAATTCGGGTGGCAATTCCAGTTTATACGCTTGCCGTCCCACTCTTTCCAAGATTTTAAACGGCCCGAGGAAACGAGGACTAAGCTTCCCAAGCTTCCCAAACCTTATAACACCCTTCCAAGGGGACACTTTAAGCATAACTCGTTCCCCCACTTGGAATTCCATAGGTCTTCTCTTTTTATCGGCATAGCTCTTTTGACGGTCTTGGGCCGCCTTAAGCCTTTCTCGGATAATCTTTACCTTGTCAGCCGTCTCTTGCACAATTTCGGGTCCGGAGAATTGCTTCTCGCCCGCTTCCAACCAACACACCTGTGTCCTACATTTCCGTCCATAAAGTGCCTCGAAAGGTGCCATTCCAATACTAGAATGGTAACTGTTGTTGTAGGCAAAATCCACCAACGGTAGATGCGAATCCCAATTCCCACTGAAGTCAATAACACATGACCTAAGCATGTCTTCAAGAGTCTGAATGGTCCTTTCACTTTGACCATCTGTCTGCGGGTGAAATGTTGTACTTAAGTTTATCTTGGTGCCCAACCCTTCTTGTAACCCATTCCAAAAGTTAGAAGTGAACCGGCTATCCCGATCTGATACAATAGTCAAAGGCACGCCGTGCCTTGAAACTATCTCATCCACATACAACTTGGCCAATTTGTCAACTGGGCTGGCTTCTTTCATTGCTAAGAAGTGAGCACTCTTCGTTAGTCTATCCACCACTACCCATATGGTGTCGTGACCTCTTAACGTCTTTGGTAGCTTCGTCACGAAGTCCATAGTGAGATGTTCCCATTTCCATTCCGGGATTTCCAACGACTGAAGACTCCCATACGGCCGTTGGTGTTCCGCCTTGACTTGCAAACAAGTCACACACCTCTCCACATATCTAGCAACATCCAATTTCATGACGGGCCACCAATAAGTTAACTTTAGATCCCTATACATCTTGGTACTACCCGGATGTATGGAGTACTTGGACTTATGGGCATCCTCCAAAAGTAGTTCTCGGTTGTCCCCAATCTTAGGCACCCAAACCCGCCCTCGAAGTAGCTTCAGACCACGACTATCTTCGGTCAACATCAAGTGTTGTTTCTCCATCACTTCATCTTTTAGGTTTTCCTCAAGCAGTGCCTCCACTTGAGCTGCTTTGATTCGGTCAATCAGACTAGACATCACCTCTATCCATGTAAGCACGACACGTGTTCCGCTACCGTACTCCTTTCGGCTCAATGCATCCGCTACCACGTTGGCTTTACCCAGATGGTAAAGTAGCTCACAATCATAGTCCTTGAGTAATTCAAGCCAACGTCGTTGCCTCATATTCAGTTCCTTTTGGTCAAACACATATTTCAAACTTTTGTGGTCGGTATAGAGTGTACACTTGGTTCCATAGAGGTAGTGTCGCCATAACTTCAAAGCGAAGACCACCGTCGCTAACTCTAAATCATGGGTTGGGTAGTTCTTTTCATGCTCCATTAGTTGCCTTGAGGCGTAGGTAATCACCTTGCCCCTTTGCATTAACACACAACCCAGTCCCATTTTCGATGCGTCACTGTAAACCACAAAATCTTCCGTCCCTTCCGGTAAGGATAGAATCGGGGCTTCACACAACTTCTTTTGAAGAGTCCGAAAAGCCTCTTCTTTCTTGTCGGTCCACACGAACTCCACGTTCTTTCTAGTCAAGGCCGTCAGAGAAGATGCAACCTTAGAGAAATCTTGAATAAACCTGCGATAATATCCCGCTAATCCTAAGAAATTTCGGATCTCTGACGGGCTCTTAGGCGTTTCCCAATTCATCATTGCTTCTATCTTGGATGGATCCACTTTCACTCCCTCATGGGTGACCACATGACCTAAAAATTGTACTTCCTTCAACCAAAAGTCACACTTAGAGAACTTGGCGTATAACTTTTCTTTCCTTAACACTTCGAGAACCTCCCGAAGGTGTTGCTCGTGGTCTAACTCGTTCTTAGAGTAGACAAGGATGTCATCAACAAATAATATTACTGATTTGTCTAGAAAAGGTCGACACACGCGTTCAAACCGAATGGCATTACTAGAAACTCATAATGCCCGTACCGCATTCTAAACGCCGTTTTTGCTACATCATCTTCCTTTACCTTCACTTGGTGATATCTCGAGCGTAAGTCGATTTTTGAGAAACAACCCGCTCCTTGTAGCTGATCAAAGAGATCGTCAATTCTCGGGAGTGGGTACTTGTTTTTCACGGTCGCCTTATTCAACTCTCTATAGTCTATGCACATCCTCATTGTGCCATCCTTCTTCTTCACAAACAAGACCGGAGCTCCCCAAGGTGACGAGCTTGGTCTCACGAAAACCTTCTCAAGGAGATCTTGTAGTTGCGTAATCATTTCTTGCATCTCAGATGGTGCCAACCGGTAGGGTGCTCTAGCAATCGGAGCGGCCCCCGACATAAGATCTATTCGAAACTCTACCTGTCTATCGGGTGGCAAGCCGGGTAAATCCTCGAGGAATACGTCCGGGAATTCACAAACAACTCGAACATCGTTTATTCTTCTCTTCTCTAACTTCGCCTCCACAATGTATGCTAAATATGATAGGCACCCCTTGGCCAAACACTTGCGTGCCTTTGCTAGTGTTAACAACGCGACTTCACCCTTCCTTCTTTCCCCGTAGACCAACACCATACCACCATCCGATAACGGAATTCGAATCAATTTCTTGGAACATAAGATCTCGGCTTGGTTCTTGGCCAACCAATCCATCCCAATCACTACATCAAAACTCCCTATCTCCATAGGTATGAGGTTAACCGGAAATCGCTTCTCCTCAACCTCTAGTGTGCAATTTCTAAGGACATCTCTAACCAAGACCTTCCTACCATCGGCTATTTCGACAATATAAGCATCCTCTAAAGTACTAACAGGTACAAGCAGTTTCGGGTAGAAAATAGTGGACACATAATAGAAAGTAGCACCGGAATCGAAAAGAATACGAGCGGGTACGGAGTTTATGAGAAACGTACCCGTCACCACATCTGCCGCCTCTTTAGCTTCATCCGCGGTCATCTTGAACGCTCTTCCCGTTGCCTTAGGGACATTATCCCTATTCCATTGGCTTCCCTCCGTTCTCATCTTTGGGCAATCCCTTCGAACGTGCCCCTGTTCTTTGCATTCAAAACAAATAACTCCTTTAACCGGACACTCGCGAGCGTAGTGCCTGCTCTTACCACACTTGTGGCACCCTTCCGCAGACGAGTTGCATGGCCCGTGGTGCTTGTTCCGGCACTTGAAGCACCAATTAGGCTCCCTCCTATTCTCGGTTCTCCGGTTGTTGTGGTGGTTGTTGTTGTAGTTTGGCCTCTTGGAAGGCGCAAAATTGCCCTCCCACTTCCCCTTTTCTCCACTTAACTTCCTCTCTTCCTTCCTCAGTTCATCGGTGTCCTCCACCATTTGAGCTTGATCAATGGCCTCCCTTAAAGTGGTGGTCTTTGCCGTTTGGACCATTGCCATCGTGTCAGATGGCAATCCTTTGATGTACGCCTTCATCTTCTCTCTCTCCGTTGGAGCCACATGCCCCACTAGATCCAGTTTCTCCATGAACAATTCCGTATACTCTCTCACAGTCTTATCCCCCTTCTTGAGAGCTCGGAACTCATCCACAATACGATCTATAGCCCTCTCGTTACAGTATTCCTCCAACACTTTCCCTTTAAACATTTCCCATGTCAACATCGATATAATCACCGGGCCAAGAGTTTTGGCGGTGACATTCCACCACCTTAAGGCCGCGCCTCTAAGCATCTGTGAGGCAAACCTCACCTTCTGACCTTCCTCACATTCACTCGAGCCAAAAGCTTGCTCGATCTCTTGAAGCCAATTCATGCATACCACCGGATCGGAAGTCCCGGAGAACTCGGGTGGCTTGGTGCATAAGAAGGTTTTATAAGAGCAACCTTTCCCTGCTCTTCTCACTTCGGGCACGGGGGTTTCTTCAGTATTTGGTGCGGCCCCTGTTCCCTTGGAACATCCCATATCATTCTCGGCAGTTACTTCATGCCTCCTGACACTGGCATCCCTCTCCTCAAGCGCCTTGAGGAATGATTCATGTTGTTGTCCCATCATAGTATTCACCGCTTGCAACAACCGAATTTGTAGTTCATCTTGTGAACCCGCCTCAGTCATTAGAGGACCCCCTGCATTAAGATTGAGTGGAGGAATAATAGTCAATCTAGGCATGGGTATACTTGTGAGAGGAGGGACGATTGGTGGCGGTCGAGTAATACGGGATGGTTGAGTGACTTCCGTTGTTGCTGCCACGTCCTGATTCGTGACACTGTTGGTTGCTCCATCAACTTCATTACGCGATCGGGTTTGCGTGTTCACCATCTTAGTCTGTCAAGATGATAGAGTAGGAATAAGACAAAACTAACATAAATACGTATAACACATTTGTCAATCATCGCAACAATAGGAAAACGAGCATACTCACATAACAATATACCCAAAATAGCATTAGCTACGTGATATCTTGAATATATCATACCAGTAAGAATTCCCATTACCAAAGTCACATTTCATGATTAGTGCATTTCCGTCGACTCTAAAGCTCTCCTATCTCAAGAGTGTCTACCCATTCTCACAATTCAATACTTAAAGTCTCAGCTTAAGTCTAGGCATCTTAAGTTCATACCTAGTTCGCTTAAACTAGAGCTCTGATACCAACTTGTAACGCCCTAAAAATTAGAACAAATTTAAACCGAAAGTAAATGCGGAATTAATTAAAATCACCCAACAAGTGGGGTATGAGTATGGGAGTTTACATCAAAGCATGGACATTAAAATAACAACCTATTAATCTATACTATTCGGAATATAGATTACAATAGGTGTTACTAATATCCTCAAAATAATATACTATACTCCAACTACTGCGTTCTCGACAGTCGCTTCATGCCTTCGTTGACTGGCATGTCTTTCTTCAAACATTTTCAGCATCATTTCATGCTGTTGGGCAAACGCAGAATTCATTGCTTGCACCATACTAAGCCTGAGCTCATCTTGTGAGCTTGCTACTACCATGGCGGGACCTATCTCGACATTAAGGTTCACTTCCGGCAGCCGGTCAATACGAGGTGGTGATCTCCTAATAGTAGTAGGAATCGGAGGTGGTTGTGTAGCTTCCGCTGCCGCTTCTTGGTTCGTAATACTAGTCGTTGCTGTCTCGATCTCGTTCCGAGATCTCGTACGAGTGTTCACCATCTTAGTCTGTCAAGATGATAGAACAAGAGTAAGACAAAGCTAACATAACTACGTACAATACATTCACCAATCGTTGCAACAATAGTTAAATAAGCATACTCAGAATACAAGGCACCCAAAATAGCATTAGCTACGTGATATCTTGGATATATCATATGCACAAGAATCCATATTACCAAAGTTACATTTCATGTTTAACGCATTTCCGTCGACTCTAAAGCTCCCTTATCTCAAGAGTGTCTACCCATTCTCACAATTCAATACTTAAAGTCTCAGCTTAAGTCTAGGCAGCTTAAGTTCATACCTAGTTAGCTTAAACTAGAGCTCTGATACCAACTTGTAACGCCCTAAAAATTAGAACAAATTTAAACCGAAAGTAAATGCGAAATTAATTAAAATCACCCAACAAGTGGGGTATGAGTATGGGAGTTTACATCAAAGCATGGACATTAAAATAACAACCTACTAATCTATATTATTCGGAATATAGATTACAATGGGTGTTACTAATATCCTCAAAAGAATATTCTATTGCTCCAACTATGTATATACTCTATGAGCATATCTCCAAAAAGGTGTCCTCTCTCTCGACACATCAACTCGCTCTTCTCTAAAGCGCCACGTCAACTTGTTTACCTGCTAAACCACATTTTAAAAATCAAGTGTTAGGCTTACGCCTAGTGAGACAAACAGTTAAATGGATAAAATAGTTAAAACATTTACAACAAAGATACGGTGCATTTTATCCCATTTAACTTCACTTGAAATAACTCACTCTTAATAAGTAAGGATCTTTTATAAACAATCGGAGGAGATCCGATATTACCATTAGTCGTGACGGAACACAAGGTAGGCCACGAACCAATGTTATGGAGCGGCACATAAAGGTCTAGTAGCCATTGACATCAACCACAATACAGTCTTTAGTTATTTGTACACATAAGCTCGAGCCTCAAGAATTGCACGCTAACCACAATGCACATTCCGAGAGTGTGAAAGGATAGATTGGAAATTACACAATTTATCGCAATGCCTATTTCCAATTTAAAAGTGGGTTCATCCTATCCTTCACAACGTTAAAACAAATACCGACTCTTATGCCTATGGATCCATATCATACTAGTCTAATAATCAACTACATCAAACGAGACGTATTGATAGTGTTCCAAACACTGAAAACATTTATATAAATGATTCCCTTGAAAAGCAAGTTTTAGCAAAAATTAGGTCAAACTATTTAGTTCCAAATTCAGATATTTTTTTATCAAGAGACATTTACAAGTAATATGATACCATCTAAAATGCTCATTTTAAATCCAAGATCAAAATCCCCAAATTTCTCATTTTGACCTAAAACCTCCAAACTTAACCAAACACATAAATACTTGAGTTTATAACCTAGAAAGAGTAAATAAGAACATTTATTACAAGTATTATGGTTGTAAAAGGTTGGATTTGAACTCACAAGGCTAAGGTTAGGAAAACCCTAGTATTCTCCCTAAAATGGATGAAAATGGTGGAACTTGGTGGAGATGATGAAGAACATACTTCTTGAAGCTTGAATCCCAAATCTCTAGCTTGGATGATGAGTAAATGCACTTGCGTTGGTGGAAATATGGAGTAAATGCTCAAAGGTTTGTGGTTGGTGAAGAAATATAGAGAGAGAATCGTGTAGGTGAAATGTGTTGGTGAAAATGAGATGAAAACCCACTTAAATGCATCACCCGACATAAATTCAGAGTCTGACGCCAAATATGGATGCTAGTTACGATTCGTAACTGGCATTGGTAACTCATGCGGACCAAACAGACCCCGGCGCTAGTTGTGAAGCTGGTTACGTTTCGTAACTGGCATTGGTAACTCACGCGGCTCCATCTTGACCAAACAGACCCCGGCGCTAGTTGTGAAGCTAGTTACATTTCGTAACTGGCATTGGTAACTGGCCCTAGCCAAACAGAGGCTAATGCCACTTAGTGGCGTGGGTTAGCTTTCGTAACTGGCACCGGTAACTGGCCCCAGCCAAACAGAGGCTAATGCAACTTAGTGGTGTGGGTTAGCTTTCGTAACTAGCACCGATAACTAGCCCGAGCCATTTAAGTCACCCCGAAACTTCCAAACTTGATTTTCGACGCATAGCTTCGATCTTTTTCATCAACCAAACTAAAACCCGATTAAAATACATTTTTTTTAGTATCAAAATCATTTTATCTAAATTTCCGGGTGTTACACATATCTCACCAATCCACACTTAAAGTCTCGGCTTAAGTCTAGACATCTTAAATTCACACCTAGTTCGCTTAAACTAGAGCTCTGATACCAACTTGTAACACCCTAAAAATTAGAGCAAAATTTAAACCAAAACGAAATGCGGAATAATATAAAAATCACCCAATAAGTGGGAATAGAGTATGGGAGTTTACATCTAAATATGGATATTAAAATAACAACCTAATAATCTATGCTATTTAGATTATAGATTACAATTGGGTGTTACTAATATCCTCAAAAGAATATTCTATTGCTCCAACTATGTATATGCTCTATGAGCATATCTCCAAAAACGTGTCCTCTCTCTCGACACATCAACTCGCTCTTCTCTAAAGAGCCACGTCAACTTGTTTACCTGCTAAACCACATTTTAAAAATCAAGTGTTAGGCTTACGCCTAGTGAGACAAACGGTTAAATGGATAAAATAGTTAAAACATTTACAACAAAGATACGGTGTATTTTATCCCATTTAACTTCACTTGAAATAACTCACTCTTAATAAGTAAGGATCTTTTATAAACAATCGGAGGAGATCCGATATTACCATTAGTCGTGACGGAACACAAGGTAGGCCACGAACCAATGTTATGGAGCGGCACATAAAGGTCTGGTAGCCATTGATATCAACCACAATACAGTCTTTAGTCATTTGTACACATAAGCTCGAGCCTCAAGAATTGCACGCTAACCACAATGCACATTCCGAGAGTGTGAAAGGATAGATTGGAAATTACACAATTTATCGCAATGCCTATTTCCAATTTAAAAGTGGGTTCATCCTATCCTTCACAACGTTAAAAAACATACCGACTCTTATGCCTATGGATCCATATCATACTAGTCTAATAATCAACTACATCAAACGGGACGTATTGATAGTGTTCCAAACACTGAAAACCTTTATATAAATGATTTCCTTGAAAAGCAAGTTTTACCAAAAATTAGGTCAAACTATTTTAGTTCCAAAATCAGATATTTTTTTATCAAGAGACATTTACAAGTAATATGATACCATCTAAAATGCTCATTTTAAATCCAAGATCAAAATCCCCAAATTTCTCATTTTGACCTAAAACCTCAAAACTTAACCAAACACATAAATACTTGAGTTTATAACCTAGAAAGAGTAAATAAGAACATTTATTACAAGTATTATGGTTGTAAAAGGTTGGATTTGAACTCACAAGGCTAAGGTTAGGAAAACCCTAGTATTCTCCCTAAAATGGATGAAAATGGTGGAACTTGGTGGAGATGATGAAGAACATACTTCTTGAAGCTTGAATCCCAAATCTCTAGCTTGGATGATGAGTAAATGCACTTGCGTTGGTGGAAATATGGAGTAAATGCTCAAAGGTTTGTGGTTGGTGAAGAAATATAGAGAGAGAATCGTATAGGTGAAATGTGTTGGTGAAAATAAGATGAAAACCCACTTAAATGCATCACCCAACATAAATTCAGAGTCTGACGCCAGATATGGATGCTAGTTACGATTCGTAACTGCCATTGGTAACTCACGCGGACCAAACAGACCCCGGCGCTAGTTGTGAAGCTAGTTATGTTTCGTAACTGGCATTGGTAACTCACGCGGCTCCATCTTGACCAAACAGACCCCGGCGCTAGTTGTGATGCTAGTTACATTTCGTAACTGGCATTGGTAACTGGCCCTAGCCAAACAGAGGCTAATGCCACTTAGTGGCGTGGGTTAGCTTTCGTAACTGGCACCGGTAACTGGCCCCAGCCAAACAGAGGCTAATGCCACTTAGTGGTGTGAGTTAGCTTTCGTAACTGGCACCGATAACTAGTTCGAGCCATTTAAGTCACCCCGAAACTCCCAAACTTGATTTTCGACGCATAGCTTCGATCTTTTTCATCAACCAAACTAAAACCCGATTAAAATACATTTTTTTAGTATCAAAATCATTTTATCTAAATTTCCGGGTGTTACACATATCTCACCAATCCACACTTAAAGTCTCGGCTTAACTCTAGACATCTTAAATTCACACCTAGTTCGCTTAAACTAGAGCTCTGATACCAACTTGTAACACCCTAAAAATTAGAGCAAAATTTAAACCAAAACGAAATGCGGAATAATATAAAAATCACCCAATAAGTGGGGATAGAATATGGGAGTTTACATCTAAACATGGATATTAAAATAACAACCTAATAATCTATGCTATTTAGACTATAGATTACAATTGGGTGTTACGAATATCCTCAAAAGAATATTCTATTGCTCCAACTATGTATATGCTCTATGAGCATATCTCCAAAAAGGTGTCCTCTCTCTCGACACATCAACTCGCTCTTCTCTAAAGAGCCACGTCAACTTGTTTACCTGCTAAACCACTTTTAAAATCAAGTGTTAGGCTTACGCCTAGTGAGAACAAACAGGTAAATGGATAAGGCAGTTAAAACATTTAAAAGATAAGATACAGTGCGTTTATCCCATTCAACTTCACTTGAAATAACTTACTCTTGATGAGCAAGGATCTTTTAAAAGCAACCGGGGGAGACCCGGTGTTCCATCCTTAGTGACGGATACCAGAAGTAGGTCACTACACGATGTTTGAGCTAACTGTAAGAGCCAATGGCAACCGGTCAATGACCGATTATGCACCTTAGTACACGGCCCCCGATGACTTCTTACGAAAGCCCGCGCAATGGTCAATGGCAACCGGTCGATAACCGATTATGCACCTTAGTACACGGCTCCGATGACCCTAAATTGCGCATGCATAGAGTCAATGGCATCCGGTAATGATCCGGCATTATACCCAACGGTAAGAGGCCCCCGATGACTTCTATGCTACAAAAAAGGGACAACAATCCCGATTTAAACCGACTATATGCCTATGGATCCATTACATACTAGTCCTACGACCGAATATATCAACGAGACGTATCGCTAGTTTTCCAACCTTGAAAACCCTTTCAATAAACCATTTCCTTTTCAAATCCAAGTTTTACCAAAAACTAGGTCAAACCATTTTGAGTTTCAAAACCAAAGATTATTTCATTTTATAACATTTCCAAGTATTTTAAACCATTAAAGATGCTCATCCCATCATCTACAACAAAATACTCCAAAACCTCATTTTGACCTAAAACCTCCAAACTTACCCAAATACACAACTACTTGAAAATAAGCTTAAGAATCAGTAAAATGCTACATTTACAACAAATATTTGAGTTTATAAGTTTAGATTTGAACTCACAAGGCTAGAATTAGGAGAACCCTAGAAAATCTCCTACGAGGATGGAGGTGATCAAGAAATCTGAAAGGAAACAAGAACACCACAACTTGAAGCTTTTAATGCTTGAACCACTCTTAAATCTTCAACTTGAAAGGAGTAATCAATGAGCTTGGATGAGATAGGTGGAAGAAAATGAAACCCTAAAATCGCCTTCAATGCTTTTCTCCCGCTATTGAGTTTTAATATCTGATAAATGAGAAATGGAGCTGAAAAATCGCACTTAAAAGTAGTCCAGGACCACCCGGGCGATCTTGCCCTGCGATCATGACAAGGCATGATCGCCTATCATGATCGCACAACCCATACCGCGAGTTTCGTGCTTAAAAATCAATTTTTTTGGCTAGTTGGTTTTCCTGCGATCTTGCCTCGCGATCATGACATGTCAAGATAGCATGTCATGATCGCAAACTGGGTACCGAAACTCAATTCAGTTCCGGTTTTTGCTCCTTTCTTCCAGATCAATGTAACCCAACATTATACACTTGAATCCTTCCATTTGCCCAAAAATAATAATATTAAAATGCTAAATTACATAACCTTTCGCTAAATTTCCGGGTGTTACAAAAACATACCTTAACACACTAGACATTACAATAAGGCTTAATGGTCATTAAGCTAAGCTTAATCATGAAATTCTATTCTTCCCATTTAAACAAACACTTGGGGTGCAGTTAAACGAATACACAAAATCAAACATATTGAAATCATAATCTATCCTGTTAATATCTATAACAATATAAACCAATTTTAACGTTCTAAACATGTAAGATAACTCATATCTTCACAATATCAAATCATAAACTTGACATAAACACCTGATTATAAACCGGTCCCGATAATCCTAAGGAAACAAACTTAACGAAAACGAATGAAATTTATACCTTTACGAAGGTTTCGTGGAGTGGATTCCGAATTTATGATCCTTACTTCCGTTCCTACAACGAATTGAGAAATAATTAAGAGAGAAGATCAAAGAAAGTTAGAGAGAGAGAGAGAGAGCTTGGATGGCGGTGTTAGACGATAAAGAGGAGACCAGAATGAAGGTGACGTTGGGAAATTTACTCCTTTTTGATTCATATATATATAATTATTAGAGGTTTGAAACTTTGACAGTGTTAACCCCTCAATTATTACTTTCTCGTTATTTAAAATACGATAGAATAGCATAAACTAACGAGAATGTTTTTTAAAAACTCGGGTCTTATAGCTTACTTCACTATTTTCTAGGACTTGAAGTTCTCTGTCAAGAACAAGGTATATATATGTGTCAAGCTTAATACATCTCTAATCTTATCTATCAGGACGATCTTATAGATAACAATATTGCTTCAACACCCTTGGAATCAAAATTTCATCTAACACCTAATGATGGTTCTCCTTAATCTGATCCTACACTATATTGTCAACTAGTAGGATCCTTGGTCTACCTAAAAATTATACGTCCAAATCATGCCTATCCAGTTCACATTGTTAGTAAGTTCATGGCTTCTCCTCATACAACTCACTATGTTGTTGTTCTAAGAATTCTTTGTTACATTAAAGGCACTACGTTACGCGGTCTACCCTTATCCTCCGCTTCCTCCTTAGATTTACGTAACTATTCTGATGTAGATTGGGATGAAGCTCCTATAGATCGTTGCTCCACTACTGAGTATTTTCCTGGTACCTTTCTTATTGCTTGGCATAGCAACAAAAAAAATTCTCATAACTCGCTCGAGCACAAAAGCCAAATATTATGCCCTTGTTATTTGGCTACGATGGCTTCTTTCAGATATGGCCATTGTGCAGTCATCTCCAACGGTTCTATGGTGTGATAATAGAAGTTTCATTCAAATCACTCATAATGATGTCTTCCAATATGTTATTAGACATACTTTTGGTCTTCTATCTATTTCATCAAGGCTCGCCTTTTTTTTGGAAAGCTCATTAAGTTTCACCTACCTGGTCATTTATGCTTCTAGTCTCCAAACTTAATTTGGTATATCATTACCCACTTGTCGTACGCCAATATATGTATATTGTGTAAGGTCCTTTTCTGTAATTCTTCTATTCTAGATTGTACTTTTGTCTTTTTAGTGACATGTGCTGTAAACACGTTTTTTTCAATATTATTGAAAGGTACGATCATAAATGTTTGGCCATAAAATCATTTTATGTGATGTTGGGTGTTAGACTAACATACTGTCCCGAAAGACTTGGAAATTATAATTGGTTATAAGGGTAAACTCATATTAGATATCAAAATGGAAAAGGAAATTTACTCAAACTAACCCTTTTATACTATGATAATTAACAATATAGCCAAGTTTCACAATTTTTTTGCAAAATAACCCATTACGTCGTCCTCCGGGGGTGACCAGAGATATTTAGGGGCGAGCACGCTGTTGTGCCATCATTTCCAAAAAAACAAAAAACATAATACTGATTTTTACATTTCCAATGACCATGTCACATCAAATCTAATGAAAACCATTTAATATTAAGGTTTTAAAAAAAAAAGAACTTTTCTCGATCTTTGTGTCCCTCTCTCCCCCATCCCCATGGGGTGAGTAGACCAGGTTTGACCAAAAAATATTTCTTGGAAATGATAACGATTTTATTCAATTAACGACGAGACAATTCAATGAACGATTTAACCGGGTATTTTTTTTATGGTCGGTTTTCGTATATAAGAAACGATATAGAAAACGATAAATTCATTCTATAAGCCGTTTTCTCTCTAATCCTTTCATTTTCACTCGATTTCTCTCTTTTTCTCTCGATTTTCTCGTTCTCTATCGTTTTCTCTTCACTTTCTACCATCGACAAAAACTAATAAAAACGTTAGGTGTATACGACATTCAACGACACCGAGGAAAACATTTCACATACGACACCGATAAATACTTTCATCGACAATGACAGATTCCACAAATCAATATATATATATATATATATATATATATAAAGAAAGATGCAAAAAAGAGAATTAAGGAGAGATCAATACACCTATTTATCTTTTTTCTTAGATTTTTGATTTATTTTTTAATTGTGATTTCACATTAAATGCATAAACTTTTCATATTTCTTCTTATTTAAATGAAAATTAAATATGATTAATATATTTTTTTTAATTATCTTTGAATTTTATTTTATTTTATTTTAACAACATGATCCATATTAATTTAATAATGATTACAAATAAAAATATTTATATTTTATTTATTTTAACAATACTATCCATAAATTAATTAAATTAGTTTAACAATGTTTATAAATAAAACTATTTATTAAATAATCTCACAATACCTATAAATCAAAAAAATTATTAATCGACTCTATGAATTTTTATTTCAAATTTTATACTTTCTTAATGAACTAACAATCAATATATATATATATATAAATATATATAAAGGAAGATGCAAAAAAGAGAATTAAGGAGAGATCAATACACCTATTTATCTTTTTTATTACATTTTTGATTTATTTTTTAATTATGATTTCACATTAAATGCATAAACTTTTCATATTTCTTCTTATTTAAATGAAAAATTAAATATGATTAATATACCTCTTTTAATTATTTTTGAATTTTATTTTATTTTAACAACATGATCCATATTAATTGAATTAATTTAATAATGATTACAAATAAAAATCTTTATATTTTATTTTATTTTAACAATACTATCCATAAATTAATTAAATTAGTTTAACAATGTTTATAAATAAAACTATTTATTAAATAATCTCACAATTCCTATAAATCAAAAAAATTATTAATCGACTCTATGAATTTTTATTTTAAATTTTATACTTTCTTAATGAACTAACAATCAATATATATATATATATATATATATATAAAGAAGGATCTGTCAAGAATGGTGTGGCATATGTTAGAGTAGGATTCATCTATAATAATTTTCTCATTGTTTTGAATTTTTAAATTACTAATAAGTTAAAGACTATATTACCCCTAAATGAAAATTGTGTATTTCATTATTATAAGGCTTATTTGGTAATTTGACATCCAATTTACTAGCTTTAACTTCCAAACTATTTAACTTTATAGGGACATTTATTTTACTCTCTTCATCTTCCATTTATTAATTAAAGGAAAACCTACAACAAAATCACTTATAAACTACAACCTAATGATCCATCAAAATGGAGTTAACAATCGGTATCATTGTATGCTTATCTTCATCTTCTATTGGCTTTGTATGTTTGTTTATTGTTTATCATTTGTAAAATTCATTTCTCATCCTTCATGAAATTTCCATTAGTTAACAATCGGTATCATTGTATGTTTATATTTGTTAGTTGTTTCTCATTTGTAGAATTCATTTCAGATCCTCCATGAAATTTCCATGAGTTAACAATCGGTATCATTAATTGTATGTTTATATTTGTTTGTTGTTTCTCATTTGTAGAATTCATTTTCCATCCTCCATGAAATTTCCATGAGTTAACAATCGGTATCATTGTATGTTTATATTTGTTTGTTGTTTCTCATTTGTAGAATTCATTTCAGATCCTCCATGAAATTTCCATGAGTTAACAATCGGTATCATTAATTGTATGTTTATATTTGTTTGTTGTTTCTCATTTGTAGAATTCATTTCCCATCCTCCATGAAATTTCCATGAGTTAACAATCGGTATCATTGTATGTTTATATTTGTTTGTTGTTTCTCATTTGTAGAATTCATTTCCCATCCTCCATGAAATTTTCATGTAAGGTAACACTTTTTATTATTTGTTTTATTAATTTTATATTGGGTTTGTATGTTTGTTTGTTGTTTCTCATTTGTAGAGTTCATTTCTAATCATTCATGAAATTTCCATGCAAGGTAACACTTTTTATTATTTGTTTTATGAATTATATATTGTTGATGTGTGTATATATGTGTGTCTTTTCAATCGACATCATAGTTTTTTTTTCTATAAATTTTCATATTTTATTATGTTTTGTGTATATTGCATATTGTTGTTAAATAAGTTTTTGGTGTTTTTGTTCGTAATTTATTCACAATTATTACATTTGTTTTTCTTTTTCATAATTCCTAATTGATATTATGTTGGTTTTATATTTGTTCTTCTTCCATAAGAAATTTCAAATAATGTTTTTGCTTTTTGTGTATTATATATGATTGTTAATGAGTTTTTGGGTTTTTATTTTAAATTTCATCACAATTTTATTTTTGTTTTCCTTCTTTATGTCTTCCACTTGATTAATATTTGAGTTATGCGAGTGTTTTTGTTTTGTAATTTTGCATATCAAGTTTAACCTTCAACTCTTGATTTGTCCTTTCATTTATTTTGTTAATGAAACTTGTTTTTTAAAGTTGCAATAACCTACTCTTGATTTGCCTATCATTTACTTTCTTTTATTTCTTAATAAAATTTGTTTTTGAAACTTGCAATATAAACAAATGAATTCCTATAAATTTCTTCGGTAAGGGATGAATAAAATGAGGTTGACGAAGACTTGAAAGATTTTAAGGTATGTAGAAGTTGTATCATGTAATCAAATGTGTTTTGTTATTACATATTTTTTTCTTTGTGATATTATTGTATTTGTTGTTATTATAGGACATGCTTATGTTTACGATTGGATCATATATATTCGTAGTTTTTTTTAGTGAGGGATGAAGAAGACGTAGAAGATTTTAAGGTATGTAGAATTTTTTTCTCAAAAAAAGTATGATTTGTTATTACAGTTTTTTCTTTGCAATATTGTTGGATTTTTAAAGGTGAGAGTTAAAGAATGTTTCAATCCTACCACGTTACCTAAAGAGGAAAGAAGTATCTCGGAGCCGAGGGATGAACAAGATTTTTAAATGAAATTAGGCCATGTCGATGCTAAAAGATTTTATGACTCGGAAGATTTTAACCATGTATGCATGTAAAAATGTTATATTCTTTAAAAAATGTGATCTGTAATTGTTATACATATTTCTTCTTTTCAATATTGTTGGATTTGTTTTTATAATATGACATAATTGTATTTACGATTAAATCATATAAATTTGAATAAAATTTTGATATTTTTTATTATAATATATAATAAAAAAATCAAATTGAAGATCCATTAGTTACATTAAATTTTGATTAATCTCAAGTTTTTTCCTATTATTGTAGCAACAATTTATAGTGTCTATGACTATGTCCTCAAAAAAAATTCTCAAATCTTGGTGGAAATGTTTTCTTTTTCTAATCAAAATATCGAAAAAAATATTTTTGTTGAAATTTTTCATAGATTTGATTTGTAATGATCTAAAAGTTTTTTTTACTTCTAAGTTTTCTATCTAACTTATACGTTGTTTATTTGTAAGTTTTAAAAAAATATTTTTATGATTTATTTTTCTAAATATGATATTGCATTTTGAGAAAGTTTGAAATATTATTTATTATTTTTATTTGATTTAAGATTTAATTTAAAATAAAAGCATATCATTAAATGAATGTCTATTTTATTTTTTAAACTCAACACATTAATTACTAAATATTTTGTTTTTTATTTACATAACAATCAATATGAATAATTTTTTATCGTTTTTTATTTATTAGATTAACATTTAATGTTTATCTATCTTTTTTTTATAAAACAATTAGTACAATTAAAAACTATTTTTTATTTATGCTTCTTTTTTTATTTTATTTTACATTAGTTTATTTATTTGCAGTTTGTTTTATTTGTTTAACAATCAATATAATTAAAAACTTTTGGTCGTATTTACAATTAATTTTTTATTTACATATCAATTAATACATTAATATAATATTATAAAAACTAAAAACATATGTTGCCATTTTGAGAATGCTTGAAAGGTGGATTTTATTATTTATTCAAACTTTAGCTTTTTAAATCTTTATGTCTTATTAATTCATTACATATTTTATGTATTTTTGTAATTATTAAAAATCAATGTACCTCATTAATTATTTAATTGATCCAACTTTTCATATTCTTATTTTGATTACCAGAAGTCATTATATATAAATGAAATAGTTATGGCAAAAATTAACGAGAAAGCTCAATTATATTTATATTTTTTTTCTCTCATTTTGATTTATTTTTAACTTAAACTCAACACATCAAATTTTTTATAGTTTTCATTTGTTTAATAATAAACGACAATGAATACATACAAGTTAATCACTTATGAAAAATAATTTCATTTTTACATTATATTTCAATAATTATTAACTAAGGAACTCGACATGATTTTAGCTTTGTTCAATTTTAACTTAAAAATTTATTGTCGCCGCGCAAAGCGCTATAAAGAAAGATACAAAAAAGAGAATTAAGGAGAGATCAATACACCTATTTATCTTTTTTCTTAGATTTTTTATTTATTTTTTAATTGTGATTTCACATTAAATACATAAACTTTTCATATTTTTTCTAATTTAAATGAAAATTAAATATGATTAATGTAATTTTTTTAATTATCTTTGAATTTTATTTTATTTTAACAACATGATCCATATTAATTTAATAATGATTACAAATAAAAATCTTTATATTTTATTTATTTTAACAATACTATCCATAAATTAATTAAATTAGTTTAACAATGTTTATAAATTAAACTATTTATTAAATAATCTCACAATACCTATAAATCAAAAAAACTATTAATCGACTCTATGAATTTTTATTTCAAATTTTATACTTTTTTAATGAACTAACAATCAATATATATCTATATCTATATATATATAAAAGGAAGATTATGGAATCCTATGTGGCATTCTATCCATTGAGTATTTCACAATCCATTTTTTCTCAATTTTTCATTTTCCTAAATACTTGAAACATTAAATTAATTTTTCATCAAACTCATCACCTCCTCACCATTTAATTCTCCGTCAATATTAGTAATCATTAATTTATTTTTGCATTTAACACCTCCCTTTGGTTTTCCGTAACTCCTCACCATCTCCTAACATGTTTCATTTTCTTGGTTCTCTCCATCTATAAATCGAATGCTCCATCAAAATGGAATTAACAATCTATATATATATAAAAGGAAGATTGTGGAATCCTATGTGGCATTCTATCCATTGAGTATTTCACAATCCATTTTTTCTCAATTTTTCATTTTCCTAAATACTTGAAACATTAAATTAATTTTTCATCAAACTCATCACCTCCTCACCATTTAATTCTCCGTCAATATTAGTAATCATTAATTTATTTTTGCATTTAACACCTCCCTTTGGTTTTCTGTAACTCCTCACCATCTCCTAACATGTTTCATTTTCTTGGTTCTCTCCATCTATAAATCGAATGCTCCATCAAAATGGAATTAACAAATCTCATGTCATTTCGAGTTTGTATGTCTTTTGTCGTTTCTCTTTTGTAGATTTTTTTTAACCCGTACCATCGTTCATCATACATAAATATTCTAGGTAATACATATGTTTAATTGTATACTTTTTGTGAGTTATAAATTGTTGATATGTGTATATATATGTGTATATTGTTGATATGTCTTATCGAGTTTATATGTCTTTTGTTGTTTCTCTTTTGTAGATTTTTTTTTCAACCCGTACAATCGTTCATCCTACATAAATATTCTATGTAATACCCTTTTATGTTTAATTTTATATTTTTTGTGAGTTATATATTGCTGATATGTGTATATGCGTGTATTTCTTCCGGTCGGTATTATTGTTTTTTTTTCTCCATATCGAATTTTCATATAACTTTTTATTATTTGTTTGTATTATATATTGTTGTTAATAAGTTTTTGTTTGTTTCGAGTATTATTTGTAACTGTTACCTTTGTTTTTCTCTCTTATAATTTATAATTGGTATTTAGGTTGGTAGCATAATTGTTCTTCTCACGTCAAATTTCTTAAATAATTTTTATGCTTTGCGTGTATTATGTGTGTTAATGAGTTTTTTTTTTGTTTTTTTTAAATTTCTTCACAATTGTTATTTTTTATTTTTATTTTCATTATTTCTGGTTGATATTTATGTGGATTATTTTCTCTGTCTTTTATGATTTTTATAATTTCTCGATTTGTAATTTTGTAAGAAAAAACACCAACAATAAGGTAATATTTTCTAAGCATCTCAATTCCAAAAGACTTTCTCAATTTTTTTTCTTAATGTAATTATTATCAAAACACTAAATTAATTAGACTATTCATTTTCGTTGATTACACACAACATTTTTTTTTATTCCTTTTATTTCACTTAACTCTATTTTTTGTTTACATAACAATTATTAAATATATATATATATATATATAATTAAAATATTTATAATTTTTTTATATAAATTAAATAATGATCAATATATATATATATAAGAACTTCTTAAAAAAGTTTCTTAATGTAATTATTATTAAAACACTAAATTAATTAGACTATTTATTTTCGTTGGTTACCCACGATATTTTTTTTTATTCCTTTTATTTCACTTGACTTTTTTTGTTTGGATAACAATTATTATAAATATATATAATTAAAATATTTCTATAAATTAAATACCGATCAATATATATATATATATGTTTACATACTTGAATATAATATATGTATATATATTTACGTACTTAAATATAATATAATAATATATAATTATTAGCAAACATTAAATTAGCTAGACTATTCATTATATTATTTACACCCATATTTCTTCATTTCATGTGAATTCTATTTTTATTATTTTCTTAACAATTAATGAATATATATATATATATAATCAATATATTTAAAAACTCATTTATATAATCAACATGATACTTGAATATAATAATATATATATTTATATCCGTATCTACATAATAATAAAATTAATTATAATTAATTAAAATGAAGATGATGATTATATACCGTCTTCGTAATGTAATTAGTTACTGGGAAAAAACGAGTCGGAATTCAAAAGAAATAGAGAAAGTGTTTGTTCCTAAATGATGGAAGTGAAAAGACACAACGGTTGAGGGATATACTTTATGATCATTGTCAGTTATATTATATATACAACACTTTTTACGTGTAATATTTAAAAAAATAGTATATTTACTAAATGACCTAATACACAAGTTCAATCATTTTATTTAGTACAACATAAATATTAATTTGTATAATTTTCAGTTAAATTTAATATCTAAATTTTGAATCAATATATTGACATTTAAAGTCTTTTTAAAATAAATATATAAATTAATGTAAATGAAATTATAACCAATATATATATATATAATTAAATACAAATTTATTACATTTAATGTCACTGATTAAAATCAATATAATTAAATAATTATTATTAATTCTTTCATCAATAAATTAAATAGTTATTACATTTAATATTACTAATTAAGATCGATACATAAAATGAAAAAAATTATAGAATCATTGTATATAATTAAAATTATGATCAAAGATGAAACTTATTAGAATCAATATAACAATATGTATAAAAAAAAAGACGATAGAATCAACATGTAAAAATTAAATTAGAACAACCAAATATATAAATTTTATAAAAAACAACTTATTGTAATAATTAATATATAATTTACTTTGTTTCATTTTTTTATTTAAATTGAAATCAAACTATATATAAAAATGAAATTACAATAGGTATAATACCTTTCATTTTACATGAAATGACTAAAATCTTTTTTTTTATAGATTTTTTACCGAGAAAATTTGAATGATGTGGCACCTCCTAAGGTTTAGAATCTCTCTTATCTTTTTTTTATATTTTTTGATTTTTTTAAATGTTGAAATTGTTAAAGACTTTTGCCCCTGTATGGAAAATGTGTAATTCATTATTAAACGATTTTTTTTTTGCAATTTTGCATACCCAAGTTTAACTCCAACTCTTGATTTACCCTTTCATTTACTTTTTCTTATTTCTTAATGAAATTTATTTTTCAAAGTTGCAATAATAAACAAATGAAATCCTATAAATTTCTTCGGTTATGGATGAAAAAAATGAGAATTGAAGAATACTTTGAAGATTTTAAAGTATGTATAAATTATATTCTTTAAAATGTGTTTTGTTATTACATATTTCCTCTTTGCGATATTGTTGGATTTGTTGTTATCATAAGACATGATTGTGCTTACGATTAGATCAGATAAATTCGTAAATTTCTTTGGTGAGGGATGAAGAAGATGAGAGTTAAAGAAGACTTGGAAAATTTTAAGATATGTAGAAATTGTATTATTTAAAATATTGTGATTTATTATCACATATTTGCTCTTTGCAATATTGTTGGATTTGTTGTTATCCTATGACATGATTTTGTTTACGATTGGATCATATAAATTCGAATAAAATTTTGATATTTTGTGATTACAAGATATGATAAATTTTTTGAATTTTAGCTCCATTGACAATAATTGTTTATATATAATTGATAATTATATTAAATTTTGACTACTTCAAGATTTTTTCTATTGATAGGAATTATTTTGGTGGAGAGATGAAGAAGATGAGAGTTGAAGAAGACTTGGAAGATTTTAATTGTATGTAAAAATTATATTCTTTAAAAAATGTGATTTGTTACAACATATTTCTTCTTTTCAATATTATCAGGTTTGTTGTTATGATCATAGGACATAATTGTGTAACTATTGGATCATATAAATTTGAATAAAAAGTTTAATATTTTTTGATGATATCTTCAAAGTTAGGAGTGGCAATTCTCGACACGACACAAAACGTTAACACTACACGAAAACAAACGGGTTTGGATTGAACTTTCTGCACACCAACCCGTTTATTAAACAGGTCGTGTTCGAGTTGACACATACGGGTCGCTGGTCGACCCGCCAAACCGTCAAAAATAATATAAAACACAATTTTTATTCTAAGTTTTCTAAAATAATATTTGTATTAGTATTTGATTTTGGTTGTGGTACTAATATTTGAACTTGAACGTTTGAACTTGGTAGTATTATTAAGTGACCTGCCAACCCATTTATGACCCACCAACTCGAACACGACACGATTGCCACCCCTAGCCAAAGTAGCAAACGGGTACATTACAACAAATGTAAGCAAATTATCAATATGTCTCGCAATTATACAAAACTAGGTAACAACACTGCATTTGCATGTTGAATCTAATTTTTTATAAGAATATATGTATATGGGATGAATCGATATATTACGAGTCATGACAAACCAATCCTCATTATAGTCAATAGTCTCACACATTTCTTTTATCATTTAAACCAATTAGAAAGTTTGATGATATTGAACTTAATTAATTGTATATATGAAAAGAAGCAACCGAGGATATGATCAAGCAACTTCATATCAAGTATGGATATTAATTTATATTAGTTTAATATCTAATATGTGATCATTGGCGTTTTTAACTTCGATATTTTTTATAAAAATTTATCGTTACCGCGCAACGCACGGTACCGAACACTAGTATATATATAAAGGAAGATACAAAAAACACAATTAAAGAAAGATCAATACACCTATTTATTTTTTTTCTTAGATTTTTGATTTATTTTTTAATTGTGATTTTACATTAAATGCATAAACTTTTCATATTTCTTCTTATTTAATATATTAAAAGAGTAACCAAGAGGATTGAGGTGGCATCTTCTAAGCTTTAGAATTCCTTCTATCTTTTTTCTCAATTTTTTGATTTTTTTAAATGTTGAAATCCTTAAAGACTTTTTTACCCCTGTAAGGAAAATGTATAATTCATTGTTAAAAGGATTTTTATGTAATTTTACATGTCCAAGTTTAACCTCCAACTCTTGATTTACCCTTTCGTTTACTTTCATTTATTTCTTAATTAAAATTGTTTTTCAAAGTTGAAATAATAAACAAATGAAATCCTATAAATTATTTTGGTGGGGAATAGAGAAAATGAAAGTTGAAAAGACTTGGAAGATTTTAAGGTATGTAGAAATTGTGTTCTTTAAATAATGTGTTTTGTTATTACATATTTTTTCTTTGCATATTGTTGGATTTGTTGTTATCACTCGACATGTTTGTGTTAACGATTGGATCATATAAATTCGTAAATTTATATGGTGAGGGATGAAGAAGATGAAAGTTGAAGAAGGCTTAGAAGATTTTAAGGTATGTAAAAGTTGTGTTCTTTAAAAAAAAGGGGATTTGTCATTGCATATTTTCTTCTTTGCAATATTTTTGGATTTGTTGTTATCATAATACATGATTGTATTTACGATTGTATCGTATAAATTCGAATAAAGATTTGATATTTTGTGATTACAATACATGATTAAAAAATTGAATTTAAGCTCCATCGTCAATGATTTTTTATACATGACTGATAATTATGTTAAATTTTGACTGCTTCAAATTTTTTTCTATCGATAGGAATTCCTTTGATGAAGATAATGAAGATGAGAGTTGAAGAAAATTTAATCATTATGTAAAAATTATCTTTGAAAACTGTGATTTGTTATAACATATTTCTTTTTTTCAATATTGTTGTGTTTGTTGTTATCTATGACATAATTGTGTTTTCGATTGGATCATATAATTTTGAATAAAATTTTGATATTTTTTTATTATAATACATGATAAAAAAATCAAATTTAAGATTCACTGACAATAAATGTTTATACGTGACTGAAAATTACGTAAAATTTTGATTATTCCAAGATTTTTTGTATTATTGTAGTGAAAATTAATGGTGTCTATGATTCGTTCTCAAAAAAACATTTCTCAAATCTTTGTGTATCAAACATCGGGAAAAAAAAGATTTGTTGAAAAAATCCATAGATTTGGTTTGTAACAATTTAAAAGTTTTTTTTTATTTCTAAGTTTTCTATCTAGATTCTTTATTTATAAGTTTATAAACCATAGTTTTACGTTTTATTTTTTCATAATATGATACTGCATTTTGAGAGCTTGAAATATTATTTACTATTTTCTTCGATATATGAATTAATTTAAAATAAAAACATATCATTAGAGAATGTTTTTTTTTTCATTTTCTAAATTCAACACATTAAATATTAAACATTTTGTTTTATATTTACATAACGATCAATGCGATTAATTTTTTTATCGTCTTTTATTCTATTAGCTTAACAATTAATATAATTAAAAAATTTGGTTGTATTTACAATTTCTTTTTTTATTTACACACCAATCAATACATTAAGGAGAGATCAATACACTTATTTATCTTTTTTCTTTAGATTTTTGATTTATTTTCTAATTGTGATTTCACATTAAATGCATAAACTTTTCATATTTCTTCTTATTTAAATGAAAATCAAATATGATTAATATAATTTTTTTAATTATCTTTGAATTTTATTTTATTTTAACAACATGATCCATATTAATTGAATTAATTTAATAATGATTACAAATAAAAATCTTTATATTTTATTTTATTTTAACAATAGTATCCATAAATTAATTAAATTAGTTTAACAATGTTTATAAATAAAACTATTTATTAAATAATCTCACAATACCTATAAATCAAAAAAATTATTAATCGACTTTATGAATTTTTATTTCAAATTTTATACTTTCTTAATGAACTAACAATACTTATAAATTAAAACTTTTATTAATAAAGTTTTTTATTAATTATTTTAAATTTTAAATTTTAAATTTTAAATTTTAAATTTTTTTAAATGCTAACAATACTTATAAATTAAAACTTTTATTATTTGTAATTAATATATTTATATATTAATAAAATATTTGTTAATAAATATATATTACATATTTATTACTTTTCAACAATTAAAGTCATTTATAAACTTAAAACCTTTCATCTTTTCTAATTATAAATCATTAATATATTTAAATGAATATTTATTATAATCAACTATTTTGGAATTCATAAAATTTAAATAACAATGACAATTGTAAGGTATCTAACTATAAATTGCACATTAACCTCCTATTTAACATCAAATTATCCAACTATTTCATCTATTATAGATCTTTTCTTTGTACATCTACTTGCAGGTCAATTTTGAGGAATGTATCTCATATTTGTTTTGGAATCGAATGTTTGTTTTTCTTGATCTCTACTTATCTAAAAATGTTTTGATATAAAACAACTTTATATCAGTTTAAAATATACTATGTAATCATCACCTTTAACTAATATTTAAAAACTAATTTTCGCTACCGTGCAACACACGGTATTGAACACTAGTATTATATATATATATATATAATGGAACAAAGTGTACGTAATTTTATCTTCCCTTTAATTTAACTTAATAATATCTTTTTGTTTAGTATTTAACTGAATAATTCATTTTTGTTTAACAAGTGTTTAAAGGCAGCCGTCTGACGTTGAGGGCACAAATATATGTTTTACTTTTTACGATGCATTAGAAGTTAATCCAAAGAGGTTTAAAATGTTTAGCTAAACGTGCTTTGGCCCGTGGTTAAATATATGTAAAGAAAATGGTGATTTTTGTTTAATTAATTTGATGGTGCAATGCGAGGATTTTTCCTCCTTGACTGAATCCGAAGAAATCCATTACCCTATTGGTGGATACAATTTTCGTTTCGGCATAAACGAATTTTGTTTAGTTACCGGTTTTCTATTTGGGCCGGAGGTTCGCCCACACCAGCGAACCATTCCATTGATTAACCAAAGGTTGCTTGGTAAAAAAAAAATTGTGATATTAAAGTCAATGATTTTAAAAAGACATTGACGGACCTTAATAGCAATAAAAACATATCAGACAAGGATGCGGTGCGCGTGTGACTCATTGTCATCCTTCATTTAGTGTTTTTAGGAAAACCAACCCATAAAATTGACCGTTGGGTTTTAAGTCTTTTTAAAAATTTGGGTGACTGGAACCAATACCCATGGGGGTCATATATATGGCTCTTAACGTGTGACCAGTTGAAAGGTTCGTGGCAGCGTCGCTTGATGAAAAATACACTTCTCGATAAGTACACCTTGTATAGTTTCGTATATGCTTTAAATGTTAGTTATTGTTGTTTATATATTATATAATATGTTAATTACGATTTTATTGACATTTTTCGACAACATTTTTTATTTAACCTATCCGATATAGATGTTGGAGACATTTCCCTGTTGCCAACTACATTTCAGAAATACTCCGTTAATCTCGAGGGCGGTTGGATGGACTCGAAAAAAAATATCTTCTGGACAGATTGTTTAAAACTGACAAATTTCAACGAGGTTCGTTTTCATTTATTATTAAATTAAATATTACTATGTTTAAAAATCTTATAAAATTGTCTATTAAATGATTAGAAAGTTTTGACTTTTTATAAACTCAATTTTTTTGGAACATCTTATTTTTAATTTTTTAAACAAATATTTTTTTAACTATTAAAATAACATAAAATTTTCTATTATTTATAAATCTTCAGATCAAATATATGTCTGTTACCCCGTTGGAGATGACACTTGCTGAGGAGCAATCCGAATGGTGGATCAAAAGCAAACTCTTTATTTCGAAAAATGTATATGAAGGACCGGAAGAAGACGACTTTATGTTCGACGAAGACAGTGACGTCCCACCGTCTCAACCGCGAAAATCTTTCGTGGGGCACACTTCACGACTTCCATTGTATGGCCAACAACACCGACATTCATCAACTTCACATGCCGACATTCCCATTCCCCCATGGCTTGATGAAATAAACCAAATTTCTAATAAATATGAATTACTCGACGCTAGAGTTACGGACGTTGAGAAGTACCATCATGACTATGCACCAACGTCAAAGACCACAGAATACGACAATTGCTACGTTACACAGCCTGAAAGAGACAAAGGAAAAAGGTGGATATTCTGGGAGGCATGTAAATCTTATAGGGTGTCAGACTTTAATGCTACAATAGATTTGATGCGGCACTGTCTACCTAATGCCGCTCAATATCCTAAGGAAGTTGGCTACGCTAGATGGGCAAGATCTCACTTCCCTGGAATGAGGCATAGCGCGATGACTTCAAATAGTGTTGAGTCCGTAAACTTAGTAACTCGTTTTGCACGTTACCTACCGATAACTTAGTTAGTTGAATTTTATCGAGCGAAATTGCAACAATGGTATTTTATACATCTGCATAACGGAGGTAAATTTATGATCGTAAACAACATTTTAAATTATATAACATAGGCTAATTTTATCATTTTTTTGTAGCGCAAATGACAAATATAGTCACGCCTTGGGCCGAGGCAAAAATAGAGAAGAGAATCCATAGGAGTTATATATTGCTGATATGTGTATATGCGTGTATTTCTTTCCGATCGGTATTATTGTTTTTTTTTCTCCATATCGAATTTTCATATAACTTTTTATTATTTGTTTGTATTATATATTGTTGTTAATAAGTTTTTGTTTGTTTCGAGTATTATTTGTAATTGTTACCTTTGTTTTTCTCTCTTATAATTTATAATTGATATTTAGGTTGGTAGCATAATTGTTCTTCTCACGTCAAATTTCTTAAATAATTTTTATGCTTTGCGTGTATTTCTCAAATTTCTGGTTTATAGGTTCGAATGTGATTGTATGTCAAATTTTTGTTTAGGATCTTAACAGTTATGTTGATCATTAATTTAGTGTTTATTAAATGGTTATAGGTGATCATAAGTAAATAAATGACTGACTAAGGTACATATATCCTACTCCTTTGACTCGGAAATAACCGGTTGCATCCGAAAATTTTATCCATCTTGATAGACGTGACTCCGAACCTTACAATTTTGAGTACTATTATAGGAAACATTGCTTCCGTTTTAAAGTAGAGTTTGTGTTCATCATTTGAATATTTTGGAAGTATCTATTTTTGGTTGGTTGGTTAGATTATGATGAAATATGGTTTAATAATATATTGAAACATGGATTTTTTTAGAACACGAATATTCTTGATTTTGAATTAAACTTAACATTTGGGCCACAAATGTTGAGATGCGTTCCGTGGTGGCTAATAATGACCATGGTGTTCTCATAAAGGCTAGGTCAAGTCAAATAGAGAAAGTAGGATGCATCCAAGAGCCGAATACCAGAAAATGTCTGGTTACCGGATAGAGCTGAATAACAGAATTAAACTGGTTACCAACGAATGGTGGTGTTGTGCCCGACACTGACATTCCAAGTCTGGTTGGACTGATCATCCGATTAGACACCGTATAATGCAATTCGACTAACTTGTTGAATTGTTTTTCAAAAATAGTTTCTACATTCCTTATTTATGTGCAGAATGGTTTTATTACGAGTGTTTTATGTTAACTTTATTTGAACTTATATTATTTTCATACTGTTATGTATAATATTTGTTCACTGAGCGACTTTGCTCAACCGAGGTGTTTCTTGTTTCGTCGGCAGGTTCATGTTCTACTCCATGGACGAGTTGGGAGGTCGAGATGTCACTGAAGTAAAGAACTTAAGATTAAGTTTTGTATATCGCGTTGCTTAATATTTTGGGATTGCTTAGACGATAATACTCTAGGTTGTAATTATGTTTTAAATGTTATTTTGGTAAATTTAGTACAACTCTGAACTATGGTGTTTTGAGTTTTGATCCAATTACCGGATTGTAAATCTCCTGACTCATGTTGCGCGAGACAGGGGTGTTACAGAAGTTTGACTTTAAAAGAATTGGAATGACATTTTACGACCCGTTTGTTTTGATGGAAAGAGATGGAATTCAATTCCTTCACTTATGCAAGAGAATGACTAATTCTTTAACTTCAAAAATCCATTGGAATTGAAAGGATTTGATATATTTAATTTTGTGAAGGAAACAGGACATATGAATTTGGTCAATGGATTTGGCCATTTCAGTTCGTTCTAATTCCATCAGATTCCATGAATGAAACATCTCCTAATTATTATTATTATTATTTTTAGGGCATTGCTATTGGGACCCTAATAAGGGTTGTTGAATGCATTGTAATTTGAAAAGGCATAAAAACCCAACAAATGTCTAAATCAAATAATAATATACTATATATTATTACCCTTGTTTTTTTATTTTGGGTTCACGTTAGGCCAACCGGTTTTGGTGAAACCAGTGAAACCACATTTTTACACTTGAAACATCATAGCAAAACACTATGAAGGTAAAAAAAAATCCAAATTTTCAAAGCAAACACACTATGCAGGTTAAATTCACAGTGTTTTACTGTGAAGTTTCAAGTACAGATGGCTATTTGGGCGCCGCCCAGCTCGGGAATGGCGGAGGCTTGGGACCGAATACGATTGAGGCTAGGCCCGGCCCGGGGCCGGTTATAGGCCCGAAATCTGGCACCAGTTACACATTTGGAGGGATTCGACGGCTCGGCCCGCGACCAGTTATGGCCTGGTCCGATTTTTACAAAAAAATGTATTTTTATTTACGCTTTTATATGTATTTTTAAACGTATTTTTTAATATTTATAATAAAAACTTATTTTTAAAGTGTATTTTAGTGTTTCAAATTCTCAATTACGTTAATAATTGTAATTTTAATATTTATAATAAAACGTATTTTAGTGTCTTAAAATCTCAAATTGCAATTAGATTATACAATATATTAAATTAATAAATAAAATTAAAGTTTTTATAAAATATTTAAGAATACTATTTTTTTATTGAAGGCCCGGACCGGGACCGGCTTGGGCCCGGACCGGGACCGGTTACGATAAGACACTAAATTGGCCGGCTTAAAATCGTTGGACCGGTTACAAAAAATCTCGGTTCGAAAATTACTTTTGAGGCCCGGCCCGAGCCCGGATTTTGTTCATCTCTAGTTTCAAGTGTAAAAAGGTGGTCTCACAATTCTCAAAAAAAAAAAAAAAAAAAACAGGTTGGTCTCACATGATCCGAGGTCTATATATAATATTATATATATAGGGACGGGTTCATGCAAGGACGATACCAATTTACAAGAATGCAAGGACAATCCTCAACCGATCATATTGTACATTAAATTTTTTTCATGTACAAAATCATATGTGATTTTGTACTATCATAAAAATGACACACGCGACTTTTCCTGTGGGCGAAGTCACGGGAAAAGTCGCAGCTAATCATATATAATTTTTTACGTGAATCATATATGATTTTGTACATGAATCATATGTGATTTTGTACATAAATTTCATGTACAAAATGATTGGCTGATAATTGTCCTCGCATTCTCGTAAATTGTTATCGTACTCGCATGAACCTTATTCTATATATATATATATGTATATATAGGGGCGGGTTCATAAGAGGACGGTAACAATTTACGAGAATGCGAGGAGCTTTTTTCATGTACAAGATCATATGTGATTTTACACTAACTATAGCGGGCGACTTTTGGGGCCACTTAAGTCGTATGGAAAGTCGTCCGCATCATTTATGATTTTGTACAAAATCACATATGATTTTGTACATGAATTATATGTGATTTTGTACTTTAACATTTTCATGTACAAAAATGATTGGCTGAGGATTGTCATCGCATTCTCGTTAATTGTGACCGTCCTCGCATAGACCCCCCTCACCGCTAAAAGAATTTAATATACATGTCATATCATAAAAAAAATGTTAGCCTTAATGCCTAGTGAGAACAAACATATATTCAATAAATCTATAAAACATTTAAAACCAATAACATAGCTTTAACCAAGTGATTTACATAACTAGATCACCTTTACCCTTGGAAGGGTATGAAGCATCATACATAACGAGGGAGGCTTGATCTACTATCGGTCGTGACGGATACAAAAGTAAGTTACAACGTAGGTTACATGGCATATCTCATGGGTAATAATTGTTGACAACAACTCTTTCCAAATATTTTGTCAAACATGTTAACAACCTCAACTCTATCCAAGTCTTATGTTTAAGGAGTCACCAAGTTAAACCTTATCCTGGTCTTTACCTCAGGACCTTCCAATCCATTATATACTAGGGATTCACACCCCATAAATGATAAACAAAACCGATTTCTATGTTTATTAATCAATTACATTATAGTCATAAACATATATCTATTTAGATATAACAGACTTTACCCAATATAGATAATCTTGAGTACAAAATCCCATCAAGTGGTAAAATCCCATTTTATCAACAAAATCCCAAATATAAGAACATTAAAGTTTTGAGTTTCAAATCTTTCAAGACTTAGAAAAATCCTTTCCCCAAGTGTTTAAAATCACTCCCCACACTTATTTCATCAAAATATATAAGATCCTAAAAATACTAAATTTTGACCTAGAGAGTCAAAAACCATCCAAATGCAAAATACTTGAAATGGAAACTTAGAGGAAGTAAAATACATCATTGGAATTTCTCTTTCCAGGATTGCTTCCAACTCTTCTACGCAACGATTATTCTCATCCACACGAAGCTCCAAAAAAGGAATCACACTCTCTTGTTCCGCCAAACACTTACGCTAGTAGGACACATGGAAAGTTTTGTGAATTCTATCTATCTCGGGTGGTGATTCCAATCTGTATGCTTAGAGACCTACTCTACTCAAATTTTGAATGGTCCAAAAGGACTGAGTTTCCCGCGCTTTCCAAACCGTATGATTTCTTTCAAAGGGGATAAATTCAACATCATGTGATCACCTACTTGGAATTCTATTGGTCTTTTCATCTTATCTGCGTAACCATTTTCATGATCTTGAGCAGCCTTCAAGCGTTCACGAATACCCTTCACTCTGTCCGCCATTTCTTCGACACTCTGTCTGCCATTTCTTCGACGATCTTAGGACCGACGAATTGTTTGTCACTCGCTTAAAGCCAACACACTTGAGTCCTACACTTTCGTCCTTATAAGGCTTCGAACAGTGCCCCAATACAAGTATGATAACTTTTGTTGTAGGCAAACTCCATGAGAAGTGGGTAAGAGTCCAAATTCCTTCCAAAATCTATAACAAAGGACCTAAGAATGTCCTCGAGAGTTTTAGTGGTTCATTCACTATGACCATCGATTTGAGGATCGTAAATCGTACTCAATTTCACTATGAATCCCAGATTACGATTGATTTGTGTAAGATCACTCAAATCATCCTGTTTATTATTATTGGAACATAATTGTGAATCCCAGATTAAAATAGATTCGTTTAAGATCGCTCAAATCATCATCTATATTATTATTGAAACGTAGAACACCTTAAAGAACACACAGTAAGGTTTTGGAGTCGACTCTCATAATGAGCAATTACCCTATCACTAACTATTTATATGAGCCCATGTTACATGATTAAGCCCAAGCCCAAAGCCCAATTACATTGAAATACAAATACAAAATACTAAAGGCTTTTATTTATAAAACATCAACTAACTAGGTATAAATCTTAGACTTAACAATCTCTCCCTATATTTTATAAAGAAAGCACCAAAACATATTCAGATCTTCTCCCCCTTGCTTTCCTTAGAAAACATATTAATGTTGCTGGTCTTCAAGAATAATCCAAACTCCCTTTGAATGATGCTCTTATCTTCAGTTTCAACTTTAACACCAGATTGAATGTGCAAGAAATACCACTGATTGCACCAAATACAACTTTTTAAAATATATATAAACTCAACACAACTGTTAACCGTAGAATCTCATATTCATCCAACTACGGGATAGATAAAGTGCGAGTTACATGAAGCCATTGTGCAAAATCAGTCAAATAACAAAGAATCTATTTTTAAACCACGAGTTGAATAAGTATTCAGCTCAAGAACTTATTTAGATAAGCACAATGAATGGGCATCATTAAACAACTTGGTTGACCAACACACACACCTTCATACAATTGAGTTTCAGGAGATATATATGACATTAAGAACATAGCTTATTGATCAATTAAGTAGATTTCCAGAATACTTCTAGAAGACTGAATAACCAAACCCAATACCAGTCTTCAAAATCAGATGGATGGTTATTGGCACTCAAATATCTATATCCCAATCAAATCACCAGAACATTGATTATAGACACTCAAACTTCTACATGATCATGACAGAAAGATGATTGAAGACACTCAACGTTCTAACATCTTGAGAAAACATGCAGAACATACCAAGTTCACTGATTAACATATTGAATATAGTCTCATCAAGAGGCTTAGTGAAAAGGTCAGTGAGTTGATATTCAGTGGGTATAAGATGAAGTTCAACTTTACCATTCATAATATGATCTCTGATAAAGTGATATCTGATCTCGATGTGCTTGGTTTTCGAGTGAAGTATAGGGTTATTAGCGAAAGCGATAGCACTTGTGCTATCACAGTAGATAGGGATATTTGATAACTTTATATCATAGTCTCTGACTTGGTTCCTCATCCAGAGGATTTGGACACAACAACTCCCAACTGCTACGTATTCAGCTTCATCGGTTGATGTGGACACTGAATTTTTCTTTTTACTTGTCCAACTCACCAACTTTCCACCTAGAAGTTGACAACCTCAGTGGTGCTCTTCCTATTTATCTTGCATCCTTCAAAATCACTATCAGAGTAACCGGTTAGGTCGAACCCTGAGCCTTTGGGGTACCAAAGACCAAGATTAGGAGTCATCTCAAAGGTCTTCAACATATCTTTAACATACTTACTCTAACATATGAATATCCTTTCTCAGAACTTTGGTCAGCTTTTCCACGTACAAATTTTTCTTTTAGAAGATATTTAGAAAGGGTATCATACCAAGCTCGGGGAGCTTGTTTTAACCCGTAAAAAGCTTTTTGAAGTTTGAAAACATAACCGGGGTGTTTAGGATCAGAAAAACCAGGAGGTTGTTCAACATAAACTTCCTCTTTATGTTTTCCATTTAGAAAAGAACTTTTAACATCCATTTGAAAAACTCTAAAGTCTTTATGGGTAGCATAAGCTAAGAAAAGTCTTATAGCTTCTAATCTAGAAGTAGGAGCAAAAGTCTCATCATAATCGATACCTTCTTCCTGTCTGTATCCCTAAGAAACAAGTCGAGCCTTGTTACGAGTTACAGTGCCATGTTCATCTATCTTGTTACGAAACACCCATTTTGTTCTTATAACGGTCTTACCAGATGGACGAGGTACAAGATTCCAAACTTTGTTTCTGCAAAACTCAGTTAGCTCTTCTTGCATAGCACTTACCCAGCTTGGATCAATGATAGCTTCATCGATCTTTTTAGGTTCGGTTAGAGAAATGAAACTTACAAAGAGATAGATATTACCTAAACCACGACGGATTTTAACACCTGTATATGGATCACCGATAATCTGATCGATTGGGTGATTTTGTGTCCATTGTTGAGCAGGTGGTTGAGAAGATTGATCAACAATAGATTTAATGACTTGTTCAGGGAGAACAAAAGATGCATCAGCTATGGGTTCTTCAACATTCGTTATCATCCTTGGAAGAGACTCGGAAGGAGTGACATTCTCTTGATCAGAGAGAGGAACTTGGTTATTCATTAATGAATCACCATTGGAGGAATCAGAGGGAGGAATCTGATTTTGGGGGGGTAACGTCTATCCCTGAAGAGGATGGATCATTACTTGAGGTGGGAATGAAGTTAGGACCTTCATCATCATTATTTTTAGTGACAAGAGGTGTATTAAAATAAGATTCAGGTTCCCCATAGTGAGACTTCATCCAACTATTCAGTTCCTCTTCATCTTCAGGGACAGGTATTGAATTCGTTGAGCGAGATTCATCAAAGTTGACATTCATGGTTTCTTCTACGTGTTGTCTTCTTTTGTTAAAGACTCTGAATGCCTTACATATTGAGGAGTACCCAAGAAAGATACCATCATCAACCTTTGGATCGAATTATCCTAAATGATCTATGTCATTCAGGATGTGGAACTTACATCCAAATGTAAGTAGCTCAGTGAGGGCTTTCTTCCATGAAAAAGTTCAGAGGAAGTCTTCTTGAATCTTTTGTCTATCAGGGTGCGTTTGGTGCACAGACTACATGGGACGGGACGGGACATTTTTTTTACCATGTTTGGCATGCCATAGGACAAAGTTAGGGTGGGACAAGGTGGGACTAAACTAGGTTTTCATGGGACTATTTGTGGTTATTTTTATTCCACCAAAAAGGGTGGAACAAGATGGGACTAAAGTTGAAGATTACAAAATTATCCTCATGTTCTTTCTATCAGATGGTTAACCTAATTAAATTGATAGCCTCCATCTTTTTCTCACAAACTCAAACACACGTTCCAAGCTCTGCGAAGGCGACTTCTGACCTAGCTTCAAACTCGATTGGTACAATTTCTTCTCATATCTGCTATCGATATCCCGAGTTCTCTACTGTCATCAATTTCCACCATCGATGCGTACCTGTAATCGATTCCTACTATCGAAACGTGTTTTTTATTTCTACTGTAATCGATTTCTGCTACCTGCTATAGATTTCTACTGTCATCGATGATGTACCTGTGTTTTTTATTATCTATTATACAACAACCCACCTGTGTTAAATATTGATGCATACTTGTGTTTTTATAATCGATTTTAACCACTGTGTTTTAGTATTGATGCCTACCACTTTTATTTTTAATATTGATGCCTAGAGAAGTCCACTTATTTGTTTAATATGGTTTAATATCAATATTGCCTACCTGTGTCTTTTTTTTAATATGGTTTGTTTAATATGTATTTAATATGGTTTTTGATTATTGATGCATACATGTGTTTAATATAAATATTTTTAATATGGGTTTTGATAAACAATAACCATTAGGTTTGACAATTATTTGTTACATTCTTTTCTGAATTTTGTAGTAATGGACCAGAATCACTTGATTGTACTTGTTACCATATGGAGTATTTACATTCGACTGCTCATGTATTTGCTTTCCCTTACAATTTGGTTAATTGAATTGGAGAATAGTGATAATCAAAGAGAAACTTTGGGTCAAAGAACTTTCGCTAGACTTCAAATTAGCACAACCGAAATACAACGTTTTTACATGAAAGTGATGTAAAATGTATAAATGAGTTGCGAGTGGACATAAATGCTTTTGCATTTTTGTGTGATTTGCTTAAAACTCGTGGTGGACTATTAGATGATGGTAATATGACAATCGAGGAGCAAGTCGCTATATTTAAGAACATATTAGGACACCACACTAAGAATAGAACACTCCAAGTTAGGTTCTATTGGTCGGGGAAAACAACAAGTCGGTATGTTCATCGAATATTACGTGCCCTATTGCATTTGGAAGACGTGTTGCTTGTCAAACCAACTCCTATAGAAGATGATTTTACGAATTCACGATGGAAATCGTTTAAGGTAATTATTGTAATACTTTTTATACAATACATAATATAACGTCCATTTTTTAGCTAAAACCTTTTTTTATAGGGTTGTCTAGGAGCAATAGATGAAACTTATATTGAAGTAACTGTACTAGAGTCTGATAAACCGAGGTATCGAACAAGAAAGGGACATATTGCAACAAAGGTTGGGACTTAGGTGTGTGCACTCGTGATCTGAAATTTGTCTACGTTTTAGCCGATTGGGAAGGTTCAACTACTGACTCTAAAGTTCTATGAGATGCAGTTACCAGAAACAATGGATTGAAAGTTACACCGGTAATTACTATTTGGTCGATGCGGGATATATCAATGGTGAGGGTTTTTTGGCACTATATAGGGGCACTAGGTATCATTTACGAGAATGGGAAGACGCTATTCATGCACCTACTAATAAGGAGGAATACTTTAATACGAAGCACTCATATGCTAGAAATATTATCGAGAGGTATTTTGGCACTATGAAGAAATATTGGGCTATATTACGAAGTCCTTCTTTCTATCCCATAAGATATCAAGGGAGAATGATTTTAGCGTGTGCTTTATTGCATCATTTTATTAGGACATACATGACTACTGATCCTCATGAAAATTCAATAATCACTATTGAAAACATGCCTATTGGGGAAGACCACTCTTTACAGTCCGAGTTCATTGACGTTGTTGAGGCAAGTGATGAGTGGTCTCGATGGAGAGATGATTTAATCGAAGAAATGTTTGAATCTTGGAGTTTAAACCGTAATATGTAATGAAATAAATTGTTATAGAGTCGTGTTTGTTATGGATTAAAATCTTGTAATGTAATAATATTTGTCTTAGTATTTGTTATTTTTTCTTATGGAATCACAAATGTTTGTCTTTGTATTTGTTATTTTTTCTTATGGAATCACAAATGTTTGCCTTGGTATTTGTTATTTTTCTTATGGAATCACAAATGTTTGTGTTGGTATTTGTTATTTTTTCTTATGGAATCACAAATGTTTGTCATGGTATTTGTTATTTTTTGTAGATTTGAAAAAAATGGCAGACCGTCGTGGGTGGACAATGGATGAGGAGGACTTGTTGATCACAATTCTTCAAGACATTGTCATCAATGGTGGTAGAGGTGACAATGGAAGTATTAGGTCGGGTACATATGAGGATGTTGTCTCAAAGATGCGTGAAAAAATCCCCGGTCTTAGCATGACATCAAAGCACGTACAAAATAAAATAAAACGCCTAAAAGATAAATATTCTGCTGCCTATGACATGCTCAATACGAGCGGGTTCGGGTGGGATGATGCAAAACAATGTGTGACTGTTGAAGCTCCCGAGATTTTGGAGGAGTACTTGAAGGTTAATAATTAAATATTATAATGGCTTATATATAATGTCTTTTGTTACTTTTTTTTTTTATTAATTATTTGTTTTATTTGTTGTCATAGAAACACCCAAACAAGAACTACACGGATAATAAGCCATTCCCCGCTTACGGGCGGTTGAAGATGGTGTTTGGGAAAGATCGGGCAACGGGAAACATGGCCGAATATGCTACCGATGCTTTGGAAAACATGAACATGGAAACTGATGATGATTTTGTGACCGAAGTCAATGTCCCCCCGGTTTCCAAGTCCTTCCAACATAACTTCCCATACCTCCAATCCAAATGAAGGAGAAGGCACAAGTACAAAAAGAAAAAGAACAACCGGCTTAGCCAAGCTAGCGGAAGAGACGAAGAATGAAATCTATGAAACAACCAATCAAATTAAAAAGTTGGTTTCAGTCATGCGGATTCCACACCCGAGATGGAAAGCTTAAGCAATGAGTTGGAACGACTTGGACTTGGTATGATGGAAATCATTCGAATGGGTAAGTGCTTTGCGGAAAAACCTTCCCAATATTGTTTTTGGAAGAGTTTGAAAGACGAGGTGAAACTAGAATTTGTAAAGTCAATTTATGACGAAGACAAATAATTGTTTTAGAATATGATGAAAACAATTGTCATCTTAGAATTCTTAGATTTTTGGTACATTTGACATGTGAAAAACAATTGTCATCTTAGAATGCTTAGATTTTTGGTATAGTTGACATGTGAAAAACAATTGTCATCTTGGAAGGCTTAGATTTTTGGTACATTCGACATGTTAAAATAACTATGGTATGTTGAATGTTTAAACTTTTATGATGGTAAGACACGTGTTATTTAAAATTGTGTTGGAGATTTTTTAAATTATGCACATATTTACAATTTTTGTAGTGGAATGTTCTTAAATTATTTACATATTCACAATTGTTGTGTTTGAATGTTGTAAAAAAATTGTATAAGTATTATTTAAGTGTATTTTGGCTGATTTGTGTCATTTACACGCATTAATATATTATAATATAACATTAAACAACATTAGGGGCAATCTGGTCATTTTAATAGTTTTATCCTGTCCTTTCCAGCTTACCAAACGTAATACAGACAATTAGTCCAATCCTTTTCTAGTCGTACCAAACGTAGGATAGACAATTAGTCTTGTCCTGTCTGCGTACCAAACGCTACCTCAGGGATCGATTCTGAGTGAAACATGCAGTGTTAACTGCTTTAGCCCAGAATTGAGTTGGTAGATGAGATTCGCTGAGCATCGAGCGAGCAACTTCAATGATCGTTCGGTTTCTTCTTTTAGCAACGCCATTTTGCTGAAGAGTCCTCACTGATGAGAAATTATGTGAGATTTCTTTTTCTTCGAATGAGTTAACTAGGGTACTGTTTTTGAATTCAGTGCCATGATCACTTCTCATGGAGCGAACAATGAGATTGTTCAGGACTTCCATTTTCTTGATAAAGGATATAATTTTGTCAGGGGTATCACTCTTGGAATGAAGGAAGAATACCCAAGTGTTCCTGGAATATTATCAACAATCACCAGAGTGTATTTCTTTCCGAATATGGATTGGACGTTGGCTGGTCCAAAGAGATCCATATAGAGTAGGTGAAGAGGGGTTGTCTCTAAAGAGACTTATTTTGATCTGAATGTTGCTTTTGTCAATTTTCCTTTCTTACACACTGAACAAAGAGATTCCTTTGTAAAAGAGTGTTTAGGGAGACCTTTGAAAAGTTCTTTTTGAGATAGATCATTAGGTGTGAGAGTCTCTTATGCCAAAGCCAATTTACATCAGAGGAGGCTCTGGATAGAAAGCAGACATTCTCTGAATGAGTGTTATCCATATTAATGATATACACGTTCTCTGATCTTTTGCCTTTTAAAGCAAGTTTGTCATTTTTTATCAGTGACGGCACATTCTGTCTTTGTAAACAAGACTATGAAGTCTTTATCACAGAGTTGACTAATGTTTAAGAGATTATGCTTTAGTCCTTCAACATAAGCAACACGGCTGAATGAAGTTGCTCCGTTGGATAGGAGGCCATAACCCTTGGTGCATCCTTTGCCATTTCCACCAAAGGTCACTGAGGGACCTGTTTCTTCCTTATATTCAGAGAGCAGAGATCTTCTGCCAGTCATGTGCCTAGAGCATCCACTATCGAGATAACAGATACCTTTAGCACTCTACATAAGATAAGGAAATTATTTTTTCATAGGTACCCTTAGAACTATGGGTCCTACAATGTTAGTAGAAACAACAGGTATGGGGGATATGCTACTTGCTGAAGAATTCCCTTCACCTTGGATGTTTTACCAACCTTAGTGGATTTCACTCTCGCTGATTTCTCATTTTGAGCTACTTTCTTACCATGAGCTAATCTTTCAGCTTTAGTAACATTTGGACATTTACTAGCAATGTGGGTAGTCTCAACATAGTGATAACACTTCCTACATATGTAAACAGGTTTTGAGCTGGAAGCATGCAGAGAGGAGGCCAAAATAGTTTCAGGACCATGACCAAGAATTCCTTTCTCCATCGTCCTTGGAGGAACCACAGGTTTCCCAAGTGTAGATGGAGTGAGGTCAATCTTAATTCTGGGAGTTGAACTCTGAATTGATCCAGGGATCTTTTTTCCACTTAAGGAACTGAATTGATCTCGGAATTGATCCAGGGATCTTTAGAGTCAGTGATGGCAGGTGTCATTATGAAATTACTCTTTCTGGAAAATCTCTTGAAATTGCTAGTGAGAAGAGCCAAAGAGTTGTCAAATTCAGAGATATATGCATCAGTGATATCCTCTGGGTTAAATTGATCTAACTCAGTGATAGAAGTAATAGAAGAAAATACTAGTTTAGGAGGTTCCATCTCTGAGGTCACTAAGGCCAAAGAAGTACTTTTGGCAGATTTATTGTCCTTTATAAGGTTTAAAGTTTGTGATTGCTCATGATTGAGCAATATTCCATACAAATCACTTAAAGTTAAACTTTATGTATTCTTTGACAACTTTAGACAGGTAGTAAATGTGTCCCATTGTTCAAGAAGAGCTTCCATGAACTTTGTTAGAATTTCAGAGTTAGAGTACTCTCGGTCAACTGTTTTCAGATCTATTAAAAGGCAGATGAATCTCTGGTGGATTTGTGAAAGTGTTTCATTTTTTAGACACAAGAAACTTTCATATTGTTTCACCAAGTTGATTCGGCGAGTAATCTGAACCTCATCGGTTCCTTCATATTGAACACAGAGAGTGTCCCACACGGACTTGGAGGTCCCTATTTTCATTACAGAATGATAAACATCATCTGGAAGAGACATGACGATAATAGATCTAGCTTTTGGGGGAATATTGGGGAAGAAAAGGACGCTTTTTTCTGTATTTAACAAAAAGTAAATCTTATTTACTGGATGATTGTACATTTCAATATGTATTATCTTATGTATTACAATAAAATGAAGGATATCCGGTCCAACCAGTATTTTGGTGTTTTTGCTTGAGCTGTACGAGATGAAAGTCTCATATACGGTTCTCGGAGGGGGGATCGCGCCTATCGCTCTTTCTTATCTTCCTCACTCCATTGATTTGGAGTTTTGGGTATACATCTCTAAGGAATAGCAGGAGAGGTAGCAGTAGCAGAACTGCAGGGACTAGAAGTGTTGGAACGAATGATCCATTCTCTACATAGTAGGGGATCTTAGGATCTGACCCTTCTAGGAATAGAGTCATTCTTTCCTTCCATGCCAGGAAATTATCCTTGCTAAATCTAGGAGGTTTAGCTAAAGATTCATTGTCTATGCAATTAGTATTTGTATTAGCCATTTTAAAATAACAAAAGATATGTTATTTAAAGATTTTAAAGTAATAACACTGGTCTGATACCACTTGTTGGTCCTAAAGGAGTCTACAAGAGTTCAAGGATATACAAACAGTTTGTAGAAGGGGGGTGGGGGGTTGAATACAAACTTACAGTTGTAAGAGGAATAAAAACAAGTAATTAAACCTATTCTATTACAACTTAAAAAATCACAAAGTTTGATGCACAAGGAAGATAAGAAATAGAAGTAGAGATTCAAGAAGAGACAACGTATGCATGAAGATGAAGAAGGGATCTTCATCTATTTATACTCGTTGCATTTAATGCAAAGCAAAAGGTATATGCAACGTGTCAAGTTTCTATTTGAAACTTGTCATTTGTTCAAAAACCAACCATGCGTTTGGTCGTATATGAACAGTAACCAAATCAGATTTGATGGGGACATAAGAGACAATCTGTACGTCCTTTTCTGACAAGGCATGAGGGTTTGACATTTGTGCATCGAGGATAAGATCAACTTTGATCTTGCTGAGTAGGCTCCACTTGATCACTGAGCCAGAATCTTCAAGGATGAAATCTTCGGGTGTCACTGAGGCTTTGCAAGATCTCACACTTTAGGTAGATGGACGTTGCTATCAATGAACCGCTTCAGATCACTAGTTGTTCATCTCTATCTTCAGCTACGCCTTCGACTTTTGCTGAATGGTCTTGTGGTGTGAAAGTTGTTCTTCAGATCTTCAAGGATAGGACAGTGTTTCTGATCTTTAGGATCACTGAGTGCAATCAGTGTATGTTACCGCTGAATATGAACAGTGACCTATACTTGGAATTTTCACTAAGTATATAAGGAATCATATTCAAATCACTGAAAGGATTTTGGATCAACAGATATGTTAGTTTATGTCGTGTAATTTAGATCGTAATGCAATGGATACCTAAGCATAGAAGTCGGTTTTATTTGATATGTTCAGGGTGATATACCTCATTTGTAACTTTAAATAGGCATTAAGGTGTGGGCTTTTGAAGCCGGGCGTTGACCAATGATCATGTAGTGTAATTTCTATGTGATTATTTTTTCTGACTTGGAATAGGCACTAGTCTCAAGTGGGCACTATGGTTTGTGCTCTCAAGTCGGGCACCGACCAATGATCATGTAGTGTAATTTCTAAGCGAATTAGATTAATTCGATGATGGAGGTCTCAAGGTAAAGACTCGAGGAGTTGAAATTGGTGTCCCCACAAGCAAAAGACTTGTGGAGTTGAGTTGGCTAAATTTGGTTATCCATAAGTAAGGTTGATTATATAACACTGAAATGTGGCATACTTACGTATATGTCACTATTAGTGGTAAATTGGGTCTTCCCCGTCTTCTCTGTCATCTTATGAAGTTTTTATTCTCTTCCAAGGGTAAATATGAGTTAATTGTATAAATAACTTGATTGAAGTTATGTTTTCCGTTTTAATGATTTATAGTTTTATTCTTGACCTTGTGAGTGTTGGGTTTTGGCCTCACGAAAGATCGATGTTTTGGTTAACGATTTTTCATCAAGAAAATAGTGGATTTTGGAAAGATGATGCTTTTACGAATAATGCATTTTATTTGAGAAAATATGTTTTAATACGCAGTCTTTTAGTTTACCGTTTTATAATTCTAATGAAAATTGTTTGAGCTCATCAAGCCTAACTCTTTTCCTTTGTCAACATGTGCATCAGGTCTGGGGGAAATAGTACTAGTGACACCGTGATCAGATGAGTGCTAGATAGTTGCACGTGAAGGTTTTAGCTTATCATTGACATCTTCCGCATTTGGAGATAGCGATATTTATTGGGTCATAGTAACATCCGTCTTTAACTTAGTTTTTATCTATGCCTTGGTCCGTCTCTTATTGATGATGATTGTAGATTTGTTATTCAAGGTATTTCAAGCATTGATTAATAGAAACTGAATTTACCATTTGTTTGTTGTATTAAGAAATTTTGATGTAGTCTTTTTTTTCTTGGGTGTTACAAGTACCTTGAGGTAGTAATACCTCGGGGGAGTTTTTATCTTCGTGCCTTGAATATGTTTGATGAGCACACTGGGTAGGTTCCTTCAAAGGGACTGATTGTTATATTTCTCACGAAGGGAAGGTGATGAGATTTGATAAAAATGTTGTATAATGTCCGTAAGAGGGAATATGTTTGATGAGCACACTGGGTAGGTTCCTTCAATTGGGTTCTTTTTATGTTGATAAAAGTGTTAAACTATATTAAGGTAATTTACTAGACTTTTTGGTCTAACTCTCGTTTTAAAAAAAAACCATTTTCAAGCAGGTATTACGTGGAGAGTCGTTCGAAGGGACAGAGCAAGATGTGAGTAGAAGTGAAGGTTGTCTTCCATATCTTAGTTTGTAATAATGTTTAGTTGTGGTTACAGTCTGATTTCCGTTGCATACTCTTGAGATGTATTGGGATTACTTTTTACTTGGATACTAGTTATAGTCGTTTTGGTTGTGGTTTAATAATTTGAGTTGTTACTGAAATTTTAGGCTGTTACATATAACAATATCCAAAGTTAGCATTTCACCTTACTACCTTTGGGTTATTTAACTCGTCTAAATAAATGTTAGGTTAGTCGTGTGTGGTAATTTATAACGAAACGGTATATTACAATAAATTTAGGTTTGTAGGATGCCTAACATGTTTAAGGGGTTGTTCGATATCAGCTTAATGAGCTGTATTACAGATATGGCTTATTTGCGCAGCCATACCTAGTTGTTCGATAGGAGTTTATTCGCTCAGCCGATGGCTGAGTGGCTCAGCTAGAAAACTTATGTCCTATGCACTCAACCATTAAATCCATTCATTTTCCCCCAAATACCCTTCTCCCTAACTACACACATTAAACCACAAAGAAACCCTACCCTCACCAAGACTGGTCATTCATGCCCCATACTAATAAAAGGTCATTCAAGAAGGCTGGTGATGTTTACTTGAATGGTGTTTGAAGACGGTGGTGTTTGGTGTGATGTAACGTATGTGGAATAAAGTATAATAACAATATAATATGGACCAGGGGTAAAATCATCGTTTATGACAATTAGACAGTTTATGCAGCACAACAACCGAACAACAACTTATCTGTTAACATACAGACAACTATATCAATACAGACAGCTATATCCATACAGGTCTTAACAGAAAACAAACCGAACAACCCCTAAGTCGTATGATAGAGGCTTGGTCGTATGACGAAACCACCAGTATGTCGGACATCCCTTCTCTATGCCACGAGTTGTTGGTTCTGTGTATCTTAGTATTAACGGTCGTACGATCTCGTCCAATGGTCGTAAGTCGAAGATTTTGGTCCCAACAGTTTGCCCCTAAATTTAAAAGAAAAGCGGCAAAGTTTTGAATTTTAAACTTAAATGTCAAAAAGGTAACTGAATCGCTCGGATGGTCATCGAGTCGGTTGAGATCAAATTGCAGATTAGGTGTGAGTGGTCATGACGTCATACACAACGTGCGCGCATGTGCCAGGCACGCCAGTTGTAGAGGGCAGGTGTGAATGATCTAACGGTTGCATGCGAAAGGGTTCTAGACAGGTGTCGATATGGGGTAAACGAACGATTTATGGGAATCGTATAAATATCGACCGGATTTTAAAATCATTTCTTATATGCCTTTTTGAAAGAGAGATCTTCCTAAAATCTTCGCCCAAAACCTGCAAATACTTTCTCGAAATCGACTCGAGGTTAGATCCTTATAAGGTACGATTTTTAATCCTTGTATGCGTTTTAAGTCTACGACCCGTAAGTGTAGAAAGCATTGGAAGGCAAGACTATTTTACGCAGCTGAGTTTAGGGATATTGATATGAGGAATTCCGTTGACCCAGAGAGCTCGCTCCAGTCAGACGAGGCATTAGATGCCTTTAGATCGTTGGCGGGTGTTCGTTTGTACCCTCCCTCGATGATTAGGCCGATAAATACCCCGGATGGGCATTTCATTCTGTATGAATATCAGTTTAAGATTGGGTTTAAATGGCCAATCGATGGCCTGGCGAAAGCGTTTCTTACAACGTTCGAGCTAAGCATGGGGCAGTTAATGCCCCAATTTTGGAGGATTGTCAGTACGATCGAACGTTTGACGGTTGATTGGACAGTTTATGCAGCACAACAACCGAACAACAACTTATCTGTTAACATACAGATAACTATATCAATACAGACAGCTATATCCATACAGGTCTTAACAGAAAACAAACCGAACAACCCCTAAGTCTCCTAATAGAATGATTTATAAGCCCTTAGACGCATAGTTCATGAGTTGACAAAAGAGTCAGGTGACTTTATCCAAATAGAAGAGAGTTTTGTTCATTTTAACAAGGTTTTTAAAAATAAAATTTTTATATTAACTATTTTATAGAATACTATTTAAAAACTTTCTGTATAAGCACAAGTGTCCACTAAAAACGTATGTTCATATGACATTTATATAAAAAAATGCTCTTTAGAGTAATGAATACGACACTTTTAGATAAAAACGTATTATAAACCTATTAAAACAATTTTTGATATATTTTTTCGTATCTCTCATGAATTGGAGCCTTATATACACATCTTATTAAAACATCCATCCATTTTTCATATCCTATAATTCAATCTCCTTGTAACAGTACTACTGTTTTTTATTGTATTACTGGCTATTGGATTGATTCAACGGGTGGTTGTGTCACTTAAATTTAAGATCCACATGTAATGTGATAAAATCTAAAAACACGTGAGTGATTAAAATAAAGATATCTATTGCACACTTATATTTATATTTTATTATTGATGCATGTCGTTGATATTATTATTATTCAACTTTTAATTATAACTAAATCTTGTGGAGATAAAACCTTTTCTTTGTGAGATTATTAGCTGATGTGTTTTTCTTTCCTAAATTGAGCATTTAATTAATTAAACTTAAATTTCACGACATTAATATGTATAATTAATATGATTCTATGAGTAAATAAAACATTTAACTAAAAGATGCTTTCATCTACAATCAAGAAGTTAGTTTTAGTGTTTTACCTATGTAATACTACAAATTTTATCATTGAATCTTATTATGAGAAGAAATAATAATTAAAATTCTAACATGCAATAAGTGAAAGAAATTTATCTCCCAAGATACAAGCTTTCTTGCTATTTAAAGGATGCTTAATAATCATATTCTTGCATTTACTTTGTGAGAAAAATGGGTTCAGAAAGTAAAAAGGATAGAATTAACTTCAAAGAAATAGTAGCAACCCAAAAAAAAAATATGGAAATATGTTTTTGGTTACACTCCCATGGCTAGTCAAGTGTGCCATTGAGCTTGGGATACCGGATATCCTCTTGAACCATGAAAAACCAATGACACTTGCAGAGCTTACGTCAATGTCAGGGTGTAACCGGTCTTTGTTGTATCGGATCATGAGGTTTTTGGTCCAATTTAAGATATTTCAAGAGAAGCCTACATCTGAAACACATGTTGGATACGCTCAAACCCCTTTATCTCGGCTTCTAACAAGTCATGGAGAAAATTCCATGGCCGACATGGTGCTCTTACAGAGCAATCCGATCATATTGGCTCCATGGCACAAACTAAGTGCTTGTGTTTCGGGTAACAAAGAAATGCCATTTGAGGCCGAACATGGCATTGATATATGGGGATTTGTTGCGGCAAATGCTGGTCATGCATACTAAGCTCTTTAACGATGCAATGACATGTGCTGCTTGGGTGGAGGAGGCATCTGTTATTAAGGGTTCAAAGGTATTTAAGGGATTAAGGACAATGGTGGTGGGATGGGACGGCTCTACGATTGATTGTGAAGGCTTTTCCTTGGACTAAAGGGATTAATTTTGATCTCCCTCGTGTGGTTTCGATGTCTCGTCTACACATGTTCAACATATTCGACGCAATATGTTTGATCATGTTCCAAAAGCGGATGTTGCCTATTTAAGGGTAAGTTGTATCATCTAAAAGTATTATGTTCTTCGAAATTCTGGATGGTGAGGCTTAGTTACATAATGCAACTAATTGATGGAATCCAAATTTCTATATACGCATCCTTTTTCTATATTACCTTTGCAACATTTACCAACAAAACATTTGTAAGTACTTCCTTCTTGCCGATTTCTACCTTGTTCTTATCTAACCACACCATGCACAAAATTAGGTAATCGTATTTTACATCACGGTTTTTTTTCGATATTGTAGAAAGTATTGAGCTATTGGACACATAAAGAATGCATTGACATACTAAAAATTTGAGACGCTATTTCTCAAGATACAAGAAAGTTGATTATTGTAGACACGATTATAGGTAGAAAAGAGGATCATGGGTTTAAAGATGTGGGATTGTTGCTTGATATGGCGATGATGGCTTATACAAGTAAGGGAAGTAGCAGATTAGGAAATAATTGTCTTACGTGTTTCATGAGGTTGGATTCACTTGATACACCATAAAAAAACATTAAAATATACCACTCAGTTATTGAAGTTTATCTTTAAATCACAAATCTTTAATTTGTTCTTCAAATTATCATAGCTATCTTGAATTTACCTATAGCGTTGTGCTTGAAATTGAAATATTTGTTTTGTTTATTTTTCTCTAATAAATGTGTGGTTTCTATGTAATATGAAAAATAGAATAAAGTGTACTATTTTTTGCTATAATATAATATGATGGGACAGCTAGTAATTTATCTTACTTTTACTAAAAAAAATAAAGTTAAATTATATATATATAGAGAAAGAGAGAGAGAGGGGAATGTTCAAATAAGAATTTTGCATTTTTAAAGGAACAAAGGGACACTTGTGGATCACATATGATGTGGGTCCCACATAATATTAAATCATAAATGATTTAATAATTTAATATTATGTGGGACCCACATTATATGTGGTCCACAATTTGTTCTTTTAAGGAGGGGTGATTCTCATTTGATCCCTCCCCTATATATATATATATATATATATATAGGGTTAGGTTCAAATGTGAACTCAATTTTGGCTGTGAACGTGAGGACGAATCTCAGCCACACATCTTCGGTTATGGTGGACGCGATCACGGAGGATTGACGCGATTCATGGGAGGGTGAAGATTATTAAAGGAGGGGAACCAGGTCAAAGCCGCCTTTATTGACCGGATAAGTTGCTGAGATTCGTTCTCACGTTCACAACCAAAAATGAGTTCACATTTGAACTTTCCCCTATATATATATATATATATAAAGGAAGGTTCAAATGAGAACTTTGAATATATAAAGGAACAAAGGAACTGCTTTTAACCACATATGTATTTTAAGCAACAAACAATTAAATCAATATTAATTTGTTATCTTGAAGGGTATTATAGGAATATATTACTTTTGAGAATTCGCTGTTTATATCTGGTACAACATAAAATATTATTTAAACCTCTAATATCTTACCAACAATTTACTGTTCCTTTGAGGGAATAACATAAAATATAATTTAAACCTAAAATATCATCTACACCCTAATTTATACCTCAAAAATATCCTACCAAATCTGAACTCCCGCGTTTTTTTTCAAGAATTCATATAGAGCTCACCCATTTATCAGATCCATTGTTTTATATATCATTCTTGTGAAAAGCTCTGTCAATCATAGAAGAGTTCCATTTCTTTCTAATCCCTGTTGTCGAAAACCTAGTTCATATAACAAGATCTGGTCGTCGTTTTAATGGAGAAATCAAAAGGTGTGATCAAGAGCCCAATTACTGATGAAGAAACCCTTAGTCTATATGTTTCTGAAACACCAAACCATGTTAATCTTTCTGGAGTTTCCATTAACAACAGCCTTGAAGTACAATCTGATTGTGATACAACAATGGTGGAATTTGAAGAAACCCTTAGCCTATATGTTTCTGAAACACCAAACCATGTTAATCTTTCTGGAGTTTCCATTAACAACAGCCTTGAAGTACAATCTGATTGTGATACAACAATGGTGGAATTTGAAGGTAAGGTTTTTAAAACGAGAAGTGTTGATTATTATGGATGTATATATCCCAAATCGTGTTAGGGTTTAGATGAAAATCAGTGCCAATGAGTCCCACATTATCAACAATGTGTTAAAAATCATATGTGATTCAATGTTGCCGCTTCATATTAGGGTACAGATAAAAACCATTGTCAACGAGTCCCACATGATCAACAATGTGTTAATAATCATATGTCATTCAATGCTGACACATCATATTAGGGATGTAGATGAAAACCGTTGTCAATGAGTCCCATATGATTAACAATGTGTTAATAATCATATGTGATTCAATGCTGCCATGTCATATGTGATTTAATGCTGCCCACGACCTAATCCCTTTATTGATTATTTGGTTATCGTGAAAAGGGACAAGTATATTTCACCCCTCCTTTATTTCATTTAACATAAAATTTATTAATAAAATCACATGTGATGTTAAAGTATGAAATTCCAACCCATGATTATTTTGGATATCTTAATTCATTTTTACAAAGTTTTATAGTGTATGTTAGCTTTTTCATGATCGTGTTTGTTATAATTATGTTAGTGGATGCTATATTTATGTATGCATATCATATTTACATCGTTTAATATATGGAGTACATGAACCAGAGAATGTTAACTCTGAAACCCATGCCCCTGAAACAATAGAAAACCTCGCAACATCAGCTGTGTGCCTGAAGAATAAATTTTGCTCGCCAATAGACGTGGTACCGAATGTCCCTGAAACAGTGTTACCAGTTGTTGGTTCATTGTTTCAATCATTAGAACATTGCATAGCAATGTATCAGAAGTATGCAGAGTACGCTGGATTTGATATAAGGAAGTCGACTGAAAAGAAATATCGGGACAAATCCGTGAAGCGGAAATATCTTATATGTCATAAAGCCGGAGTTCCTAAAAAACGTGATGTTGACACCACTGATCTTGGCCGCCGAAAGGTGATATGTAACTCCAGTTTCAAAGTGACTAATTGCAAAGCATCTGTTCGATTTGTTAGGGTCAATGGTACGTCATTGTTTAAGCTGTATTATTTCAATCCCCACCATAACCATAAGCTGTTTGAGGAGCATGACATGGTGTTATCTCGTCTTAAGAGGCGGATGAAGTTTTCGGATAAGAGGATTATTCACCGTGCAGCAAGGGCAAATATTGGTGCAACCAAGGCTCACCAGTTACAAGTTTGTTATGGGTGGTTACGACAAAGTTGGATGTAGTAAGACTGACTATAAGAATTATAAAAGAGATCTTGATTCTTTTGTTGGAGATGGCGATGTTCAGATGGTAGTAAACATGTTTAACGAGCGCATGTTGAATGGCACAAACTTTTCTTTCGAGGTGAAAGTGTCTGATGGAAAACTGCAAGGTCTATTTTGGGCCGATGAACTATCGAAGTCTAATTATGCAGAATTTGGACATGTCATATCTTTTGATGCCACATATAAAACAAACTTGTAAGAGGGTGTAGTAACGATTCTTATTTTATTCTTCGTTCATTAATGCAACATACCACTATTTCTTGAGAAGTTAATGTCGTGTTTTTTATGTTTTTTATATAGGCACTGTATGGTTTTTGTACCATTTCTCGCGATTGACAACAATAGGAATTCAATTGTTGTTGGTTCCGGCATATTGTGCGATGAGTCGACTCCTTCATACACTTGGTTATTGCAAGCATTTTTGAAAGTACACAAGGTTCAACCAAAGCTCGTATTGACTGATCAAGATGTTGCTATTAAAGAGGCGTTCCCAATTGTTTTTACGGAAGCAAAACATAGATTATGTATGTGGCATATCATGGGAAAGTTACCTAATAGGGTATGTTATACATAATTTGAAGACATTACTTAATTCCATATGTTGATTAAAGTTGTTTAAGAAAGCATTTTTTATTCTTTGCAGGTTGATGCAGACATACTGGCAAACACTGACTTCAGGAAACGTTTAATAAAGCTTGTATGGAGTGTGTTTTTGGGCCCAGAAGAGTTTGAAGTCAAATGGAATGATCTGATGAAAGAGTTTAACATGGAATCTCACCCATGGCTCTCGTTAGTTTATAGGATTCGTTTCAAATGGATACCCGCATATTTTAAGGAGCTTCCCATGTGCGGACTAATGAAGACTACCTCTCGGTCTGAGTCCCTGAATTCATTTTTCAAGAGTTTTTCCCATCATGGTAACGATTTGTTGGGATTTATACTTGCACACGACACTGCAATGGACAAACAGAGAAACACACAACGAATTTATGAACATGAGACCAATTCGAGCATTCATCATTTTAAAACCAACTGGTTGATTGAGAAACATGCTGCTATGGTTTATACTAGGAATGTGTTTTTTGACGTTCAGAAGCAAATAGTCAAAGCAGACCGTTATTGTGCATAATGGAATGTTGTCTCTGAGGATGGATATCAGAAATTCACCATAAGGCAAAAGGACAAAAGATTCAAAACCAAGGCCGAGTATAAGGTACAACATTCTACAATTAACTTGGTGATGGTTATTCCAGTAATTTGTTTGTCTACATATTTTAGCTAATCATATGTGATTTTTTAGTTAATCATAGTTAATCATATGTGATTTTTCAGGTAGTGTTGTTTGAAGTTGATGGTTCATTCGCATGTTCTTGTCAACACTTCGAGTACTTTGGAACTCTTTGTTGCCACATATTTAGTGTCTTATTCAACACTGATGTCGAAGAGATACTTACCAGGTACATTAGTAAGAGATAGATGAGAGGTGTTATCCCCTCAGACGTTCTGCGTACTCGACGTTTGTATTCCGGCAACAACGAAAAGACTGACAAGTTGATAAATGACATCCAATTTCAGTTTGATAATATATTGAGTCGAATTTTTTGTAACGACGAGAAACTCGAGATGTTTTTGCAGAAGGTTCGTAGCATTAAGGATGAAGTTGCACCTGATATCCCCTCCGATACTGTTGTGAAGAACAAAGATGTTGAATTTGAGACGATGTTAGGTGTTCCCAAGCCTAAGACAATTGACATACGTGCATCGGAAGGCATTAGAAACAAAGGTTGTGGCACGGGTAAACGTTTAATTGGTGGTGGCGAGCGAGCTGTGAAGAATGCTCGTCCAAAGAGGAAATGTAGAGGATGTAAAGAACTCACGAACCATGACATACGAAATTGTCCTATTATGAAAGCAGGAATGGCTGATGAAACACATGATGATTGAATGCTCAACTTGGATTTGTTTTTGGTTTTTTGATATGTTTTATATAAACTATGGGTCGGTTCATATGAGAAAGGCCCAAAATCATATGGTTCATTCTCGTTTGAAGCTTTCTCTGTACACTAAGGGTTTTGTTACTATTCCCTAGTGATATTATAACTATTTGATGTTAAGTAGCTTATTATCCGTCTGATGCAATCATGCATGATTTTGACCAAATGTTAGTTTAGAATCATTTGTGATCATATGTGTGTCCATTATACTAACAAAATCATGTGTGATTTTCTTGTGATCATGTGTTAGTTTAACTTAACAAATCATATCATATTCGTGTCCATTAAACTAACAAAATCATATTAGTTTAGAATCATATGTGATCATAGGTGTGTCCATTAAATAAACAAAATCATGTATGATTTTGTTGTGATCATGTGGTAGTTTAAAATAACAAAATCATTTCATATTTGTGTCTAAAATCATATGTTAGTTTAAAATCATATGTGATCATATTCGTGTCTAAAATCATGTGTGATAATAAAATCATATACAAAATTTGTGATTTTCTTATCCACGGTGTCTTTCCTAATGAACAAATGACCAACTTTATCCCCCAAATACAAAATGCTAAATCATATGTGATTTTATGCAATCACACATGATTTTGTATAACATTTGTGATTTTATAATGAAGATGCGAAGTGATCAGAAGTAATAAAATTGTGTATAACAACTTTATTCCCTAATCGAAGATCATAAGTGCTCTTATAACCGTATATCTTGTGTGATTAACTAAATTATCAATTCTATAAAACAACAAAATGATCATATGTGATCTTATAACCGTATAATAAAATCACACTTAATTTACAAAATCACATATGATCACATATGTGTAAATTCATATGTGATTTCAGAATCATATCTGATTATATCAAGACCTCTGTATAAAATCATTTGAATAGTATAAAACAAATCACACAGTGATGAATTAACATTTCTTATTTATTATGTACCTCGAGACTAGATGGCGATCTAGCAGCTTCTTCATTCTGAAAAGGTTCATCCAGCTCTCATAATCCTAGCCCTCATGCCTCCAGCTCAGACTCCATCCTCACTGTTAACATGTCATGAGACCATGACCTAATCGCTGGTCTCTGTCGTATGATCTGAGGCACGTCCCACTTAATGCTGTCCACATACAATAACTGCAAAAAAATATTTAAAAAACTCAGATTGTTTGATCACATGTTATCTTTCAAGTTACATACATCTTTATTGAGAGTTGCTAAAGGTCCACTTAAGTGGGACACGTACCACTAGGGTTGTCAAAGGTCCACAGAAAAATTCCTCAGAATTGGTCCCACTCCATGTGTTCTTACAGAATCGCAAACGATTAAGTATGAACCCGCACCAGTTGATGTCTCTAAAGATCGTGTTTCGTTCCAACCGAGTAAAGACATTCAAGTCACACAGACCGTTGTACTTGCATTGACCCATTGTATTGCAAAACAAAACAATAAAGTTCAGCATGAAATTCCAATCTCCATCATTGGATAACATGATCTGCCGGCTAATATCAGTAGGTCGTATCAGTTGTTTATTAAACTGCTTTAGCCATTCATCCCTCAGTTCGACCCCGTAATCTTCTGTTACGCAGGTATCATAGTTGATATGTCCCATCGGAGCTCCTATCATGTCTCTTACAGATTCCTCCTTAACCTCTATTGGCCCTTTCGAAGTGTTTATCGTCATAGTGTACTGATCAAAGTTAAGCGCCACGTGATGACCAAGTGTAGTCGGTATCCCATCCAGCTGCATTCCAAGCAGGCCTCCAAAACCCATCTCACTGTGCAATTTTTTTGACCTTCTGACATCGATCGAATGGCATTGAAGAGAGGGTTTGGCGTTGTACGTACTTTTATACCTACCGGAATCTTCTTTGGTCTGTTATCGATCTGCAATACTTCTTTATCCTTTCGTTTCTGCTTACGCTTCTTTATTGCTATTTCAGTATCAATCTTAACAGCATCCGACCGACCTCGTTTGCGCCTTTGTTGTTTACCAGTTACAGACCCTACACAAAAGAATTTAACTAATTTAATCCACCTATGAATCACAAATGTTAAATCAATAACTTAAATAGGAAAACCCCAAATGCAAAATCACTTATGCTTTCATATTGTGAACAACCAAGTTATACCAACATGCAAATACACATATGTTCAAAAACTTAAATAGGAAAACCCCAAATGCAAAATCACTTATGCTTTCATATTGTGAACAACCAAGTTATACCAACATGCAAATACACATATGAATCACATATGTTCAAAAACTTAAATAGGAAAACCCCAAATGCAAAACCACTTATGATTTCATATTGTGAACAACCAAGTTATACCAACATGCAAATACACATATGTTCAAAAACTTAAATAGGAAAACCCCAAATGCAAAAACACTTATGCTTTCATATTGTGAACAACCAAGTTATACCAACATGCAAATACACATATGTTCAAAAACTTAAATAGGAAAACTCAAAATGCAAAATCACTTATGCTTTCATATTGTGAACAACCAAGTTATACCAACATGTAAACACATATGAATCACATATGTTCAAAAACTTAAATAGGAAAACCCCAAATGCAAAATCACTTATGATTTCATATTGTGAACAACCAAGTTATACCAACATGCAAATACACATATGAATCACATATGTTCAAAAACTTAAATAGGAAAACCCCAAATGCAAAATCACTTATGATTTCATATTGTGAACAACCAAGTTATACCAACATGCAAATACACATATGAATCACATATGTTCAAAAAATTAAATAGGAAAACCCCAAATGCAAAACCACTTATGATTTCATATTGTGAACAACCAAGTTATACCAACATGCAAATACACATATGAATCCCATATGTTCAAACGATTGGTATAGGATATCCCCAAATGCAAAATCACTAAAATCAATCCTTAGGTTTACCTGCTTCATCCATTAAAGAGGGGTTGGAGGGTTTTGGTTGATTTTCAGCACTCTCTTGCTCCTCAATCCGCAAGCTTCTTCTCCGTGCTTCAATAAAGAAAGAAAACATTGTATGAGATTACAAAACCCTAATAAAAAAGATATAAGATGAACCTTCAATTTCAATTTCATCAAACCCTAAATTTTCTCTGGTACGTCTCATAGGGTTGATTTTGGGAGGAATAAGTGATGTTAAAGTATGAGACTTATACCTGTGTTATCCATATCCATATCGAGCGGATCTTGAACGAGCTTCTCCTGATTGACGACTCACAATGATTGAAGAGCTTCTCTGGAAATGGGTTTGGGGATTTCAATCGGAGGTGATAAATATCCAGGGTTTGGTTTATCTTCCAAAATATGGAGGGTAATGATGTATATGGAGAGTGAGAGAGAGAGAGGCGTCTCTGGCACCGAGTTGATGTATATGTCAGTTAATTAGCCGCATTTTTCAAACCTTCATTTCAAAATCAGGCAATACCTATTATACCCCTAAAAGAAATGACCTTAGTTGGAAAGTATCTATCAGCTAACCATAATTACCATAATGCCATTGTATTTAATAACTATTGTTTATATGAAATGTGTCGCTAGTTATGTGTTCCTTTGTTCCTTTATATAAGGGGGGTTCTCGTATGATCCCTCCCCTATATATTAAAGAAATAAAGGAACACCTTCTGGACCACATATGATGTGGGTCTTACATAATATTAAATCATTTCTGATTTAATATTAAATCAGAAATGATTTAATATTATGTGGGACCCACATTATATGTGGTCCACAAAGTGTTCATTTATTCCTTTAAAAATGAATGGTTCTCGTATGATCCCTCCCCTATATATATATATATAGAGGGAGGTTCAAATGAGAATTTTGTAAACTTAAAGAAACAAATGAACATTCCTATTACATATATATATTTTAAGGAATTAAAAACTAATTAATAATAATCTAATTAATTTAAGAGTATTATAGTCAAAATATTACTTTACGAATGTTACTATTCATGATTTCCATCAGATTTGTACTATTATTTTATGAATTATTTAAATTGTACAATTTTGATTACTTCTAAACAATTTAAATATTAAATATATTTAAATAAATACAAGATCAAGATAAATATCAAATATCTTTAAATAAATATAAGATCAAAAGAAATATAAGAAACCACACTCGGTATCATATATGATTTTAAAAAATTGAAAGTTTATTATTGTTAAAAATTAAAATATGAAATATCTTTAAAGAAAAAGTTTATTATTTTTAAAACTTTAAAAATTGAAAAAGTTTATTTTTTTTAAAATATCTATAAAAATTAAATGTAATATCTTTAAAAAGTTTATTACAATGTCAATTATATTACCAAAATCACATATGATTTCAGTATCAAATATGATTTTGTAAAAGTGTTAATGTAAAATCACATTTGATTTTGTATAAATGTAAATGTAAGATCATATGTGATTTTGTACAAATGTAAATTTAAGATCATATATGATTTTGTACAAATGATATTCACACATTATTACAATACCAAGTTTGTGAACAAAATCACATATGATTTCAGTATCATATATGATTTTATACAAGTGTTAATATAAAATTGTATGTGATTTTGTACAGATGTTAATGTAAAATCATATGTGATTTTGTACAAAGGTAAACGAAAAATCATACATAATATAGTTATAATATAATATAATATTCTAATATATTATCAATTGATTTTACAAAATTTGTTTATTATAAAATAATAATATATTAGAATAATAATAATATATTAGAATAGTAATAATATATTAGGATACTATATTATTACTATTAAGCCCTACCAATTTTACCCCTAAAAGAAATAACCCTTGATGGAAAGCAACTATCAATATCCATTAATTACTACAATGTCATTCAATATAATATCAATTGTTTTTACAAATTATGTGGCTAAAAGGTGGTTCATTTGTTTCTTTAAATCGGGGGTGTTCTCGTATGAACCCTCTATATATATATATATATGAAAGATCAAATGAGAACCACCCCTTCTTAAAGAAACAAACGAACAACTTGAATTCAAAGAAATAAAGGAACAATTTTCTAGCCACATATTTATATTTAAAGAATTAAAAAATTATTTAATACTAATCAATTTACTTTAAGGGTATTATGGTCAAAAGTTACTTCATGAGTATTACTATTCATAATGTCTCCATCAGATTGTACAATGTACAATGTTGATTACTTTTAAATAATGTTAATATGAAATATATTTAAAGAATTATAATATCAAGATAAATATGAAATATCTTTAAATAAATATAAGATCCAGAGAAATATAAGAAACCAAACTCATTATCATATATGATTTTAGAAAATTGAAAATTTATTATTTTTAAAAATTAAAATATGAAATATCTTTAAAGAAATTTTTTTTATTTTTAAAACTTTAAAATTTGAAAAAATTTATTATTTTTAAAAATTGAAGGTAAGATTTTTTTAAACGAGATGTGTTGATGATATTAATATACCTTCCCAAATCGTGTAAGAACAACACATGGTTATAATGTCAATCATGTCAACAAAATCACATATGATCCAAGTATCATATATGATTTTGTACAAATGTAAATGTAAATGTAAAATAATATATGATTATGTACAAATGATATTCAAATATGTCAACAAAATCACATATGCTTTCAGTATCGTATATGATTTTGTACAAATGTTAATGTAAATTCATATGTGATTTTGTACAAATGTAAATATAAAATCATATATGAATTTGTACAAATAATATTCACGAATGATTACAATGTCAAATATGTCAAAATCACATATGATTTCAGTATCATGTATGATTCTGTACAAATTAATGTAAAATCATATGTGATTTTGTACAAAGGTAAATGTAAAATCATATATGATTTGTATAAATGTTATTCACACATAATTACAATACCAATTATGTTATTTTTGATATACTATGTTATAATATAATATAATGTAAATGATATAATTATGTGATATAATAAATATAATTTTTTTGAAAGATATTATTATCAAACTATTACTTTTAAAAACATTTGTTGATACCATTTTACCCCTAAAAGAAATAACCTTTGTGGAAAGCAAAGTATCAACATATATTAATTAGTATAATGCCATCTAATATAATATCATTTGTTTTTACTAAATATGTGGCTAGAAAGAGGTTCTTTGTTTCTTTAAATAAGGGGTGTTCTCGTATGAACCCTCCCCTATATATATATATATATATATATATGAGAGATCAAATGAGAACCACTCCTTTTTAAAGGAACAAACGAACAACTTGTGGACCACATATCATGTGGTTCCACATAATATTAAATCATTTATGATCTAATATTAAATCATATTAAATGATTTAATATTGTGTGAGACCCACATCATATGTGATCCAAAAGTGTCCATTTGTTACCTTAAAAATGCAAAATTCTCATTTGAACCTCTCATATATATATATAGAGGGAGGTTTAAATGAGAACTTTTCCTTTTTAAAGGAACAAATGACTCATTTGAGACCACATATGATGTGGGGCCCACAAATAAAAAATCATTTATGATTTTTTGTTTTTTTTCTAAAAAATCATAAATGATTTTTTATTTGTGGGCCCCACATCATTTGTGGTCCCAAATGAATTCCTTTGTTCCCTTAAAGATGAGTGGTTCTTGTATGATCTCTTCCCTATATATATATATATATATATATATATATAGAGAGAGAGAGGGAGGGTTCAAATGAAACTCAAATTTGGTTGTGAACGTGAGGAGAAACACTACTAGAAAATTAAGTATTTTCAACGGAAAATGTCGTTGAAAATTTTCTACCAATTTTAGAGGATTATTGACAGAACATAAATTTTCAACGAATTTCCGTTGAAAATCTCTCACAAACATATATGCATTTTCAACCAAAAAATTTCAACGGAATGTCTCGTCAAAATTTTTTTAGTTGAAAATGCATTTTGTGAGAGATTTTCAATGGAAATTCGTTGAAAAGTCGTACAAAATTTATGTTTTGTCAATAATCCTTTTAAAATTCATAAAAAAATTTCAACGAAATTTTCCGTTGAAAATTTTCGTTGAAAATACTCAATTTTATAGTAGTGAAATGAGAGTGCGACAAGTGTCCCATTCAAAGAAATATTATAGTATATATTCAGTCTGAATATACAAAGGAATATTCAGTCTGAATATTCCTTTGTATATTCAGACTGAATATTACTTTGTATATTCAATCTGAATATTGTTTATTTTGACATGTGTCACGCTCTCATTTGTTCTCACGTTCACAACCAAATTTAAGTTTGCATTTGAACTTTCCTCTATATATCTATATATATATATATTGTCACTTATGTTTAACTTAAATTGTAAGCAATAATACAAACGATCAATTGAACTTATTTGTTTTGCTTTCAACCTAAATTTTCGTCAGGTTTCAATAATAATGTGGTAGGCCAGAAACCAAATGGACACTTCATTTTTATATATAGAAAGTCATGTTCAAAGCATCTTACTACTTGATCATGCCAAGATAAAAAAAAATTGTATAGTTGAATGATAATGTTTTATTGTCAAAATCATGTGACCATAAAATAGATATAAATTTTAGAGTTATTTATAAAATAATCCTACCTTCCATGTTTATTATTACTTTTATTTAATCCTTTCTAATTAAAAGTTTTACGGTTAATTAGAATTTACACGTTTGTTTTCTCTTTACTTGAGTTCTTTTTTACATGTTCATAGTTATTGTTTGTTATAAATAAATGTATACTTTTAATAAATAGATAGTTATAATTTACTAAAGTGTAAATTGCGAATTTGGTCGCTGGATTTTTAATTGTCTTGAATTTAGTCCCTAAGTTATGTATTTTTAAAGTAAACAACATATTTGGTCCATATGGTTTGGTGGTTATAACATTTTTGTTCGTACAATTTTGGCTAGGGGCGCTCTAAATACCGACCAACCTGGCCAACCCAACCCGAAAAACCCCTAAAAAAAACTCAACCGAGGTAACCCGACGCATAGTTGATACAAAATTAGGTCAAACCGTATCTATTGGATTGGAATTGGGTTCGGGTAATTTGAACCCAACCCAACACGATACATTAAACCAACCCGGAATTACGTATATTTAAAATTATATTTAGATTAAACCAACCCGTAATTACGTATATTTAAAATTATATATACATTAAACCAACCCGTAATTAGGTATAATCAAGATTATATATACATTAAGCCAATCCGTAATTAGGTATATTCAAAATTATATTACACTTTTAACCGTAATTTTACTTTCTTTTTTACACGAATTTTCAATTTTTTTAGAGTATGTTAGACTTTTTTGCATGTTCTCATTTTAATTTAACTTTGTTTAAACAAAAAACTTAATATATAAATCGTAAAATGATGTACCAAAGTTTCAACCCGACCAACTCATACGAGTTGGGTTGGGTTGAGTTGGGTTGTACTTTTGCTTGGGTTGGGTTGGATTGAGTTGAGATTTTTCAAACCACAAACGTTAGGTTTGGTTATTCAAATGCCTTCAACCCAACCAACCCAATCCATGAGCAACTCTAGTTTTGCCATTGTGGTATGCAAAAACAACAAGAATTGGCCCCTGCCTCTAACGGTTGTTAACATATCTCTTTAAATATGTGCATTTTCTTCCTTTAACATTTTTTTTTGTCTTTTACCGATTTAAAACTATAGGGAACAAAATTGTAGTCCACTATTATTTTCTCCGGCTATGATCTCTCTCCGGTTATCTTCTTCGACCAATCCTTAAATCTCATACCGTCTAAAAAACTCAAAATCAAAACCAAATATCTCAATCCAAACCTCAAAATTAAACTAATAACCTAAAATCAAAATCTTAAGTCAAACCTAAATCTAGACAGAGATTTTTCTGCAACTCTAATCTAAAATCCTAAACAAAAGCCAGATACAAATCTAATATCAGAAGCGGATGAGATCCATGGGATTCAGAAATGGTTTATAACCTTGGTCTCTAATGAAGTTGTCCGGTCGTGAAGCCTAATTGCATATAGCCAATTCGATTCGTGAAAGTTATCAGCAAATAGATGTAACGCCCTAAAAATTAGAACAAATTTAAACTGAAAGTAAATGCGGAATTAATTAAAATCACCCAACAAGTGGGGTATGAGTATGGGAGTTTACATCAAAGCATGGACATTAAAACAACAACCTATTAATCTATACTATTCGGAATATAGATTACAATGGGTGTTACTAATATCCTCAAAATAATATACTATACTCCAACTATGTATATACTCTATGAGCATATCTCCAAAAAGGTGTCCTCTCTCTCGACACATCAAGCCGCCCTTCTCTAAAGAGCCCCATCAAGCTGCTTACCTGCTAAACCACATTTAAAAAAAAAATCAAGTGTTAGGCTTACGCCGAGTGAGACAAACAGTTAAATGGATAAAATAGTTAAAACATTTACATCAAAGATACGGTGCATTTTATCCCATTTAACTTCACTTGAAATAACTCACTCTTAATAAGTAAGGATTCTTTATAAACAATCGGAGGAGATCCGATATTACCATTAGTCGTGACGGAACACAAGGTAGGCCACGAACCAATGTTATGGAGCGGCACATAAAGGTCTGGTAGCCATTGACATCAACCACAATACAGTCTTTAGTCATTTGTACACATAAGCTCGAGCCTCAAGATTTGCACGCTAACCACAATGCACATTCCGAGAGTGTGAAAGGATAGATTGGAAATTACACAATTTATCGCAATGCCTATTTCCAATTTGAAAGTGGGTTCATCCTATCCTTCACAACGTTAAAAAAATACCGACTCTTATGCCTATGGATCCATATCATACTAGTCTAATAATCAACTACATCAAAGGAGACGTATTGATAGTGTTTCAAACACTGAAAACCTTTATATAAATGATTTCCTTGAAAAGCAAGTTTTACCAAAAATTAGGTCAAACTATTTTAGTTCCAAAATCAGATATTTTCTTATCAAGAGACATTTACAAGTAATATGATACCATCTAAAATGCTCATTTTAAATCCAAGATCAAAATCCCCAAATTTCTCATTTTGACCTAAAACCTCCAAACTTAACCAAACACATAAATACTTGAGTTTATAACCTAGAAAGAGTAAATAAGAACATTTAAGACAAGTATTATGGTTGTAAAAGGTTGGATTTGAACTCACTAAGCTAGGGTTAGGAAAACCCTAGAAATCTCCCTAAGAGGATGAAGATGGTGATGAAGTTTGGTGAAGGACACGAATCCTTGAAACTCTAGCCTTAAATCTTCAAGCTTGAGGTGCAATAAATGATTTGGAATGAGTAGGTTTAAGGAGTTAAGACCCTCCAAAATGGTCTTGAGAGAGAAGAAGAAGAGAAAATAAGTTTGGGTGAGAAATGAGTGTGAAAGTCAAGAAAAAACGGAGGTTTTAATGTAGATCAGGAGCTGGACGCCAGTTGTCCCGCCAGTTATAACTGGCGTACTAACTGGCCCGGACCAAAACAGAGGCTAACGCCACTTGTGGCGTGGGTTAGTTTTTGTAACTGGTGCCGGTAAGTGGCCCCAGCCAAACAGAGGCTAATGCCACTCAGTGGCGTGGGTTAGCTTTCGTAACTGGCACCGGTAAGTGGCCCCAGCCAAACAGAGGCTAATGCCACTTAGTGGCGTGGGTTAGATTTCGTAACTGGCACCGGTAAGTGGCCCCAGCCAAACAGAGGCTAATGCCACTTAATGGCGTGGGTTAGCTTTCGTAACTGGCACCGGTAACTAGCCCGAGCCATTTAAGTCACCCCGAAACTCCCAAACTTGATTTCCGACGCATATCTTCGATCTTTTTCATCAACCAAACTAAAACCCGATTAAAATACATTTTTTTTGTATCAAAATCATTTTATCTAAATTTCCGGCTGTTACAATCCTCCTACCCATGAATTAATTTCTTCCTCGAAATTTTACAAATTAACTAAACAAACTAGGATATCTTCTCTTCATGTCCTCTTCCGCTTCCCATGTCACGTTGGAACCTCGGTGGTGCTTCCATTGGACTTTAACCGTGATAATTTCCTTATGGCGAAGCATTTTTGATTTCCTCTCTAAAATTGCTTCCGGTTCTTCCACACACCGGCTATTGTCGACACGAATTTCTGAGAGAGGAATTACACTCCCTTCTTCCGCTAAGCACTTCCTCAAATAGCAAATGTGGAACGTGGGATGTATGCCGGCCATTTCCGGTGGCAAATCCAACTTATATGCTTGACGTCCCACTCTTTCCAAAATCACAAACGGTCCAAGGAAACGAGGACTAAGCTTTCCACGTTTACCAAACCGGATAATACCCTTCCAAGGAGATGCCTTTATCATGACATGATCTCCCACTTGGAACTCCATCGGTCTCCTTTTCTTGTCGGCATAACTCTTTTGACGATCTTGAGCTGCTTTCAAACGCTCTCGAATATCTTTCACTTTATTTGCCGTCTCTTGGAGGGGACCGGCAAATTGCTTCTCTCCCGCCTCTAACCAACATACCGGAGTCCTACACTTCCTTCCATACAAAGCTTCGAATGGTGCCATTCCGATACTAGAGTGATAGCTATTGTTGTAGGCAAACTCCACCAACGGTAGATGTGTATCCCAACTCCCACCAAAATCGATGACACACGCCCTAAGCATATCTTCAAGAGTTTGAATAGTCCTCTCGCTTTGGCCATCGGTTTGGGGGTGATACGCGGTACTTAAATGAATTCGAGTACCTAGTCCCTTTTGTAGTCCTTCCCAAAAGTTAGAAGTAAATCGGCTATCTCTATCCGACACGATAGTCAAAGGCACACCATGCCTCGAAACAATCTCATCCACATATAACTTTGCCAATTTATCTACGGGGCCGGCTTCTCGCATTGCCAAGAAGTGAGCATTCTTCGTCAATCTGTCCACCACTACCCATATGGTGTCGTGACCCTTCAAGGTCTTTGGCAACTTGGTCACAAAGTCCATAGTGATGTGCTCCCATTTCCATTCCGGAATTTCCAATGATTGGAGACTTCCATACGGCCGTTGATGCTCTGCTTTGACTTGCAAGCAAGTCACACATCTCTCTACATATCTAGCCACATCTAACTTCATGACAGGCCACCAATAAGCCAACTTTAAATCTCTATACATCTTAGTGCTACCCGGATGGATGGAGTACTTAGACTTGTGAGAATCTTCCAATAGTAGTTCTCGATTGCCCCCAACCTTGGGCACCCAAATACGTCCTCGGAACAGTTTCAGGCCACGATTATCTTCTGTTAGCAACAAATGTTGCTTTGCCATCACTTCCTCCTTCAAGTTTTCCCCAGTAGTGCTTCTGTTTGAGAAGTCTTGATCCGGTCAACCAAACTCGACACTATGTCAATTCTTGTGAGCACGGCTCGCGTCCCACTACCATACTCCTTCCTACTTAAAGCATCCGCTACCACATTTGCTATACCCGGATGGTATAGCAACTCACAGTCATAATCCTTAAGTAACTCTAACCAACGTCGCTGCCTCATGTGTAGTTCCTTTTGATCAAATACATACTTTAGACTTTTATGGTCGGTATAGAGAGTACACTTGGTACCATAAAGATAATGCCGCCACAACTTCAACGCGAAAACCACCGCGGCTAGTTCCAAGTCGTGGGTAGGATAGTTCCTCTCGTACTCTTTAAGTTTTCTTGACGCGTATGCAATCACTTTGCCTCTTTGCATCAATACACATCCTAAACCCATCTTTGATGCATCGCTATAGACCACAAAGTCCTCGGATCCTTCGGGCAAGGAAAGGATAGGCGCTTCGCATAATTTCATTTGGAGAGTTCGGAAAGCTTTCTCTTGCTTTTCGATCCACGCAAACTTCACGTTCTTTTTGGTCAACGCCGTTAGTGAAGATGCCGTCTTGGAAAAGTCTTGAATGAATCTTCGATAATAACCCGCCAACCCTAAAAAGCTTCGAATTTCTGACGGACTCTTTGGTGGTTCCCAATTCATCATTGCTTCAATTTTGGAGGGGTCCACTTTTACTCCGGCTTGTGTGACAACTTGACCCAAGAATTGGACTTCCTTCAACCAAAAGTCACACTTGGAGAATTTAGCGTACAACTTCTCTTTTCTCAAAACTTCAAGAACTTCCCGTAGGTGTTGCTCATGGTCCAACTCATCCTTAGAGTAAACGAGTATGTCGTCGATAAACACAATCACCGACTTGTCGAGGAAAGGTCCACATACTCGATTCATCAAGTCCATAAACACCGCCGGCGCATTTGTCAACCCAAAGGGCATGACTAAAAACTCAAAGTGCCCGTATCGCGTCCTAAACGCCGTCTTCGCCACATCATCCTCTCTCACCCTTACTTGGTGATAACCCGAATGAAGATCGATCTTTGAGAAGCAACCCGCTCCTTGGAGTTGATCGAAGAGGTCATCTATCCTTGGGAGTGGGTACTTGTTCTTCACGGTTGCTTTATTTAGCTCTCTATAATCAATGCACATTCTCATCGTGCCATCCTTCTTATTTACAAATAAAACGGGTGCTCCCCATGGTCACGAACTTGGTCTCACAAAACCCTTCTCCAAGAGGTCTTGTAGTTGTGACATCATTTCTTGCATCTCGGATGGTGCTAATCGGTAAGGTGCTCTAGCTATCGGAGCGGCTCCCGGTACAAGGTCAATACGAAACTCTACTTGCCTATCGGGTGGCAAACCGGGCAAGTCCTCGGGAAATACATCCGGAAACTCACTAGCAACTCGAACATTTTCGAGCCTTTTCTTTTCTGACTTAGCATCCATAACATATGCTAAGAATGAAGGACATCCTTTGGTTAAACATTTGCGTGCCTTTGCCAACGTCAACAATGCTATTTCGCCTTTCCTTCTTTCCTCGTACACTACTACACTACCGCCGTCCGATAACGGAATCCGAATCAATTTCTTGGAGCATAATATTTCGGCATGATTCTCGGCCAACCAATCCATTCCTATTATAACATCAAATCCCCCTATTGACATAGGCATGAGATTTACCCCAAATTTATTCCCTTCAATCTCTAGAGTGCAATCTTTGAGAACATCTCGAACTAGGATTTTCTTACCATCGGCTATTTCAACAACGTAAGCATCCTTTAAAATGCTAGAAGTCGTATGAAGTCTTGGGTAGAAGGTGGAAGACACAAAAGAAAAAGTGGCACCGGAATCGAAAAGTACATGAGCGGGGACGGAGTTAACAAGGAACGTACCCGATACAACGTCCGCCGCCGCTTTAGCCTCATCCGCGGTCATCTTGAAAGCCCTTCCTATAGCTTTAGGGGCGTCTTCTCTCCTCCCTTGGTTTCCTCCCGTCCTTAGCTTTGGGCAATCCCTTTTGACGTGCCCCGGCTCCTTGCATTCAAAACAAACGAGTCCCTTGACGGGACATTCAAATCGATTGTGCCCCATCTTCCCACACTTGAAACAACCTTCGGAGTGGGGTCGACACGGGCCGTGGTGCTTGCTCTTACATTTCTGACACCACCTAGGCTCTTGCCTAGAGTTGAACCCACGGTTGTTGTTGTTGTTGTTGTTAAAGTTTGACTTCTTGGGAGTCATGGAGTTGCCCTCCCACTTTCTCTTCTCTCCAGCCAACCTCCTTTCTTCTTTCCCCAAGTCGTAGGTATCCTCAACCATTTGAGCATGGTCGATGGCCTCCTTTAGAGTAGAGGTCCTTGCCATTTGAACCATTCCCATCATGTCATGAGGCAATCCCTTTATATAGGCTTTCATTCTGTCCTTTTCAGTTGGAGCTGCGTGCTCCACAAGGTTCAACTTCTCCACAAACAATTCGGTATACTCCCTCACAGTCTTGTCCCCCTTCTTGAGGGCTCGGAATTCATCCACAATCTGATCGATGGCTCTTTCGTTGCAATATTCCTCCAGAACCTTCGCCTTGAACATCTCCCAAGTAAGCATCGAGATAATGACCGGGCCAAGAGTTTTGGTGGTGATGTTCCACCAAGTTAAGGCCGCGCCTCTAAGCATCTGTGAAGCGAACTTCACCTTCTGTTTCTCTTCACATTCGCTCGAGCCAAAGGCTTGCTCGATCTCCTGTAACCAATTCATGCAAACCACCGGATTAGCTGTTCCAGAGAATTCGGGTGGTTTTGAGCATAGGAAGGTTTTGTATGAACAACCCCTTCCTACCCGCCTTATTTCCGTCACGGGTGTCTCATCGGTAGCAGGTACGACTCCATTTCCTCCGGAACCCACTACTGCGTTCTCGGCAGTCGCTTCATGCCTTCGTTGACTGGCATCTCTTTCTTCAAACATTTTCAGCATCATTTCATGTTGTTGGGCAAACGCAGAATTCATTGCTTGCACCATACTAAGCCTGAGCTCATCTTGTGAGCCTGCTACTACCATGGCAGGACCAATCCCGACATTAAGGTTCACTTCCGGCAGCCGATCAATACGAGGTGGTGATCTCCTAATAGTAGTAGGAATCGGAGGTGGTTGTGTAGCTTCCGCTGCCGCTTCTTGGTTCGTAATACTAGTCGCTGCTGTCTCGATCTCGTTCCGAGATCTCGTACGAGTGTTCACCATCTTAGTCTGTCAAGATGATAGAACAAGAGTAAGACAAAGCTAACATAAATACGTACAATACGTTCACCAATCGTTGCAACAATAGTAAAATAAGCATACTCAGAATACAATGCACCCAAAATAGCATTAGCTATGTGATATCTTGGATATATCATATGCACAAGAATCCCTATTACCAAAGTCACATTTCATGTTTAACGCATTTCCGTCGACTCTAAAGCTCCCTTATCTCAAGAGTGTCTACCCATTCTCACAATTCAATACTTAAAGTCTCAGCTTAAGTCTAGGCATTTTAAGTTCATACCTAGTTCGCTTAAACTAGAGCTCTGATACCAACTTGTAACGCCCTAAAAATTAGAACAAATTTAAATCGAAAGTAAATGCGGAATTAATTAAAATCACCCAACAAGTGGGGTATGAGTATGGGAGTTTACATCAAAGCATGGACATTAAAATAACAACCTATTAATCTATACTATTCAGAATATAGATTACAATGGGTGTTACTAATATCCTCAAAATAATATAATATACTCCAACTATGTATATACTCTATGAGCATATCTCCAAAAAGGTGTCCTCTCTCTCGACACATCAACCCGCCCTTCTCTAAAGAGCCCCATCAAGCTGCTTACCTGCTAAACCACATTTAAAAAAAAATCAAGTGTTAGGCTTACGCCTAGTGAGACAAACAGTTAAATGGATAAAATAGTTAAAACATTTACATCAAAGATACGGTGCATTTTATCCCATTTAACTTCCGATATTACCATTAGTCGTGACGGAACACAAGGTAGGCCACGAACCAATGTTATGGAGCGGCACATAAAGGTCTGGTAGCCATTGACATCAACCACAATACAGTCTTTAGTCATTTGTACACATAAGCTCGAGCCTCAAGAATTGCACGCTAACCACAATGCACATTCCGAGAGTGTGAAAGGATAGATTGGAAATTACACAATTTACCGCAATGCCTATTTCCAATTTAAAAGTGGGTTCATCCTATCCTTCACAACGTTAAAAAAATACCGACTCTTATGCCTATGGATCCATATCATACTAGTCTAATAATCAACTACATCAAACGAGATGTATTGATAGTGTTCCAAACACTGAAAACCTTTATATAAATGATTTCCTTGAAAAGCAAGTTTTACCAAAAATTGGGTCAAACTATTTTAGTTCCAAAATCAGATATTTTCTTATCAAGAGACATTTACAAGTAATATGATACCATCTAAAATGCTCATTTTAAATCCAAGATCAAAATCCCCAAATTTCTCATTTTGACCTAAAACCTCCAAACCTAACCAAACACATAAATACTTGAGTTTATAACCTAGAAAGAGTAAATAAGAACATTTAAGACAAGTATTATGGTTGTAAAAGGTTGGATTTGAACTCACTAAGCTAGGGTTAGGAAAACCCTAGAAATCTCCCTAAGAGGATGAAGATGGTGATGAAGTTTGGTGAAGGACACGAATCCTTGAAACTCTAGCCTTAAATCTTCAAGCTTGAGGTGCAATAAATGATTTGGAATGAGTAGGTTTAAGGAGTTAAGACCCTCCAAAATGGTCTTGAGAGAGAAGAAGAAGAGAAAATAAGTTTGGGTGAGAAATGAGTGTGAAAGTCAAGAAAAAACGGAGGTTTTAATGTAGATCAGGAGCTGAACGCCAGTTGTCCCGCCAGTTATAACTGGCGTACTAACTGGCCCGGACCAAAACAGAGGCTAACGCCACTTGTGGCGTGGGTTAGTTTTTGTAACTGGCGCCGGTAAGTGGCCCCAGCCAAACAGAGGCTAATGCCACTTAGTGGCGTGGGTTAGCTTTCGTAACTGGCACCGGTAAGTGGCCCCAACCAAACAGAGGCTAATGCCACTTAGTGGCGTGGGTTAACTTTCGTAACTGGCACCGGTAAGTGGCCCCAGCCAAACAGAGGCTAATGCCACTTAGTGGCGTGGGTTAGCTTTCGTAACTGGCACCGGTAACTAGCCCGAGCCATTTAAGTCACCCCGAAACTCCCAAACTTGATTTCCGACGCATAGCTTCGATCTTTTTCATCAACCAAACTAAAACCCGATTAAAATACATTTTTTTTTTGTATCAAAATCATTTTATCTAAATTTCCGGGTGTTACAATAGATGATAAAATGTGGTCTTATAATTTTGAAGCCCAAATAGTGAAAGGAGTTCATTGTTGAGCCTAGATGCATGAAACCTAGATCATTGGAGGTGCAAATCGAGAATGGTGCTCGGATGACGAGATGTATTGGCTGACAAAAACCAGATGTATGAAATCCAGGTCGTTAGGGGTTCTTAGGGTTGTTCGACTAAGAGATATTGATCGATATGGGGAGGGGTGGAGGTTTGAAAGCCATTATATAAGACGGAGGAGGCGAGTAAGGCTGAAGAAGAATGGGTCAACGACCCTTGAGTCATATTTGTTTGTATATGTGTGATATATATATATATATATACATTTTTGTTCTTGATAGATAAAAATGGAAATAGACAATACTACCCCTTACTTAATCGCTTAACAACCATTATAGGGAGGGACCAAATTCGTTCGATTTTACAAATCAGGATGGTCAATTTGTACTTTTGTAACTGTAGGTATCAAAAGTGTTATAACCATGAAATCACAAGAACCCAATTTGTTGTTTACTTTTATTTGTATTACAGAAAAATTCTCATGATATACAATTTTTTTCTAGTTTTAGTCTCTCCCACTAATAACGTTAAAATAATCCCTTAAACGAGTCATTTTTGTGCATTCCCTTTTTTTTAGTTTCTCATTTAGGTAAAAAAATGTGTTAATTATTAGAAAAAATAAAAGAAGATATGTTTTTCATTTTGAATTGCATAATTATTAGAGTAAACTCTAATTCTGGTCATGTGATTTAGTGAAATCTTTGATCTCGTCTCAATCATCATTTATCGGGTCTCTGTTGCAGTTCGGCGTAAGTTCCTTGACTTAAATGGACCTGAACTTTAATAAATCTAGATATCGTCTTTATGGTTCTCATTTTGCACTAAAAGTGGTCTCACTCACTAATTTCGTTAAATATTGTCCGTTAAAAAAGGGTATTTTTGTCTTCTCATTTGATTCTATAATTTTATTTTAAAAGATTAAATATATATATATATATATATATATGTGTGTGTAAAATCTCACGGGATGAAAGCATCCCAATGTCGGTCACTGGCGAAATCCTCCATTGCCAGCAAAACTCTTTGTTTATTCTCCTCCTTCTCCACTTTCCGGCGACCCAAGACACCCTGCCCCTTCCCCTTCTCTGACCACCTCCATCCATTCCTGTTAGGACTATTATTATTTAATTGTGACAAAATAAGGAAAAGATATGCTTGATTATAAAAGGAAGTTTATAATTTCTTAAACTCTTTGTTTCCTTAAATAGCTTAGACCTAGCAATATAAGTAGGACATTAGGGTTTTCCTTTATGCTTGTCGATTCATATTACATAGAGAGAGAGAGCTGAATCTGGTTTACATTGTAATCGATTATTCTATTAAAGAGATATACGACTACGTAAGTTCCTTAATATCTTTATTGTCGTATTACATTAATATTAACGTTTACTTGTCATTGTGCTTGTTCTTCTGGGATCAACAAGTGGTATCAGAGCCTAAGATCAAGAGTTTTTACAATTTTCTGAGCAAACCACGAAACAAAAGGTATTTTTTTCGATTTCTGCAGTTTCTACTGTTCATTGAATTTTTATCGAGTCCCACTGTCTCATGCTTTACCCGATAAAACACCATATTTTAGTGTCGACTACCTCATATCTGCTCAATGAATTTTTCTCGATCATTATATAATTTTTTGTGCGTTATTCTCGATTAAATATATCTGTGTTTTTATCGATACTCGACTTATTGAATTTTTCTCGAATCTCTCTTCTATTGATTGAATTTTTATCGATTCAACAGCTTAAATCTTGATTTTTTATCGACTCCTACATAAAATATTTAAATCTGTTTAGTTAAAATTACTTTAGTTTATTTTTTTTTACTTCTGAATATCTTTACATAAGAAAACTCAGGAACTTGTGACTCCTGCAGCTTTTCTTACTAAAGATTTCCTTAGTAAAATCATAAACTCTCGTAATCTTGATATTTTCTGTAATTGAACAAATAAGAAACTCGAAAACCCAGACAGTCTTGTCCATAAAAAGACTAGTTCTTTTTAGTCAAGCACACTGTGTTTTTGTTTTCTGGTTTTTCAATAACAGAAAACTCAGAATTAAAGTATTTGATTTTTTGTCGAGTCCTATTGAATCGAGAAGAAGTTTGATCGAGTGGTCAGTATTCGATAAAATTTTGTAAATCGAAATCTTTTTCTAAATCAAATTATATAAAGTTGTTTTCAAGCCAAATTCATTCGACAATAACTTTTTATCGAGCCTCGTTCACTCGATAACAATTTATATCGAGTCTATTTACTTCGACAACATTTTTTATCGAGCCTCGTTCACTCGATAACAATTTATATCGAGCCTATTTCATTCGACAACCTTTATTATCGAGCCTCTGTCACTCGATAACAATTTTCATCGAGCACCTCACACCCGACAAAAGTCCTTAATCGATAATTCTATTATCGATCTCCTTTGTCTATCGAAAAAACCCTACTGTTTCACGAGACAACTCAGAAATTTTAAAAACTCATCGATCGAGGTCCATCCAAAAGTACAATGACTACCCGTGAGGATATGGCTATTGGATCAGACACCAAACCTCCGATTCTCTTCCCGGGCGAATATTCTCAATGGAAGGATAGATTCCTTGACTTCATTGAACGCAATGACTATGCCGATGAGATCATGCGTTCAATCAAGGAAGGTCCTCCCCCGACCTTTTATCAGGAGTTTCCGGCTATGCCAAACAATACTCCTCCTACGCCCGCATGAAGGGAAGTTAAACTCAAAAGTACATGGGACGCAAACGAGAAGAAGATAATGAGAGGTGACCAACTTGCCCGTTCTTATATACTTATGAGCCTCCCAAATGAAATCTATATGAGCATTGATAGCCGCAAGAAGATGGCTAAAGAAATGTGGGAGGTCATAGAAAAGTTCATGCTTGGAACGAAGATTGACACACAACTCAAAATCACCAACTGCATCTCTCAATATGAAGAATTCAAGGCAAAAGATGGAAAAAGTCTTACGAACACGTATACCCGTTTTGTACAACTGGTAAATGAACTAAGCAAGAACGAAATTCGTAAGACCAAGATCGAAAATAACGTTAAATTTGTTAGCAATCTTCAACCGGAATGGCGTCGGTTTGCTAATCAAATCAAACACAACAAATATCTTGCTGATCTTGATCTTCATGAAGTCTATGAAACCCTCCAACAAGATGAAGAAGAGGTTCTTGAACTGATGGCGTTAAATTCAAAGAAGAACCCGGATCCAATCGCGTTAATGGCAAAAATTCCTCTTCCACTCCTCAAGAGATGTTTCCCGAACTCGAAGACGAAGATTTTGACTATGATCCCGAAATAAACTTCAACAACAACTGGCCTTCCTTACGAGATCTTTTCAACAAAAGTTCTCACGTCGCTCGAATCCCAACCAACAAAGGTATGCCTCAGGATCTAATAATCATGAGCGAAAGGCCCTGTTTGAAGCAAAACCAAGAAGAGAAGAACCACGCCCGACACCCAAGCCAGAAGACAAGTTCAAGGGTGAGAGAAGTCTGTGCTACAACTGTGGCAAATCTGGTCACTATGCAAGGGAATGCAAGAAGCCAATAGTGAAGGACTCCAACTACTTCACTTACAAATTGATGTTGTCTAAACAAAAGGAAGCCAATAAAGTTCTTCTAGCTGAAGATGAACAATAACTTAATCAACATGATGAAGATGACATGGAAGGGGATACTCAAGCACATTTCAGTTTGATGGCTTACTCTGATGACACTCCTTCTCACGCTTCCGACTACACACCCGAGGTAGGCCCTTCTGACTATGACTCTTTCGTATCTCAAATGCATTATTTAATGTGTCAATTAAAAGAATTACACTCCAAATTGAAAACCGAGAAACTCTTGGTTTCCAATTTAGAAGCAAGCCTAGAAAATAATCATAATCAATTGCTTCTTATGCAAACCGACCTTGTCAATTCTCAAAGTATAACACACAATCTAGAAACGGAGAAAATGGTTTTAAAAGAAGAAAATGATCTTTTTAAACAACAAATATCTGATCTCACGCTTCAAATTCACTCATCTAGGAATGAGACTGCCAAATTTTCATCAAAGTTTGACTTTGTCAGTTTTCAAAGACAAGATCTATTAGAAAAACTCGAAAATTTAGAATTAAAACTTTACAAGCTTGGTCAAACTGAACACACTATTCACTTAAATGCACCCAAAGATTTAAGCTCTAAAGCCGGATTAGGTTTTGAAAACCCGAAACACTTAGCAAAGGCTATCTATAATACTCCGACGATTTATAAATTCGAATATCTGAACCTTGGTCCAGATTACCAAATTCAATTTATGAAGCCGGACCCTAGTATTGAGGAAAGAGAAGATTGGAAGAGACAAAACAAAAACTATTTTCAAATACCTTTCTGCTATCCTCAAATAGTAGAAGAGGAATCTTCAAGTGAATCTCTTCCAAACAACTACTTTCAATCATATTCTGCCGAAGAACTTCAAAACAAGATTCCTGAATGTAAACCGTACATTCCACTCTATTTTTAGAAAAAAAAATTATTCAACTCGAACGAGTGTTGGAAACTGAACGTTCTTTGGCGGAAAAGGAAAAGGAATCATTTTTATTTAAAATACAACAACTTGAGAACGAGACTTTACAATTGAACCAAACTCATGAAAATGATACTATTTCAAACATTTCAACTTGTAAAGCCTTCGTTAGCAATTATTTAGATAATTGTGAAGAGTTGTTTAAAATGGACCCAAATTCCAATCTTCCAAAACAAAAGTGTTCCTATTCCGACGAACAAATCAATGCTGAATTAGATGCCCTTTCTAACCAATCTTCACTTGAATCGGACGAGTATTTAAATGACATATGTGATGAGTTTGACTTCAATCCTGTACTTCCAAAGTACACGGAGTTTTTAGACAAAGGCAAACAACCTATGGAATCAGTTTCATTGCCTACGGAACCAACGGAGTGTTCCAGGAGTCAAAATCAAACCACTCCTAAACAAACGAAAACCAATCATGTCTTCCAAAACCATACTAACCATGTTCCTTTCAATGTTTCAGCGGTTCATACTTTAGAAAACAAACAAGTTTGGGTCAAAAAGGGCACGCGTTCTACAAAGTCAACACCCCGCGAAGAAGACAATTTTTTCCATTCAAATGTTAAAAGAAACAATTCTCGTTTTAGATTTCCTTATCAAATTCATTCATTTCTACACTTAATTAAATTTTCTCGTAATAAAATTTGCTGTTCTAATTGCGGTGTGGATGATTTTGTACGTAAACCTCCAATTGATTATGGTTATGATTATTTTCCTGACATGCACAATTCTTTTAATCACAAAGCTTTTTCTTCATCACCTGTTTCTAAATGGGGTCCGAGAAATCAAATGACTAACACCTGTAAGTCTCACTACAAGTGGGTACCCAAGGGTGCTAAGTTGACTAACAATGATGGACCCATTTACAAATGGGTACCTAAATCTGCCTGATTTTGTGCAGATCGGTCATGTGTGGTACTTAGATTCCGGATGCTCCAACACATGACCGGACAAAAGGACCTGCTTGCCAATTACACTGAAAAGAAGGGCGGATTCGTCAAATTTGACAACAATCATTTGGCACTGATTAAAGGATATGGTGATATCATTCAAAACAACATCACCATTTCCAACGTTTCTTATGTTCAAGGCCTGAGCCACAACCTGTTGAGCATTGGCAAATTCTGTGACAAGCAACTCGAAGTAAATTTTAGACCCGAACGAATATGTGTTCGCACATTCGATGGAAAGGAGCTACTAACCGGCACGTGCAAGTCAAATCTCTACACGATCGATCTTTCTCAAGTGAACGCACCCTCAAGTGTTAGTCTGCTTTCAAATGTTTCCAGTCCAAAGACATGGTTATGGCATCGACGTTTATCTCACTTAAACTTCAAAAACATCAATCGTCTTTCCATTCAAGGACTAGTCACTGGTCTTCCATCTGTTAAATTCGACAAACCGCATCTCTGTGACGCATGCGAGATGGGAAAGATGAAGAAGGTCTCTCATAAACCCAAGTTAGATCACAGCACAACTCGACCTCTTCAACTCATTCATATAGACATGTGCGGCCCAATGCGGACTCAAAGCATGCATGGTAAAAAGTATGTTCTAGTGATGGTGGACGATTTCTCTCTATTCACATGGGTAAAGTTCCTTCGATCAAAGAATGAAACCCCCGACATCATCACGTTTCTCAAAGCAATCCAAGTTAAGCTAGAACTTACTGCCCAAACCATCCGCACCGATAATGGAACTGAATTCAAAAACCGTACCCTTGACGGTTACCTCGAATCGGTTGGTATAACCCACACGTTCTCTGCAGCTCGCACTCCGCAACAAAACGGTGTTGTCAAACGCCGAAATCGAACTCTAGTTGAAGCCGCTCGCACTATGCTTACTTACTCAAAGCTTCCTCTCCACCTTTGGGCCGAAGCTATCAACACTGCATGCTACACTCAAAACCGCTCTATCATCAACAAACGCTTCAACAAGACACCTTATCACTTGGTCTTCGATCGCGTTCCTTCCATCGAGCATCTTCGAACGTTTGGCACTCGTTGCTTCGTACTCAATGAAAAAGAAGATCGTGGAAAACTCAAGCCAAAAGCCGATGAAGCTTACTTTCTCGGATATTCACCAAACGCATCATCTTATCGGGTCTACATAAAACACGCACGTTGCGTCACTGAAAGGGTTAATGTTCAATTCGATCCAAACGCCGAAATGGCTCCTGAACACGACAGTTCTGGACCCGCACTAACCGGCATATTAGCTTCCGATCACATTCGTTCGGAACCTGCTCCCAACCCCGCTGAATCTTCAACGTCCAAAACCGCCATGTCAAATCTGGATGACTTATTCGAGTACTTATACTAGGATTACTTTGGACCATCCACTGATACTTCTCTCCAGATTCCCCCGCCTACCTTGGAGATTGCCGAGACCATGAATCTTTCCGGACCGCCAATTACAACGGAAACCGTCACAACTGCTGCATCTCCAAGCAAATCGTCAACTGCTCCTCCAAATCAAACCGTTTCAACGGATGCTCCTCTCGTTCCACCTGAACCTCAACCGGCTGTTCAACCAAATCCTGTGGAACCGACATCCTCTTCCCCACCATCATCTTCGGCCCCTAAGGATGTCACAACTGCTAGAAGATCCTCTGCCTTGGCTCCAACCTTCGAATCACTTCAAGTTCTTCCGCTAGGCTCATACGAAGATGAAACCCCGGATCCAAATGCATTCCAACCGCTTCCTCATACAACCAAATGGACCCGTTCTCATCTAGTTGATCAGATAATTGGCGATCCGACCAGACCAATCACTACACGAGCCGCCTCGGCCATAGATTGTATGTTCTCTTCATTCATAAGAAAGATTGAATCCACATCCATTCACGAGGCAATGAATGATCCTGATTGGATTGTGGCAATGCAAGAGGAACTCAATCAATTTGAAAGCTTGAAAGTTTGGCGCCTTATTCCCCGTCCTCGAAACAAAACCATTATCGGCACGAAATGGATATTCAAGAACAAGCAAGATGAAGATGGAGTCGTTATACGCAACAAAGCTAGACTTGTCGCAAAAGGATACCGCCAACAAGAAGGTATTGACTACGAAGAAACATTTTCACCCGTCGCCCGCATTGAAGCAATCCGGATGTTCTTGGCCTACGCGGCACACAAGAACTTTGTGGTTTTCCAAATGGACGTCAAGACGGTCTTCTTAAACGGTGTTCTGCGTGAAGAAGTCTATGTTTCTCAGCCCGACGGGTTTGTCGACTCCTCCAAACCGACTCATGTCTACATTCTGGACAAGGCTCTGTATGGCTTGAAACAAGCCCCCCGCGCATGGTACGATAGTTTGTCTACCTATTTAGTGAAGAACGGATACTCCAAAGGTAAGATCGATCAAACTCTTTTCATTAAAAAGGAGAAAGGTGACATTATGCTCATTCAAGTCTACGTGGACGACATCATCTTCGGTTCGACTAACCCATAGCAATGCAAAGAGTTTTCCGAACTCATGATTGCAAAATTTAATATGAGCATGATGGGAATGATGAATTTTTTCCTTGGTCTTCAAATAAAACAATTTTCTACGGGAATATTCATCAACCAATCAAGATACATCTCGGATATGTTGTGTAAATACAACATCACATCATGTTCTCCGATTGGTACACCCATGTCCTCGGGCTCAAAACTACACGCTGATCCTTCGGGAAAAGATGTGGATTCTAAAAATTAACGGGGCATGGTTGGTTCTCTCATGTATCTTACGGCTAGTCGTCCGGACATAATGTTTGCCACCTGTCTATGCGTGAGATATCAAGCATCTCCCAAGGAATCTCATCTTATTGCGATCAAACGGGTTTTCCGGTATTTAAAAGGTACACCTAATCTTGGCCTATGGTATCCCAAGGATACGGGTTTCGAGCTAACTGCTTTTTCAGATTCGGATCACGCCGGATGCATGCTCGATCGCAAAAGCACTTCAGGCCACATTCAATTCCTCGGAGAGAAATTGGTCAGCTGGTCCTCCAAGAAGCAAGCTTGCGTCTCCACATCTACCGCGAAAGCCGAATATATCGCTGCCGCAAGCTGCTTTCTCGCAAGTACTGTGGATGCGCACTCAACTCAAAGACTATGGCTTCTGGTTCAACAAGATTCGTATCTACTGTGATTCCAAAAGCGCCATAGCCATTTCAAGCAACCCGGTTCAACACACGAAGACAAAGCACATCGACGTTCGATATCACTTCATCAAAGATCACGTCGAAAGAGGTATAATTGAACTATATTTTGTCAATACGGAACTTCAGCTTACCGACCTGTTTACCAAGGCACTGGATGAGAAACGATTCCAGTTCCTAGTATCCAAGTTGGGAATGCTCAATCTTAAAACCTGATTATCACAAATCAGTCTGTCTCAAAATCCTCAAAAACGTCTATCCAAGGGTTTATGCACTTTCACTCTACGAGTCAATCTGCATTACAATTGGGTTCTCATTTTTTTGAATTTTGACATTTATCTTACAGTTCCGTATTTTCAATCTTTCTTTCATTTTCTATCTACCTCGCTGTGTGTATCACCATGGTTCATCTTTCGAGGGGGAGCAACAAGGTACGTTTTCTGTCTATTTATTCATATTCCTCGGGGGAGCACAACACTTTCTGCACATATTAAGGGGGAGCCTTATTGTTTTTTTTAAGTTCTTTAAAAAAAAAATAATAATAACAATCAAGTGAGGTTCTCGGCCCCTAAGGGCCCGACAACCTGGGATTGTCGACCTGCCCTGGCTCGACAACCTCCCCAATCGACATCTCGATAACGGGAATTTTTTCCTCGGCCCAATCACAATATGCCACGTGTCATCACTCGATGACTACTATTTAAAGAAATCGGGCCCCACTCTTAAACAATATCTTCTTCCCCAAGTATTTTTGAATTTCCCTCTCTGAAAAACCCTCACAAGATCAAAATTTCAAATCTTCGAGTTTTTTCAGATCCGAAAGCACCACCAGGTTCGTAATTCTCCCCTTATCATCTTTAATTCTTGCACTTATTGTGATTGTTCATTGCATGATTCGATTTCTGTGGTGTGACTGTTCGGTTTTGGGGTTTTTATATGGGTTTTCCGATTTTGACTGTTCTTCAGTCAAAATCGTGGGTAGATAATACTTTTTGGACTTACATGCTTTACCAATGTTGCTTTAGAGGATTTTGAACTTACATGCTTTATCAAAATCGTGGGTAGATAATCACTAAGTGTTTTCATCGAGCCCTATAAGACTCGATAACATTTGTTATCGACTATTATAGACTCGATGAAAATTACCAAGTGTTTTCATCGACCCCTTAGGACTCGATAACATTTGTTATCGACTTTCACAGGAGCGATGAAATCTCTAAGTGTTTTCATCGAGCCCTATAAGACTCGATAACATACTCTTACATCTTCCAAGTTTTTTTTATCGAGTACTTAAGGCTCGATAACATAATCAAGTGCTTTTATCGAGTCAATTGGAATCGATAACATGTTTTAAGAATCGATAACATGTGTTTCTCGATTCCCAATGACTCCTCATCCATCTTTCAGATACACAGGTTTGTTCTTTCAAAATTTTTAACAAGTCTTGTTGTCGACCCAGCTCACTCGATAAACTTATGATTCTCGATCCCACTGCACTCGATAACCATTGTTATCGGCCCAATGGGACTCGACAAAAAGACTTAGCATTTTTCTTCATGTTGTCACTATCACTTCACAACTAACTGTTCATCTGTTTGACTAACTGTCTTATTTCAGTACACATGGCAGCCATGAATGATCCAAACCTTTCCGACAATGAACACCCGATGCCTTCCGAACGCTCCACAGAACCCAGCATCAACGCAGCTAACCGGGATGATATCTTGATGCCTAGAGCACATCTTCGGAAAATCAAACCGAACAACCACCGTTTGGATTTTGGCATCACAATATAACACCAAGTCATCCTCGACATCCTTCAACGACATCCGCTTCGTTATGCCTTTGCACTGGACCAGCGGGTACGCCTCTTCTATCTCCAACAATTCTGGTACACGTTGACGTACCATCCGGACGAAGGTGACCATCATTTTACTGCTCAAATTGATGACTTTGTCACCCGCTTGACACCATCTAGGATTCGACGCATCCTCCGCCTGCCGCTCGCCACAGCCGAACACCCATACGATGCCTTTGCAACCGACCAACAACTGGTTGTCGACATCCTAGCCCTTGGGTACGAATCCCCTGAACCGTTCACTAGCCCCGACCAGTTCAAAAGGATGTACCTGCCTCAGATTTGGTTCACGCTATTCACCATCGTCAATCGATGTCTGACTAGCAAACACACTGGCATGGACAAGGCCAGCACTGCGGTCCTTCGAATTTTTCACGGCATCGCGTTCAACCTTCATTATGACTACGCGATGCTCATCTGGACGGATTTTGTGGAGCTAGTGGAAGACAAGTCCAACTATCGCGATCGTGCCTTCGTACCTTTCTAACGGTTTCTTCAATTATTCATTCACGCCATGATGTCTTCCCGACCTGCCATCCCTAGACGAGCCAGATCACCCTTAGGACCAACCAACTCACTGAAGTTTCTCCGGCTCAATGACAATCAGTTTAACTTCATCATGCCAATCCCTGAAGCTCTTCTAGCCTATGCTGATCAGAATGCACCGAGTGTGATAGCTTATAGGGAGAGACACGGCTTAATGGCTCAACCACCTCCGGTTGTGCCTGCCCAACAGCCAACCCATGAGGAACATATTGTGCAGGAAAAGGGTCCTAGAATAGATGAGCAGGTTCAGGATCATGGGGATCCTGAACAGGGTGATGAGCGTATAGTGAGGGGAAACGAAGAGGGCGGTGCAGCTGATCAGCCAATCCCAACATCTGCCGCCCCATCAATCCCAATACCACCACCCACCAACCTACGAGCTGCTTCTACTTCCAGATCTACCCCGCGCATCAAAATGCTCGTTAGCCGTAGCCGTGTTCGTCCACAACCCTCATCATCAGATGAGGATGATTCCGATACTCAACCCCTATCTCGCCGACCGAGAACTGCTGCCGTTGAAGAACAAGCTCTACGTCGCATCGCCACACAACCACCCCTATCCGACTCTGCATCGGACACCGATGACCACCAAGCTGCAACAACTGAAGACCCTGATGAGCCAAATGACCTCTTTGACTTTGAAACCGATCATGTAACTACCTCAATGTCCGACATATTTACCGAGCCATTTACTAGAGAAATAAGGAGAGAGGAGGGAGTATTAGTTGAATAAGAAAGAGAAAGCGTGAGTGATGGGAAGAGAAAAACGATAGTGAGCGAGACACTAGATTCCCCCATCCAGGTAACCGAGTCAACTAGCCCTACTCATTCGTTGGGTATGACTAGTGGACAAGTCGCTGTGGACCTAGCAGCGCAATTGCACGCCCCCCTAGCCACTTTGGAGGCTCCCAACAGCCAACAGTTTCAAACATACTTGTGAGTCTAGCACCTTATCTAGCTCCCTTCCACTCGGGAGGCATAGCTATTGAAACAAGAGGCAGTAGCTCACCTGCTTCGACTTCGTTTGTATGCATATCGAATCTAGAGACCGCTAGGGGACACGAGCCTACACACACTACGAGCCTCCGTGGCCCAATCGGAACTCCCATAGTGATGTCCATTCCGGACATTCCACGAGGATTGGGAGGAAATCCTACCAGCGCTACATCTATGCCAACGCAGAACGTAGGTCATACAGTTGAATCAACTGTTATGTCAACGGGCAATCTAAGTGATCCCGGTGTTACCCATACAGCAACCCCATCTCCGTCGTTCACTATACCCCCGGAAGGCGAAGCGATCATTGCCGCCCACTTACAGAAGGCAAGAGACACCCTTGCTGAACATGTTGCCTTAATGACAGGCGAAAGGGAAGCCTTCGTGCGCCAAATCCGTGAAGCCGCGCGCCTTAAAGAACCCACTCCTCTTCAAGCCGGCCCTTCTCAGCCAAGCTCAAGCCATCCAAGCACCAGCCGCTCTCCTCTGCCACCATCACCCCCGAAGATCGACCCCATTCCCCACATCGATATGAGTACAACACCGATGAACTCATGTCGATGTTGTATGCCAACCTGCTCGCCGAATCCAATGCAACCGGCCAACCGGAGGATTCGCTTGAGGGTCTTCTTCGCCGCAATCTACAGATCCCTACTGTCACTCGTCATGAGTTTGATGTCTTCCGCGCCCACATTGACCAAGAGCTCACCGACTTGAAGACCGCCCAACAGCGCCAAACGGATGACATCTTGGGTGCTATTACTGCTTTCCGAATAGAAATACAAGAGTCTTGCAGTCCGGTCATTTGTGATTCTGCATCCAGACCTCACCAGGACGACCCGGGCTCCGCTCCAACTCGTCCTGAGGGGGAGACACGCCAAACTGCAAGATCACGACCAAGAGCATCTGCTGCATCAGCTTCAAGACCACCCGCTCAAACTACCCAACAAAGGCAACGCATTACAACGACTCAAGAGGACGATACACCAACGGTTGAAAAGCCTGCGGATATCGAACTCGAGAATACAGCCAAACCAGCCGAATCTGTCGAACCCAAACCCGAAACTGGTTCCGAGATCCGTACGAACCAGTACTCCCAGAGCAAGACTATGTGAACTTGAGGCATACAACAAGGAACTATGCTTTAAGGGAACAGAACGAACCAAGACTGCTACCCCATCAGATTCGGTGGCAAAGAATGTTGACGGAAAGCAAATCAAAATGGGTAAATCAGCAGATTCGTGTGCCATATCTTGAGGAAACTATGGAGAAGATCTTCCGCAAGGAAGCAAAACCTGACGATTTGGCACACATTCATCTCGTGATGGAAATGGACCCTGCTCAGGTTAGAGAGTATTTCCATATCCTGAAGATGAGAGCTTTACCTCTAGCTGAAGTGGTCTCAAGACACAGGGTTATCGGGATTCTGAAAATTGACACTGCAAGGATCTATCAAGTCGAGTACCCAGTTTTCACTGTCCAAAGAGAAGATGGTAAAACGTATTCCTTCTCTGAAGCTGATTTTGCAAACCTTGATATAATGGACTTTGAAATCATCTACAATGACTTGAGAGACAAGCGCAACCGAAACGAACACGAGCAAAGGGCATTAAGGGCAGTGGTAAGGCATGTTCAGAAAGAGCTACGGTACAGCTATCTGCATGATCTTCAACGTGGGATAGAAAGCGAGCAAAAGAAGATACTAAATAAGCCTGATCAATCATTACCTATACCAAACAGTACTCTAGTTACCACCGTCATCACTCGTCCTGTTCATGGAGTCGTTTGGATGCATGCCTCTAGAGAAAAACGGTTTCTCAGGTTTCACGAAGTGGCTGCATATTCTGACGGTACTTTGTGGGGAATCCGAAACAGACTTGCTTCAGAACTTGCAACGGATAGAAAGAGCGCAACAAGGATGAGCAACGACAAAAGAAACTCTCTCATAGAAGCTATCAAGATAATCGATGAAAGAATTATCTATCGACAAACCCTCCGAAGATTTGAAGGCATGTTCGAGCTAAAGAGATGAAGACTCATTTTGCCACAAAGGGGGAGATTGTTAGGTCTATTATTATTTAATTGTGACAAAATAAGGAAAAGATATGCTTGATTGTAAAAGGAAGTTTATAATTCCTTAAACTCTTTGTTTTCTTAATTAGCTTAGACCTAGCAATATAAATAGGACATTAGGGTTCTCCTTTATGCTTGTCGATTCATATTACATAGAGAGAGAGAGTTGAATCTGGTTTACATTGTAATCGATTATTCTATTAAAGAGATATACGACTACGTAAGTTCCTTAATATCTTTATTGTCGTATTACATTAATATTAACGTTTACTTGTCATTGTGCTTGTTCATCTGGGATCAACAATTCTCTTTTCTCCTCTCCCCTAAATCTCACAGGGACCGGATGATACTTCCTTGCCAATTGCTTGTAGGGTTGCTTGATCTAGACAAATGTTACTGTTTTCGAGAAACACAATAGCTCGTAAAATCTAAAATCACCCATGATTGTGTACGACACGAAGCCGTCACCATCTTTAACAACAACGGTCATTTTGGTTCTAAGAGATCATGGAGTACTAATAACTATATAAAGATGAACTGTGAATGGAATGGAGAAATGGGTTTGTGAAGAAGATATATGTGGGGGTGTATAGGGATCCTTGAGATATAATCCATGGCTGCAAGCCTCCAACACATGATGAATTTGTTGATTTTTTGTTACCATTGGGGGTTGGGATTTAGGAGATATAAAGGTTGATAGGGTACACTAAAAGCATCCTCAATGCTTAAGTCTTATAAAGACTTTTTATATATTAAAAACTTGTTTTGTAGATTACATCCAATGCAAAAACACTCTTTCAATAGGTTATTAGTGAGAGAATGCAGGAGACACAATTTGTAAAAAGTTTTTCTTCAGAAGCTTAGTATGGAATAAGCTTTACCAAAAATCTTTTTAAAAAAGTCTTGTTTCCCAATGGTAAATAGTCTTTTAAACAACTAAAACAAATAGTAATAAGCTATTAAAGGGTTTTGCATTCTATTTTTAAAAACAATAGATTATATTTTTAATTTCTAAAAGAGAATTAGGGGTATAAATGAAAAGACAAAAGTACCCCTCTTGTAACGGAAAACATTTAACATAGTTAGTGACCAAAAATCATTTTTAGAGTAAAAAAAGAACCACGAGGATGATTTCTAGAGTTATCAAAGTTCAGGTCCCATTTTAAAGATTTCACTAAACCTCCTAAACCAAAATTAGAGTTTACTCTAATTATTATTTCCTAAACGAGTATTCAACGGGTCCCCTTACCTATCAGTTATTTCTTCTCCCCCTCCCCTCGAACCTCTCGGGGATTATGTAAAATAGGTTCGGGGATGGGAGGGGTTAGAGGAGTGCATTTCTTGCCTCGTTTAAATACCTATCCCCAACCACTGCCCATCACAATAGTTGAACCTTACCTTCCCGTCTCATAACTATCGTTCAAAGAATCCTCGTATCTCCTGCTTAAACGTCACCCACTATGAAAAGAAGAAAAGTGTGATGGACCATTGTCACGGCCTAGATTGTGGGGGCCACTTCAGTAGTGAGCGGACCGTGGCAAAAATCTTGCAATCCGGGTTTTTCTAGAAATCTATGTTCAAGGAAGTTCGAGACTTTATTGCGAAGTGCGATCGATGCCAAAGAGTGGGGAACATCACAAAGAAGGATGAGATGCCGATGAAGATCTTTTTGGAAGTGGAGCTTTTCGATGTATGGGGCATCGATTTCATGGGACCCTTCCCCAATTCCTCACGAAATGAATACATCCTTGTAGCCGTTGATTACGTGTCAAAGTGGGTAGAAGCAATCGCTACTCCCACCAATGACTCAAAAGTGGTGATCAAATTCCTTCAAAAGAACATCTTCACACGCTTTGGAGTCCCCAAAGCTTTGGTTAGTGATGGAGGAACACACTTTTGTAATCGCTACTTGGACGCCGTCCTAAAGAAGTATTCAGTCAAACATCGAGTTACCACTCCATATCATCCTCAAGAAAATGGGCTCGCGGAGGTGTCAAACAGAGAATTGAAACAAATTCTAGAGAAGACGGTTAGTGCCTTGCGGAAAGATTGGTCCTCGAGATTAGATGACGCCCTTTAGGCATATCGCACGGCCTTCAAGACACCCATCGGGACAACACCTTATCGTTTGGTGTTTGGGAAATCATGTCATTTCCCCGTAGAGCTAGAACATAGAGCTTTTTGGGCAATTAAGCAGCTGAATATGGAACCTAGGGCTGCGGGTCAGAGACGGCTTCTACAATTGAACGAACTTGAGGAGCTAAGACAAGACGCGTACGAAAACGCAGCAATCTGCAAGGAACGTACGAAGAAATTCCATGACCGACACATCAAGGAGAAGACATTCACCCCAGGTATTAAGGTTCTTTTGTATAACTCTCGTTTGCGTTTGTTTCCAGGTAAGTTGAAATCCAAGTGGTCCGGACCATTCACGGTGATCAACACTTACCCATACGGAGCGATAGAGTTACAAGGACAAGATGGAGAGACGTTCAAGGTGAATGGGCAGCGAGTAAAACAATATTTTAGAGGAGAGATGGCGTTAGAAGAAGCCGTCCATCTGCAAGAACCATAACTATGAGTGCTACCAAGGTCGTGCCACGACCCTAACTAAGGCGCTGGGTGGGAGGCAACCCACCAAGGTAGTGTAATTTTTGTCCATATTACGAAGCTTGTGTTGGAAATTTTGTGTCACAGGGAAACCAGCCAAGTTGCTCATTTTTGGCCACCAGGTACAGTCCAGTAAGTGTGGCGAACACCTGTTATTTTGTTCTCGGTGCAGTTGGGGTGAAATTGTCCAAGTGAGAGTGACAAGGTTAACTTGTCTGTCCAAATAGCGGCTGGCGGGTTGTTGTTAAATTTGTGGTCAAAAGAAAAAAAAAATTCCCCTCAAAAATGTGATTTTCGGTACAAACTCCCTGACAATGCCCGATGACATTGACAAGGCACAGTCGCCAAGTCATAGTCGCCGGCTACTTCCAGCCAAAAATTTTAAAATTTTTTTTGTTTCGAGGTTTCGGTACAAATGGGGCGACTATGCCCCGCGACATTGACAAGGGCATAGTCGCCGAGTCATTGTCGCCGGCTGTCCATTTATAAAAAAAAAACCCTAGCTTCCCTTTTTGTCACAAACGCACACACATCACAATTTCCAGCTGCGATTTTGGCATTCTCCTTGGCGATTTCGACTTCTTCCCTCAAGTCCTTCTTCAATTTTGTTGTTTCTCTTGTGCATCCACCTCCTATGTAAGTATCCTCTTCTTCCTCTAGCTTTATTTCTTCTCCATTGTTGGTATCTTCAAGGTTTAAGTTGTGTTTTGGGGGATTTTCAATTGTTGAACAATTGTGCATAAATCGTTAGTTGAAGATTAAGTTTTGCTTGCTTATGCTTCTCTTTCACTACTTTCGTGTTCTTTTACTTGAGTAACCATAGTTTTGAAGTTAGGGCACACATTGTGTAAAAATGCTTGAATACTTGCATATATTTTGGGAATTTTTGGTGATTTTTGAGGATGTTGACTAGATGATACTATTTTCCAAGTCTTGCTTTCAATTTCACTTCGTGACCTAGAATTGTTGAGTATTCTAAACTTTTGTCATTATGGGTTTCTATGTTCATAAGTTGAGATGAACTCATACTTTTGATTTAAATGATGTTTAATTTTCTATGTATGCTAACATGTGACCGTGTACCCACTCGTGCTTATGTGAATTGTATTTGCCATTGTTTTTTTTCTTTAGAATCCTTATCATTCTTGTGGCATGTTTAATGTGGGTATTGAACCTTGTTAGTTGATGGCATGATATTTTGCTCATAATTTTTATCATATTTGATCATGCCATACAATGTTGTTTCTAGTGAAATTTTGGGCTTACTGTGGGGATGTGTCGCGCTTGTTTAACAATCTGGAAATTATTTAGGGATAACCAAGGTCATGAAACTCAATGTTGTGATGCATTGTCATAGGCTATGACACCAAGTGATGATCATGATCTTGCGTATTCCCTTCGATTTACCTTTGTATTTAAGTGTGTCATTTCCTTCTAAATATTATTTTCGCAGCTTAGCTTCCCATATTTCTCGTGCAGTTAAGACATCATGGTGCGACGTAGACAAGTGGGAAATCCCGACTTCCGAGAATATATGGGGTTTGATGAAGATCACCGCAATGCTGTTGCAAGTGCACCAAATGAGGATTTCAATGGACGGATGGCTAATGTTTCTAGACGCGGATTCACAACGGAGCAGGGTATCACAACCGAAGGGATGGAATCAACTACTATTCCGGACACCATCCAACAGCGTGGGTGGGCCCGGTATACACAAACTCCCACGAAGTACCACCCGGCACTAGTGCGCGAGTTTTATGCTGCTATGAAACCGGAAGTATTCCAAGAACGAGGGCTAGTCTGGGTCCAACGAGTTCCGGTGGTGCTCACCGCAGCTTTAATAAATGAGTACTTCGGAACACCGGTGGACGAAGAGTGGAACCTAGATGATGACGGCACACCTTTTGAGCGCATATTCACGCACAACGTCGATGCTTTGGTTGCCGACCTCCGTAGGGATCATCAAAGCGTCCGGGAACCCGAGCCGACCATTGTAGCCCATGGTGCTTTATCGCCCGAGCTAGCATTCTGGTCTGTATTTCTCAAGCACAATTTAATTCCGTCAACTCACCGCTCAAATGTCAACCTTGAAACCGCCAAGTTGTTGTATGCCATCAAGCATGAACTCGGGTTGGACATTGGGACAATCGTCGTCGCACAAATTCTAAAGACCAGCTCCAATTCACGTTCTCTCCTTAGCTTCCCATGCCTTATCACGCATTTTTGCAGAATGAGGGGTATTGACGTTGATGAGCCCGACCTTGTGCGCCCCATGGGAAACTTATGCAAGAAGGCGTACAATCATTTCTGTACGAGCCACGGATTACCCAACCTCGCGCGAAATCAAAGATACAGGAATAGAGGGAGAAATGCCCACGAACAGGAGCAACCGGAGGCACCAGCTAGAAGAGCCCAGCAACCTCCACGGCAAGTGCTTCCGACGAACCCACCCCCATGGGCTACACATATCGCAGAAAACGTGAATGCGATTCGGGCTCGACAAGCTGCCCAAGGATTAGTGCTAGAGGAGGTGCGAGCGGAACAGATTCGTATTAGCCAAGACCTTGATCGCCGTGTCTTCCGCCAAACTTTTAGCCGGGCCCCCCGTAACTACGTCTTTGGCTCATCATCCGGGCAACCGCCTGAAGGTGGAAATTGACGGTTTTGATCTCTTGTTCATTTTTTTCACCTTACTTGTATGCATGCTTATGTTTTGCACTGCCAAACGGGATGATTAAAACTTCTTAAATAATGCTTTATAACTAATGGGCACATTGGGGACAATGTGTCTCAAAGGTTTGGAATTTTTGTTTTTGATGCATTTTTATTTTATGGGTCGACTTATATAAGTTCATTTCTACCATTGAAATTATGTCGGATGCATAAATACTTAGTTAATCGGGATGAATACACATGCTTGGAGATATTTGATTATGTAACTTGGAAAAACTTTTATTGACATGCAATACCTATTTGTGAGTCATACTAGTGGGAGTTAATTAATTGTGCCTGCCAATTGTGGACATTAGTGGAGACCACCCTAGTGAGATATTGAGCCATAATGCTTTTATTTTGAGTGATGCTTGAATTCTTCTCACACTTTTCATACGCGTTCCTTTTCTACTGTTTTGTGTTAGGTTGATCGCATTAAGTAGTAAAGACTCACTAATTACAAACAAGTCGTTCATCTTTGAAATCTGTGGACCTTGAGAGATGATATCGGGCTATGTGTGCGAAGTTCTTTGGTCTATCTCTCTATATCCCCCAATTTCTTTGCCTTTTGTCGATTGTGTTTTCCCTTTAGCTACTTTGCAGCCAATTTCGGAATAAGAAATGTTTGGAACCAATTACTGTGATCTACCAAGATACACTAGCCCACCCATAGTCTAAGTGCATCATAGAAATAGTGCTGGCAGTTCAAGCATTTCACAAGAAGGTTGTTAAAAAAAACAAAAAAAAAAACAAAAAAAAACAAAATATATATATATATATATATATTTCTTTATAGTCAAAGGTACTTATGTCAATAAAACTTTTATATCAAGTGGGCATATGGGTTATGATAGTCAATAAACTCCGTGAGGTGTGCGAAAGGCAAACCATGCAAAATTTGGGTGAAGGGAAAGATATGCAAGAAGAATGCAGTTGATGCACTTTTGACTAGTCGAATTCTTTGACTCTCCTTTTTACCTCATATACAAAAGCCCCGTTGTATCCCTTAAAGTCCCGGTTGATCTTTTGGAAAGCGTGATTTTCTTGAATGATACTTGTTAATTAGGTCGCGTCTTACTACTTGATTCCTTTCATGAGAATTTGTTATTATATTGTGCGTGCTATTGATTACTCACATGTGGATGACTTGCTCCTCAGTGTACTTACATTCCCCCACATGTGTTGTGTGTGAACCTAGGATTCGAGTGTAAAGAGGGTATCCCGTGAGGTAGGGTCGAAGCGAAATCCTCCGCTAACTGTATGTACAATGAAATTGATCTCACTAGTAGTGCACTTGATAATAGTTTCATGTCAATAATAGTTTTATCTAAAATCAGTATGATCAAGAAGCGAACGAGCATCTGTTGGTCCTTTTTAGCTTTCTATCAAGATGTTTTTTCAATTTCAATGATTATAATGTCTTTTTGTATAATCCCCTTTCGAAAACCCATCACGTTGGTAAGCTTTTCTGGGTTGTTGTCTCCTTTTTGCTTTACATCAATTTTTGCTTGAGGACAAGCAAAAGCAAGGTTTGGAGTTGTTGATAACTTCGTTATCTGACGAATTATTCAGCTCCAAACAACCAGTTTTGCGGCTTGTCTTGAAGTGAAAATTGACTTTTTGGACTAATATTGTGGATAAGTGATGTACAGGCATACTAGATGGAAAAAGGGGGGAAATATATGTTTGTACCCTAATTTTGACATCCAGGATGCATAAGGAGTTGAACCAAGTAAACGAGCGAAGAAAACCAAGTTCGGACCTTTTGCTACCTTGCCCGGCGACTATGACATTTGTCATAGTCGCAGAGCATTGTCGCGCCAGATGTACCGAAAACTCAATTTAATCTGTAGCGGTGGTTGACGCGGGCGACTATGACTCGCGACTATGACATGGCATTGTCGCCAATGTCATAGTCGCCAACAATGTCTGGACTATATAAAGGCCCTAAAACCTACCAGCTAGGGTTATCTTGGGATCTGTGGAGGCTAGGCGATTTGCAGAGCATTTTCCAGAGTTTTTGAGGCTGAGAAGAGGGAGTGAATTAATTAAAAAGGTGGAGTCAAGACTTGGACTGCAAGATTGGTAGTTAGTATCACTTATTGAGGGAGTTATTTTTACTCCACTGCATCTTTCAGTTTAGAACAAAATGTTGGGTTGTATTTATTTCTACTACCTGATTTCTTTTCTTGTTAGAAACATGAACTAAACCCTCTAAGGGTTGGGGGTAATGATGGATTTTGGATTTTTACTTCTAGTTATATGATGAATGCATTTATTGAGTTATCTTGTTAGATGAGTTCTTATATCTTGTTCTTCATATTTTTCTAGATAGGCCGTCTTGCTATGTCATGATTGTGATTTCTTTTGAGAAATAGGTTTCACAACTAGATTAAAGATATTTGAACCTATGGGAATTCTTGGGTAGAGATACACCAATGAAACCATAGTCTTGTTACAAAGTTATTCATGTGCTTAATGAGTTGAGTGTTCATGTTTGTATTAGAGAGATTTAATATTTACATTTTAATGAGATGTTCTTACTATTGCTTGAGAAAGAATAGGAAGTATTTGCGAAATAACCATTGTCTATCTTGTTTAATAACTAATAAGTGTATATTGTATGATTGTTAGTAGAATCCAATTGAAATCTAACCCCTAACCTTCCCTAATCTTCAAAAGCATTCCCGCTTGTTAGTTAAATCTTTGTGTGACCTTGTTATTTGAGTTTATTCTCTCTTGTTATTAGTTTAATAGTCTACAACATATTCAAACCAATCCACTTTTCGATAGTTCAATTAATATTCGTCATAGTCATTGTGATACTTAGTGCCCTAGTTCCTTGGATCGATTCTCGTACTTCGTACTATATTACTTGATTGACACCGTACACTTGCGGTTGTTTTTAAGGGGTGTTAAAACCGCTATCAAGTTTTTGTTCTCCTCCTTCTTTTTGGGCTCGTCTTCTTTTGGGTCATTTTCCATCTCTATATGCTCATCCATTGCTTCTTCATCTTCATCATCCCTTGCCCCAGTAATGGTGACCTTTCTCTTTCGGTTGGTGTCAATTGGTGTATCTCGTGTGGGATCCGGAATTAGTTCTTTTCCGCTTCTCAGATGGATCGCTTTGCAATCGTGTGGCTTTGTCTCCGTTTGGCTTGGTAATTGCCCCGGTGGGCGATTTTTAAACGTGTCGGCCAATTGCCCGAATTGCCTTTCCAAAATTTGAATGGATGCGGTGTTTTGATCCGTAGGAGCTTTCACCTTTCCCACCGTAGATGATAAGTTACCGATCGTGGAGTTTAATTCTACCACGTTGTTTTCCATCTTTGTCATAAACTTCATCATCATTTCTTCCATTCGAGCATAATTATTTCCGGAAAATGGTTGTTGACCCATGCCTTCCTTGGGTTGACTCCAAGAGAAATTAGGATGCTTCCTCCACCCTTCATTATATGTACTTGAGAACAGATCACTTCAAGACAAGCCGTAAAAATGATTGTTTGGGGCTGAATAATCCGTCAGATAACGAAGTTATCAGTCACCCACTATGAAAAAATCCCACTAAAATTAAAAAAAAAAATCAAAACATGTTCTCTTCGTAATCTACATATTGAGTTTTTTCCATATATAGGCAGTGGCAAATCCAGAAACTTAGGTGACTGAAGTCCTTAGGGTATAAAAAAAATCTAAAACTGAATAACTCAACCAAACGAAAATGGTTTCGAGTTATTCAGTATGTGGGATAAACGGTTGTTAACCAAATGTTGATGCAAAAAATTGGTTTAATAAAATCAACTTGAGGTCAGTGTGGGGCTTATCCGACTAAAGGTAGAATCAAACGACAAACACAATAAAGAATTAAATAAACGAAAGACAAAGATATTTGGTGACACGTAAAAGCCCTTGATCGAGGGTAAAAACCGCAGACGATGGTGTGTATCGCCGATGCACTAGTGAAAAATGACGTCAATAAGGGACGCTGTCCTTACAATATAATGATCGTATGTAAACTAAAGGAAAACAATGAGAAAAGCTTGAATATGCTCTGTATTGCGAGTATCGAGTGTTCGATGTCCCTTTTCGCGTCTTCGTGCTCCTTTATTTATACCGACCACACGTGTAACGGTCAGGTCAATAATAGGGGTCGTAATTACGTCCGTTATATCCATTATCTTCAATGATAACGGTCCTACAATAAATAACACAATAAATATGCATGTTACAATGTTAGTCAAGCGAATGATCGAGGATTCATTCGACGGTCGAAAGACAGATATGAGAATGCTGAATTATGTCATTTGTCGTTCCTTTGTATCTTCTGTCGTATGATAGAGGCTTGGTCTTACGACGAAACCACCAGTATGTCGAACATCCCTTCTCTATGCCACGAGTCGTTGGTTCTGTGTATCTTAGTATCAACGGTCGTACGATCTCGTACAATGGTCGTAAGTCGAAGATTTTGGTCCCAACAGTTTGCCCCTAAATTTAAAAGAAAGCGGCAAAGTTTTTTGAATTTTAAATTTAAATGTCAAAAAGGTAACTAAATCGCTCGGATGGTAATCGAATCGGTTGAGATCAAATTGGGGATTAGGTGCGAGTGGTCATGACGTCATACACGAACACTTTCTCGAAAAAAAAGTGGGGATTAGGTGCGAGTGGTCATTTTTGAGAATCGTATAAATATCGACCGGATTTTAAAATCATTTCCTATATGCTTTTTTGAAAGAGAGATCTTCCTGAAATCTTCGCCCAAAACCTGCAAATACTTTCTCGAAATCGACTCGAGGTTAGATCCTTATAAGGTACGATTTTTTAATCCTTGTATGCGTTTCAAATCTACGACCCGTAAATGTAGAAAGCATTGGAAGGCAAGACTATTTTACGTAGCTGAGTTAGGGATATTGATATGAGGAATTCCGTGGACCCAGAGAGCTCGCTTCAGTCGGACGAGGCATTAGATGCCTTTGTATCGTTGGCGGGTGTTCATTTGTACCCTCCCTCGATGATTAGGCCGATAAATACCCCGGATGGGCATTTCATTCTATATGAATATCCGTTTAATATTGGGTTTAAATGGCCAATAGATGGCCTGGCGAAAGCGTTTCTTACAACGTTCGAGCTAGGCATGGGGCAGTTAATGCCCTAATTTTAGAGGATTGTCAGTACGATCGAACGTTTGACAGTTGATTGGGAGTCACCGTTTAATGTAAACGACCTGTTGACGGCGTGCAAGGTCACGATCGAGGCTAACCATCGTTATAACCTCCATAGCAAAGGTAAACGTGATCGCGTCTTGTTCACCGGCACTGCACTCAACGACCGTCTGTGGAAGACGCGATACGTTTTTGGTCGAGCGGCAGATTTTGAGGACGAGGCCCAATGGATGATTTCCGGATGAGCCACTAGAGGTCTGTAGTTCTTTAGTTCCCTAATCGTGTTTCTGTATGCTTATCGTATATTTTACTAACGATATTTTTTACTTACTACAGAGATCAATTTTAACGAGGTCCATCCTCTTCCTGACTCGAACATGAAAATCGAAAGCTTTCTATCGATCGTTGATTGTGATTTTTACCTAATCGTCTATCTAGACGAGGAAGACATTGAAGCAGAGTTGGTTGAAACTCGTTAGCCATCGTTCATTGTTAACAGTGAGGAAGAAGAGGGGGAAGAAGAAGAGATGTCTGGTAAGTTGCTTTACCTTTTCATCATTCTCCGTGTGACCATTTCGTTTCTAACGCATATTTTGGGGTTTTGTAGGACAATCTCTTGGTCGGACGCTTGGCGCAAATGTCCAGGATGGCCAATGTTCAGGATGGACCTGGAGGGACTCCTGATGTACGACCCATATCTGGCGGGTCTACGGAGAAAGACGTGCGACCTTCATCGCACGACGCTACTTCTGCTGCCACGACCGCGACTCCCTCCCAGTCGAAGAAGGAGAAGAAGGCCATGCTCTTTCAGAAGGGTATGACGATGAAGAGGTTGATGACGGTGACCGAGGGTGGTCCGAAGAAGAAACCGCAGTTCATCTTGAAGGAACCGCCGACTCGTTTCAGTGGTCCTCCGAAAGCCACTAGGGTTGAGATGGTGAAGACACCTCTGCAAGGTTTGCATGGCGTAATAAGCGTTGATCCGAAGCGCATGGTTCGTTCTTCCCTTTTATTATATAATGTGAATTATATAATTTAATTATTAAGTTAATTATTAAATTTAGCTAATTATTATGTTAATAATTATAATTAAATATCCATCGGGCCTAAAATAATGTTTTATTTAAAAGCCCAAAGATTTTGGTAAAGTTTACTTAAGCCCAATTGGTTAATTAATTATTAAGTTAATAATTAATTAATTAGAATATGGAAACTTTTACTTATATCAACTAAGCCTTGCGGGCTTAATTGAGCCCGCTCCGAGATTAGGAGAGAAACTATTTAAAGGCATGATGTCTTCATTCAATAACACACATAACACAATTGAGAAACCTGAAAACTTTCTCTCCTCCTCTCCTCTCCTCTCTGGAAATCGACAAACACACAGAAACACCAAGAATCGATTTCTTGGTGTTCTTCGGGTATTCGGGCTAGCAACCGTTCATGATCGGATTCACACTCGCGTGGATACCGCTAGAGGGAATCTATTTTGATTCCTAACGCTTGATCCTAATCAACCAATCCAAACCATTGAGGTATTGTTCTAAACCCCCTATGGTTGTGTTTAATCCTTAATGTTGTTAGTAATGGATCCAGGCTAATAGGGTTTTACCGGTTATTGTATTTCCGCTGCATGTTTATTTTGATCCTGGTATCAAAACCCTACAATGGTAGCAGAGCCCCGTTACAATGACTTTAGGGTTAGAATCAATAGAAAATTGGTTGAACACGTGAAACCGGGAACCACCACAATCGACGCTGCCGCCGCCGTGCACCGCCGCCGCCGCCATGCACCACCGCCGCCACCGTCGTGCACCGCCGTGATCGCCGGCGATCGTCGCCTCTCGTGCGCCGCTGCCGTGCTTCTCCTCCGTCGGCGACCATCTTCAGGTGGAGCGTCTCCGGTTGTTTTGGTGGTTTTCCCCTTTTTGTTAATTGGGATTTTAGGGTTTCACGGTTAGGCCCGTTTGTACCTAATAGGGTTTAAACCTATTTTGATTGATTCGTTGGGCTTGTTAATTATGTTTAATTGGACCCAAACCCGTTTGGTTGATTTGGCTGTTTGCCATGATGGAATCGATTTAAGCCCAAGACCCGTGGTTGTTTTATTTTTTTCCTGTTGGTTAAATTAAAATGTATTTAATTCATGAGTTGTAATTTTTGCGATTTGCGTACCGTTTCCGATTTCAATGTAATGTAAGAGTTAGGTTATGTTAACCTATTATAGTTTTTGTAAATCGGAAGACCGAAGGAAGTGTCGGTTGGCGGAGCTAGTGGGAGTCGACATGCGGTGTCCTTAAGTTTTGGACCAAGGTTTTCGTGTGGGCTCACGAAAACCTCATAGTTGGGCCAAATCGAATCCATGTTGTGTGTTTGCATGTTAGCATGTTTGTGGTTGTTTATTTTCAGTATTATTGCGTTTAATTATATGTTATAATTATTGCAATGGGTTTTTTAAAATTGGAAATTTTATCACAATCACTAATATCGGTAAATTGTAAATATTTTTACAAATTAATTTGATAAACTATCAAACTAATACCGATTGAATAAATTGTAAATGTTTTTACAAATAAATTTGATAAGTTATGAATTAATGAATTTTAATAAATATATTGGTACCAACTCAAAATAGTTTTAAAATTAATTAAAACGTAAATTGGAATGAGATCCGTAAAACCCTTCATGATAAAAATGTGAGTTTTTCACCACCCATTTAAAACGAATATCGAGCGCATAACTAGTCGATTTTGGGTGAGCATTGGCGAATCCGGGTCGGAAAAGTATGTGGTAAGATAAAGTGCCAACTCACGAGATCATTGCACGTTGTGTATTGCCCGCCTGTAATGATAGTCGTGACCCGGACGATCAATTTTTGAGTTGTTACTCGAAATAAAAATTGTGACGTTTTAGTATGGTTAAGCTCATTTAAGGTATTTGTACATTGTGTATTGCCCGTCTACAAATGATTTCAAGGTGAAGAAGTGAGATTAAACATGTCTTTCAATTTAAAGAATCTCACGAAGGATCTAAGAGTTGTGATGATCACAATTGGAAGTTACCTACCTAAATAATTAGTTTTCACCATTTGCGTATTGCCCAATCGTGATTGGAAAAATTAATGAAATATGGATCTTAGCTAATATATTTGAATTTTAAGGGTTATTCAAAATTTTAAACTAATACTAAAATCGAACTTTAATTTCTATAGATGTCTGCTAATCAATAAAACACAAACACCAATCTCTCCAAATACATTTTCAACCCATCCTCAACATTGGAATTTTGGATGGACAAAACTTCTTGGAATGGTTCCAATTGTTAACTGTTGTCCTCAGATTCGAAAAGAAACTCTATATAATCGAGAATCCTCCTCCTAATCTCCCAGCAAGGAACGCCCCTGAAAGTGCTCACTTTGCTTATGATAAGTATCAAAGAGACTCTCTGAGCGTATCCTATCTTATGCTAGCCTCCATGACTCCTGGCCTTCGGAAGGAGCATGAGGAGTGGTCAGCATGGGAAATTATTAATAACCTGAAGGCCATGTTTGGACTACAGATAAGACTTGAAAAGTTTAAGACTTTACGATCACTACATGCTTGTGTGATGGAGGGAACATCAATCAGTACCCATATCTCAAGGATGGAAGGGTATATTGATCGATTGTCTCGATTAGGATGTCCTCTTGATCAAAAAATTAGGGTCGATTATGTTCTCAACTCTTTGACAAAATCATACGATAGTTTTGTGGTCAAATATCACATGAATGGCTTGGACGTATCTCTTCCTAAACTGCATAGTATGCTGAAAACTTTTGAAAAAGAAAACCGCTCCAAGTTGGAGAAAGCCAGAAATGTCTTGATGATCAAGACACAAAGAGGAATAAGAAAGAAAAGGGATGAAAAAGTTATGACTGGAAAAGGAAAGGTAAAGACTAGAATTTCCAGTCGAACAAAGAAGAATAAGGGAATGATTCCCCTAGACTCAGTTTCATCCAAAAGGAACTATCCAGTTCTTCAGGCAAAGAAGAAGAAAACTATGATAGCCGGACCTTCAGGTATGTTTACTATCGATGTATTCACTTCCGATTATGATTCCTGGGTATTGGATACCGGATGTGGAGCTCACATAGGTGCTTCTCCATAGGGATTAAGAAGTGAAAGGCAACTGTGACCAGCCTAGTTAGAGCTCAAGTTGGGCAATGGGGCAAGAGTTGATGTTGTGTCCCAAGAGAAATATGATATGACTATTCCAAATGGTCTAGTCTTGAAACTAAGTGATTGTCTTTACGTTCCTAGTATCGTTAGAAACAATGTTTCAGTTGCACGTTTGAGACAAGATGGATTTATGTTTAAATTCCTTGATGATGGATCTATTTCTGCATGTTTGCATGGTATATTATATTTTATTTACAGGCCAGTTAATGGCATTTATGAAATAGATATTTAGAGTAATCTTAATTCTAAATAGATATATAATGTGAATGCTAAAAGACTTAAGAAATAATTAATTCAAACATATTTGTGGCACCGTCGCCTTGGCCATATAAACAAGAAGCGCATTGCCAAGCTCCAAGTGTATGGGATCTTGGAATCAACGGATGATTCTTTTGATAAATGCGAATCATATGTATTAGGGAAAATGACTAAGGCTCCTTTTAAAGGAAAGCCCGAAAGGGACAATGAGATGTGTTGGGAGTGACACATATTGATGTGTGTGGTCCCTTCAACCCAGCCACAAGAAATGGTTGTTACTACTTCATTACATTTACTGATGATTATAGTAGATATGGATATGTTTATCTAATGAAGCACAAGTATGAAAGCTTAGAAGTTTTCAAAGAGTTTCATAATGAAGTAGAGAACCAACTAGGCAAGAAGATAAAAGCTCTTCGATCTGATCGAGGTGGTGAATATGTGAGCCATGAATTCACTGAACATCTTAGCAAGTGTGGGATAGTATCCCAACTTAGTCCACCAAGAACACCACGACATAATGGTGTGTCCGAAAGGAGGAACCGTACCTTGTTAGATATGGTTAGGTTTATGTTAAGTCATACCAAGTTGCCTATGAGTTTTTGGGGATATGCTTTGCAAGAAGCCGCCAAAATACTAAACAGTGTACCAACCAAGAAGGTCGACAAGACTCCATATGAGATATGGACTGGGAAGATCCCAAGTCTATCTTACATGAAAGTCTGAGGCTGTGATGCTTATGTTAAGCGAGAAGCTTATAGGAAGCTAGAGCCCAGATCTGAAAAGTGCATTTTAATAGGATATCCCAAAGAGACTATTGGGTATTATTTCTACAACCCCGGTGAGAACAAGGTGTTCATTTCACGCAAGACCGAGTTCCTAGAAAATGATTTTCTAAGTAAGCCAAGCGATGGGGATAAAGTGGAACTTGAGGAAGTTCGGGAAACACCTAATGCACAGGTTGACACTAGCGCTCAACAAGATGTTGAACCTCAGCAAGATGCTGAGGATACCAACGAGAGACAAACGATCCCAAGGCCGGGGAGGATTCGTCAAGAGCCGGATAGATACCTAGGGTTTCTAATAGGCTGTGACGATACAGTTGATGATGAACCGTCAAACTACCAACAGGATATGTCAGGTTTAGAATCTGACAAATGGCATGATGCTATGAAAGCCGAGCTTTAATCCATGGCTGATAACCAGGTCTGGGATTCGGTGGATGCACCCAATGGCTACAAAGTCGTAGGGAGCAAATGGGTTTTCAAGAAGAAAACTGACGTGGATGGGATCGTGCACACATATAAGGCTAGATTGGTAGCACAGTGTTTCACACAAACTCATGGTGTAGACTATGATGAAACCTTTTCAATAGTAGCCATGATTAAATCCCTTAGGATTTTGCTTGCTATAGCTGCATATCACGATTATGAGATATGACATATGGATGTCAAAACCGCGTTTCTTAACGGAACGCTAAGCGAGGACGTGTACATGGTACAACCAGAAGGTTTTGAAGATCACAAGCATCCTAATAGAGTGTGTAAGTTGCTTAGATCCATTTATGGACTGAAGCAAGCATCTAGGAGTTGGAATCTTCGTTTTGACGAGAAAATCAAAGAATTTGGTTTTATAAAAAACGAAGATGAACCTTGTGTATACAAGAAATCTAGTAGGAGCATTGTTGTCTTCCTAGTTCTGTATGTGGATGACATACTAATCAGTGGATGACATACAAGAAAGCTAGTAGATGCTAGCTTCCAAATCGACCGTGAAAACTTCAGGTCACAATCAAGTTTTGAGTTTACACTCAATAATGGTGCTGTGAGTTGGAAGAGCTTCAAGCAAAGCACTATAGCATACTCAACTACTGATTCAGAATACCTAGCAGCTTCGGATGTCGGGAAGGAGGCCGTATGGATGAAAAAGTTCATAACGGACCTAGGAGTAGTTCCTAGCGTGGATGGACCTATCGAGATCTATTGTGATAACGAGGGTGCCATAGCACAAGCAAAATAACCTAGGTCGCACCATCGGTCCAAGCATATTCTGAGGAAATATCACATAATCGGAGAGATGATCAATCGGGAAGATGTGAAGATTTGGAAAGTTCGTTCGGAAGATAACACGGCAGATCCATTCACTAAACCTATGAGTCAAAGTAAGCATGATTGCCACACTAGCTCAATAGCTTTGAGTTTTTAGGTGTTTGAAATGATCTGTAAATTTAGTATGACCTTTTGGAACATTAAGCAATGAAATTCTATCTGTTATTGGCATACTGGGTATGAGTAATTACATTAATTCCATTGTGTTCTATGTTAACATGTTTAGATCCAAAACTATATGATATGGTTTAAACTGTCCATGGTCACTTATCACTAGGGGCTGATGATAAACTAAGATCATAGTGAAGTTTTGTTAAGGTCAAGTTGGGCAGCATGTTACGACCAAAGTCACTTGCACTTGTAGGTTCAAGTGTTGGATGACCCGTTATCAAGATCACTTCATAGATCGGCGTCATACTGTGATTCTTGAAGATGATAGTAATTCATTTTATCCTTTGACTTGAGATGTATATTGGGACCTCGAGCATAAGGAGTGTTGTACTTTGATATATGTCTAACGTCGCCTTTAACCAGGTGATTATAAAGGCTATGTTAGGTGCAATACAATCTATGTAAGAGTCGTATACATGTAATATAGAATTTTTTCCTCTCAAGTTGAGAGAGAAGAATCTGGGTCCCTCGATTTTGTAGATTGATTGAATCAATAGTAATTGTTCTCTCATTAAATGTCGGGATCGAGAAACATAATAATTGAACAATCAAGGATGAGCCAGATTTATGCCTTGAGTTCAATTGAGACATCGTGTAGCAAAGGAATAAGGAATAAACTGATCATCACATTGACTGTTGTCAATAGAACCTGAAGCTGAAGAGCGTTCATTCATTTGACATTGGGGGCGGTGGCATGTTGCTAGACACATAATCACTGTCTGTGTTTTTTATGTGGCGTGTGCAAGTGGGAGACTGTAGGATCTTATATGTCCTCGTCATATGAAAACACTGCTGACGTCAGATGAACCTAGAGGGTCACACAAATAAGAGTGTGTAGATCATGAATAACCAAGTTGGTTATAACCCGGAAAACTTACAAGTTGTAAAGTGTAGAATTATTATTCTAGTAAAATAATAATTAAAGTGTGTGAAATATAATTACGTTAATTGTATAATTTAATTATTAAGTCAATAATTAATTAATTAATTAGAGTATGGAAACTTTTAATTGTATCAACTAAGCCTTGCGGGCTTAATTGAGCCCGATCTGAGATTAGGAGAGAAACTATTTAAAGGCATGATGTCTTCATTCAATAACACACATACCACAATTGAGAAACCTAAAAACTTTCTCTCCTCCTCTCCTCTCCTCTCTGGAAATCGACAAACACACACACAAACACCAAAAATCGATTTCTTGGTGTTCTTCGGGTATTCGGGCTAGCAACCGTTCGTGATCAAGTTCACATTCGCGTGGATACCGCTAAAGGGAATCTATTTTTAGATTCCTAACGCTTGATCCTAATCAACCAATCCAAACAATTTAGGTATTGTTCTAAACCCCCTATGGTTGTGTTTAATCCTTAAAATTGTTAGTAACGGATCCGGACTAATAGGGTTTTACCGGTTATTATTTTTTCCACTGCATGTTTATTTTGATCCCGGTATCAAAACCCTACAGGCACATGAGACGAGTGAGTCTCATGTCGAAGTTCCTCCAGATTTCCTGGCGCCTAGGTCATCGTGGTAGAGACAGGATGTCTTTTCTGTCCTCTAAGGCTTCAACGTCATTGGGGATAAATATTCTGGGCTCTGCATGGGGTAGCTTGAGGCGACTCTGATGGAGCACCTCTTCAAAGTATGTCAGGTACTCCTTTTGTATTTCATTCGTATTTTTTGTCGTCTCACCTTTGGTATATGTTTATTTTATTTTTCAGGTTTTCCAGGTCGCTCTTACCTTTCATACGAAGGTCGAGCAAGCAGAGAAGGTCGTCCCCGTCGCACTGGCGAGGGAAAAGGCTGCTTTGGCCAGGGAGAAAGAGATCATGGCAAAGAACGAGGCACTCGCCATCCGTCTGGAGGACGCTCGTAGTGAGCTTGAGGCTAAAAGGCGAGTTAAGGATGAACTCCAAAGCCGTCTTAAGGAGGCTTTAAGTCGTGCGACTGCGGCGGAGGAAGTGGCTGCTTCCACCAAGGATTCTATGGCCGTGACCAAAAAGGAGGTCGAAGACCTTAGGTTGGAGGTCAAGGAGGCTGATGCTGCGAATGCTGAGCTTCGGGAGCAGCTGGAGATCATCGAGTGCACTACACGAGAACGTTTCAAGGCGGCGATCTTACGTCGTCATGTCCAAGATAAGGATCCGATGAAGGATGCCTAGAAGACGTTGGATACATATTTCAATGATTATCAGAGGACTTCAGAGTTTCTCGATGCTGAGGATGCGGAGGACATCGAGAGTCCAGCCAACGATGTCGTCGATGATCTCCCGGTCAAACAGTCAGCCCCCTAGGATTTTTTAACTTTTGTTTTTCCTTTCTCCAGGGTGACTGTTGGTGATCAGGCCTTTCACTTGTAAATATTTGGAAATTAATACAAGTGACCTTTTATATTTTCAGGTTTGTGGAATATTTATTAAATGACCTGTGATAACAAGGTTCAAGTGTTTCTTAAACGGCAATGTCTGTTTGGATGAACGAACTGATTTGTGGTAAAGGTGATGACCTTGTGTCAAGGGTAGTATTCCTTGGTAAAGGTAGATTAATCCCATGATGAATGTGGATTTTGTTCGGTGAATGACTTTGCGCCCAAGATGTGCTTAATCGAAAAGCAGAGGTAAACTTTGATCGATGAATATCTTGCGATAGTCGAGCATGAAGATGTTCGTCTAGCGAGCGCTCGTCGGACAAACGGCCTAGCTTGTGACGGAGGCAAACATTTTGTTTATTCGTCGGATAATCGACCCAACTTGCGATGGAGGCAAATATCCTGCGTTTAGAAGCGGTAATTTGCGACAAGGGAAAATTTCGTGAAGCTATCGAAGGCGAGTTTGAGTGACTTGCGGCAAGAGTGAACTTCGAATGACAAATATCTTGCGACCAAGGCAACTTCTTATTCCAACGAATATCATGCGTCAGAGGCAAATTCTAGTTTGATGGTCGTTGTATATCAAAGATAGGCGTTAATTGATGTGCTTTATGCGTTAGAAGCAAATTCTAGTTAATGAGTATCGTATGTCAGAGGCACATTCCAATTTAATGAATGTCATGCATTAGGAGCAAATCCTAATTTAATGAATGTCGTGCGTTAGGAGCGAATTCTAATTAATGAGTATCGTATGTCAGAGGCAAAATTCTAATTTAGCAAATGTCGTTCGTTCGATAATGATCCGTTTTGAACTTACGACTGGATTCGTAATTTGCATAAGTTATCTTTGTCGACAGATCATACAATCTATCTATGTTCTCGCGATCCTGCAGAAGATAATAGTTAGGGTGGCCGTTGATTCGACCAACGACCCTCCGACGTTCAAGTTAGTAATGTTCGACGGATAGGTTTAGAAAATATATTTCCCTGGTATGCACCGCAATCCAACTACGTGGGATGCTTGGTTCGACGAGTGACAAAATTTCCTCTTTGAGTGTTTCTAACTTTCAACGGGCGCCTTTCTGTTGCCTAGACAATTTCACCTTATGATTCTCGGGTGGCTAGCATATCTGCCCGAGGGTTCTGGTTCCACGCCTTGGCGATATGGATTATACCATTGTGCCCCCTTGTGGTGATCATGAGACGACTTCGGGCTCTATCCCGTCTCGAGCCGTCGCGACGAGAGTTTCTTCCGAAGAGAGAGAGAGTCTCTTCCAAAGGGGTGAGAGTTTACTCGAAGAGGGTGAGAGTCTATCCCAAAAGAGTGAGAGTCTACTCCAAAAGGAAAGAGTTTTTCTCTTCAGTCGCCTTTTCATTCTAAGACCACCTATTCCAACCTTTTTGATCGAGCAATTCTCGATGACTATCCATAGGATCAAGTTATTATGATATTTTCCTCGTATGTCGTTAGTATTCCAAATGTTGAAGACGACGGGCATATCGCTCAGCTCTTCACATTTCTTCGTTCGAGGAGGGATTTGGGGATTGTTCGATTGCCGTGACGCATATCTCATAGTCGCGGATTGTGCGGGCTCAAAGATGTCGGATTTTCCTGTAACATAGTCGATCGTTGTTGCGTTAATCGCAGATCGGGATGTTTCCTGCTGAGACATTCGTGTTCCGATTGTTGGTTGAAACGTTTCACGCAGAGGTATTTGTGTTTTATCAGTTAATCGGGGCACTCCTTGCCCGGGATTAAATGATGGTACTCTGGCCGATTCGGTTTTCTTCTTAGTCGTCGCGTTACTGAGAGAGACATAGGGTCGTTCGAACCCTTTAGGTCCTCGCAGATTTTCCAACCAGGTGACATGTTGATAGGCGTGTTCGAGTTTCAACCTCATCTGTCGACTGACGGTCGATTTATCATCCCCTTCAAATCTCAATGGTAGGTATTAGTAAAAGAGGTTTGTCGAAAGATTTTCTTTAGACGGGGTCCTACGGATGGCGCCGAACTGTTGATGCCAAAAATTGGTTTAATATAATCAACTTGAGGTCAGTGTAAAGCTTATCCGACTAAAGATAGAATCAAATGACAAACACAATAAAGAAATAAATAAACGAAACACGAAGATATGTGCTGACGCGGAAAAACCCTTGATCGAGGGAAAAAACCGTGGACGATTATCGCCGATGCACTAGTGAAAAATGACGTCAATAAGGGACGTCGTCCTTACAATATAATGATCGTATGTGAACTAAAGGAAAACAGTGAGAAAAGCTTGAGAAAAGCTTGCGAGTATCGAGTGTTCGATGTCCCTTTTCACGTCTTCGTGCTCCTTTATTTATACCGATCGAGCGTATAACGGTCAGGTCATTAATAGGGGCCATAATTACGTGTGTTATATCCGTTATCTTCAATGAGAACGGTGTTGCAATAAATAACATAGTAAATACACACGTTATAAGGTTAGTCAAGCGAATGATCGAGGATTCATTCGACTGTCGAAAGACAGATATGATAACATTGAATTATGTCATTTGTCGTTCCTTTGTATCTTCCGTCGTATGATAGAGGCTTGGTCGTACGACGAAACCACCAGTATGTCGGACATCCCTTCTCTGTGCCACGAGTCGTTGGTTCTGCGTATCTTAGTATCAGCGGTCCTAAGATCTCGTCCAATGGTCGTAAGTCGAAGATTTTGGTCCCAACACCAAATACGGTAAATTTCGATTTGGATAGCAAAGTATACTATTATTTAACTTATATAATTTCCTTCTATACGAATTCGTTTGAACATATATAAAACTAAAAGAATAAGAAATTGAGATATATTTTACAAAATCATTAACCAATGTTATCATTGTATCAGGATTGCAAGAACTAACGATAACAGTATACGAGTAGAACGACTGTCAAGCAAGACATGAGTGGAGGGTTTCAATAAAACGGACTAGGCCAGTGAGGAGAACTATCGAAAACGACTGGGGAACCAAGCACATGAGAGAGAGAGGGGGGGAGGTTCAGGAGAAAACGCATCAATACATATATATGCACACACACACACACATTCGCGCGCACACACACACACACACTTTCACTTTCACATAGACACACACACACAAATTCACTTTTACATAGACATATACACACACACTTTCACTTTCACACATACACACACATACTTTCACAGGCACACATTCACACACACACACACATGTTTTCACATGCACATACATTCACACACACACTTTCACACATACATACACACACACACACACACTTTCACTCACACACAAATTCTAATCTGAAAAAAATGAAAAAATGGAAAATGAAAAGTGGTAGAAAATGCACAACCAAACGCGTTTTCTAATTTTTCTAAAAATGAAAAATGAGTGTGAAAGTGAAAGTGTGTGTGTGTGTGTATGTATGTTTGAAAGTGTGTGTGTGTGTGTGTGTGAAAGTATATGTGTGTGCGTGTATGTATGTTTGAAAGTGTGTGTGTGTGTGTGAAAGTGTGTGTGTGTGTGTATGTATGTGTGAAAGAGTGTGTGTGTGTGTGTATGTATGTGTGAAAGTGTGTGTGTGTGTGTGTGTATGTGTGTGTGTGAAAAAATGTGTGTGAAAGTGTGTGTGTGTGTGTGTGTGTGAAAAATTGTGTGTGTGTGTGAAAGTGTGAGTGAAAATGAAAGTGAGTGTGTGTACGTGTGTGTGTGTGTGTGTGTGTGTGAAAGTGAGTGTATGTATGTGTGTGTGTAAGTGTATGTGTATGTATGTGAAAGTGTGTGTGTGTGTATGTGAAATTGTGTATGTATATGTGTGTGAAAGTGAAAGTGTTGTGTGTGTGTGTGTGTGTGAAAGTGTGTATGTGCACGCGTGTAAATGTGTAAGTGTGTGTGCATGTAGAAAATTATTTTGAAAATGAAAATTCTGAAAACTCAAAAAAGTTGTTTTCTAAATCTAATATAAATTTAGAAAATGAAAATGAATTTTTTTTGGAATTTTTTTGAAAACTAAACGAACTAAACACGTTTTCCAAATTTTTATTTTCACTGGAAAAATTTTCTAGAAAATAGAAAAAATTTCATCAACTAAACGCAACCTAAGGTTTTATGAATAACTCAAAACCCAATAACCAGAAAACACTTAACCCGAACCTCATTCAGTTCGCATGGTTATTGTACATTGGATTTTCTTAATACTCTTAAGTGTGCCCCTGGTCATATTTCACCACTTGTGTTTCGTTTTTTATGGATAATGTATATACAAATTATCAAAATAATTAAAATATTTTTTCAATAATTAAAATATCAAAATTATCAAAATACAACAAGTGTTTTAAAAAAATTTCAAAACAGTATTATAAACAAATCCTATAAAATCCCAAGAAATACCAATTACACCAAATCCAATGTTTATAGAATTTAATTAGAAATCTCGGAATTCAATATTTCTTTACTTTCTTTTAAACTAAACATGTGATTGAAGTGAAATCCAACTTTAAATCGCATGAAATCTCGCAAACCAAGCAACACTTTTTGATAGGATTTCTTATGGTATTATCCACCTCATTACACATTTTCTAATCAACATATGAATTTGTTATTCCCAAATATATGATCAATCTATGAAGAATCAACAATGGAGTCAATGAGAGAAAAATCAAAGTATGTATGAGAAAGTCAAATGTGTATATATCATTCACATCACTTTGTTACAAACTAGAAAAGAGATGGGTATTTATAACATTACATCATGAATAAGAAAAATACACATAAATCTTGAATACAACATAATTTTCAGTCCTAACATTCTCCCCTTTGGATTCAAGTTTAAAAAAATGAAAATATTTTACGTCTATATCTCAGCGCAAGTTCTTCTTCCAAATCCCCCTTTGGATTCAAAATCACAAAACAACAATCATCAAAGATCTTTAAAATCTTGTCTCCGCTAACCTTTGACTTTAACAATCTCCTCCAAATCATAAGTCTTTAACAAACTCCCTTTTATCAAGACGATATCAATCTTTGAGTAACAATCTCTTTGAAACAAAAAAACTCAGATCAGAATCTTCATCATGAACTCATCTTCAGTACAATGTACTCTACGGATAGAGGAATACATAGAGTTGAACATAGTAAAATAAGAAATTGAAAGATTTCGTCTTCATAATTTTATTTTGAGTAGTCAACAGCCAACAAATCTTCAAACAAAACTTTTTCGGTCAACAAATCAGTTTTAGAAAATAAAACTTGAAACTTTGACACTAGCCCGACAATTGAGTTGTCTCTCTTCTTTCTTTCAATCGACACACTCGACGCAGATAACTCCGGCTCAACTTCTCAGCTAGAGTTGGGGGTGGGACTTGTTGGCATAATGCAAGCTGGAACGTGGGAATTCGAGGTCTCATGAACTACGTGTACTAAGCTCAACACCTATATATCATAAAAGGATCTATCATCAACAATAACCTCTTCAAATATCTTCATCAGAAATGTCATCAAGAAATTTCAACAATTAAGCTCCAAAATCTTCATTACATTTACAATCTTTGAATCTAATGGTTTTTCAACTTTAGATTCAAAAGATTTAGATTCAAACTTTCTTCTTCATAAACTGATTCAATATATTGCTAGTTAATCAGAATCAACTTGTCATCAACAAAAGAATTTGAACTCTTTTACTCCCCCTATACATGTGACCACTTGTAAACTTTGTTAGCTCCCCCTCAACATTAGTAGTTGCTTTCACTTCTTTGTTATAATCCCTTCATATGGCTTCATGTATCTTTTATATAAATATGTCTTTGATAATATTTCTCCCCCTCATGATGATTAAGAGAATCCTGAGCATCATGAATAATCAAACACAAAATCACTGTAGATTTGTCAAGAAAATTTCTCCCTTTACATGAATCAAACTTCTTCAAGTCATTAATAAAATTTTGCTCCCCTTTTAAATTGATCTCCGACAAAGAATTTCTCTTGCTCCCCCTCGAAAATTGGGTAATCGTCTAACATAGAAGAACTTTCAGCAACTATTACCACTTCAATTAAAATAAATTTAATCGAATGGCGTATGTTTAGTGTTGGCATCAGGGTAGCGCTGACAGGACTTCCAGTCATCATTGAAGTAAAGTTATAAAATCAGCTTCTCAGACTGTTCCGGCATAAACACAAAGATGTGCATTTGGAATCACAAAGACTTAGGTAAATGTAGAAAAAATTAAGCATTAGGTGCAAATTAAAAGCTGAAAATGTGAAAATACATTTCACAAACTCAATGTGCATGATTGAAGTGCGAAGGCGGGACAAATTTCCTTATTTTTCAATATTCAAGTCTTTCATATAAAGACTAAATAGATTATTTGCTGCTTGCCCATGAAAAATTGAAACATTTCTTTTTAAGAAATAAATGAGTAGCTGATGGGGTTAAAGAAAGAGTTGACTCACGCTCACTACCTATTTCAATGAAGGCCACGAAAGAATTGGGAACCAACAGTAATGTGGTTGCCTAACTTAGAAGTGGTTGGTGTAGAGTTCTATTATTCTTTTAACTTTGTTCTCACACCCTCTATTTTTTTTAAATAAAATTATCACTTCTAACCGAACTCCCATTTCCATTTTACCGCTCAACACAATGAGATTACTCAACAATATGAGTTATCTCCCCGACTCTGTAAATACCCTCGCCCCTCAATCACTTAAGAATGACTTCTTGGGTAGGGATACCGGTTTTGGTAGTCCATAGAAGTTCGGTTAACCTCACACATTGAACCCATCAAAATGTATCCTAAACATTCAAAAATATTGTGCTTTGAAATTCATATCTAAAGCATGAGTTCTGAACTGATATGTTCAATGGTCAAATAAATTTAGAACAAGTTCTGAACTGAAATATTCAGAAGCGAAAAATGAAGTATTTATTTAGGAAAGTGGTTGAAACAAAGACGACGCTAAACATAATGACTAAATAAGCTCAGTGCATCAAAAATCAATGATTAGAATGTAATTGTGACGATCAATTCACAATTATAATATCGAATAAGAATCGAATCATTTATTTGGGAATTTAGAATTGATGATGAATTTCAAACGAGTGTACTTCCACCGAAAATATGAGACGTAGAAATAACTATATCAAAAAATATTAACACATGGTAAATCAATAATATCGGATAAGAAACAAACACAAGTAAGTTTCTCAAATTGAAATACCATGGTTTGTTGAAATTTCAACATTCAAACAAAGATAATATGGCATAAAAGAATATTTTTGAAGCCACATGTCATGTTGTGATTGGATCATCAAACGGTAATTAAAACGATTAGTATTCCAAATCACAGATTGATATATATCGGATTAGGCATTCCGATATTCTAATGAAAAGAATATTGGATTTGGCCAATTCGATAAACATGAAAGACAAGAAACGCGGGTCAAACATGACCGTGAAGAAACAAACTTTAAAACTTCCAAAAGGATAACGAATCCAACTAATTCGTGAAAAATCAAGTTTATATTTTTTCAAAAAGAAACACGAATTGCATTGATCCATGAGTTTAGACATGAAAAACCAAACTAAAAGAATCACGGATTGAGCGAATCCTTGAATAAGACATTTGAAAGAGAATAAAGAATTGAATCATAGAGTTCAGATCTCTATCGAAAGGGAGGTGCACGGGGTCTTACCGTCTAGCCATTGGTACTCCGCATCTTCACGGAGAATTTAATTTCACCGGGTCCATGTCGGGAAACCAAAGTGTCACGGATTGGGCTAATCCGTGAAAAGTCATTCTAAATCCATGTAAAACCTCAAAGAGAATCACATATTGGTCATATCCGTGAATTTTTCTTACTTAGAAAAATGTTGACATTTTTATTTCCAAACTTCAAATTACCTTGACCTTGTAAAAATATCAAAAACAGTAAAAATTATCAGTACTTGTACTCCCCATCAAATCAATATCCTCCTTAAAAATCCAAAATCAGATAAAAAAGTATCAATCACAAATAGTATGGTAGAAGAAATTGCCCCCTTAAAAACATAAATTACTTAATCCCCCTCAAACCAAGCACAGGTTGAAGCATGTGTTTGAATAATCTGAATTCTACACAAACATGACAATCTGCAAAACAAATTAAGCAGTGTTTGGTATTGATACCTTAGGGGGTCCTTGAATAATAGTATAGGTTTGAGGTATACTGTAAGCTTAGTTTCAATAACTTATCTTTCAACATCAAAAGTACTCCTCTCATTTTCTACAGCAACTTCTAGCCACTTCTTTTTATCTGATAATTCTTTGACAATAAGAACATTCTTCTTTATAAGAATCTTCCTGTTAAAAGCAACAGTCTTTCACTCATCTGATAATGTTCTCTAAGGGGGCGTTTGGTTTGCCGGATTCCGACGGAATCTGGTGGAATTGGAATGGTCAATTCCGTTGACCGAATTCCGTTGCTATGTTTGGTTACCCATGGAATGGAATTGAAATCCAAAGATTCCATCAAATGCAGATTTGATCATTCCTTCCTAAAAGTGATGGAATTGAAATCCATTCATTCTAATATTTTTAAAATGATAAAAATAACCTCATTTATAGAAAAACCCATGCTGCACATTCCTTCCAATTGAATCTATATCTGATTGAAACATAAAACCTGACTCGTAAATCCTATAAAACCTGACTCGTAAATCCTCTGGTTTCTCTTTTCTTCTTCGATTGAAACCATATTAGGTTGAAACGACATGATAAAACTACTTCTTCTTCAACATGTTTGCGTCTTCGATCTCTTTACGTCTCTCGATGCCGATGATGAAACCACACGATAAAACTATTTCTTCTTCGATCTGTTTGCACCTGCTACTTGTTTGCGTGTGTCGATGACGAAACCAGACGATAAATTAATTATTCGATCTGATATGGGAAGAAACTGTTCAAGGATAAAACTACTTCGATTTGTTTCCATTTGTCGACGTCGATGAAGAAACCGTTCAAGGAAGGGGACGGCTGATATGGGAAGGAGGAGGAAAAAGGAAAGTGACGGCTGACATGGGAAGGAGGAAAAAGGAAGGTGAGGGCTGCTATGTTTAGAAAAGGGTAAAGAGGAAAGAGGATAATCAAAGATTTAAAAACAATTTTTTTTAATTATAATTCAATATCAAGATTAAATTTTTGTTATTTTTTTTTATCTTTAATTAATTTTATTATTATTTATAATTAAAAAAATGAAAAAAATTATTAAAAAAATATAAAAGAAAGGGTACTTTTGTTATTTTCATAATTCCATTCCAATTCTGTTGCAAACCAAACAGACATATTTCAATTTTTACATTACATTCATGCAAACCAAACACTTGGTCAAACCTGATAACATTCCATTCCAATTCCCTCCAGATTCCAATTCCTTTGACAGATTTCATTCCTACATATTCCATTCTGCGAACCAAACTCCCCCTAAGGATCATAAATCATCTAGTTTAGCTCAGTATCTGACTTTTTGTCAGAAGCAACCTTTCGTTCATCTACTAATAATTTTTGAAGGGTAGAAATCTACTTGTGTAGTTTAGTAGTTGTATTTTGATTAGAAGCAACAATCTTTTATTCATTTTCTAATAATTTCTGAAGGTCGGAAATCATTTTGTTTAGCTCAGCAGCTTTTGTAGCTGACTCTTTCCTTTATGTCTCAAACTTCTTTTTCTCTAAAAGAAAAACTTTTTCATAATCAAAAACGTGTTTCGACAATTTTCAATATTCATTTCACAAAATTTGACCGTACTCTCAAAACTTTTCCTTTCATTATTAAAATTCATTTTCTCCTTTTCAAAAATATTTCTTTCTTCCACAACAGATTTTCTTTCATTATCTAAACCTTTTTCAAGTTTTCAGATATTTTCTGTGATAGCTTACCTCTTGTAGCATCGAAACCAGATTTATTGACCTCTATTTGTCTCTTTTCCAAATCAGTGATTTTCTTCACCAAAGATTTATTTGATGAATGAAGAGAAATAAATTTTAAAACTTTCTCATCATTTTCAGATTCCAGAGTACAAAGTTTGTCTGACATTTCTGTAAGTTTGTTTGTCAAAACTTTATTTTCCTCAGAATTATCATTCTTCTCTTTCTGTAAATCCTGAGCCCATTGAAGATTTGTAAAATTCTCTTCATTGATTTTGCATAAATCGTTTCTCTCATCTTTCAGAAGTTGTTGAAGTTTAGAAAAATATTATTGTTTTAAGCTACTTTTGAAAATAAGTTAGTTTATTCATCATCTTTTGCATTTGAAGAACACGGATCTTGAAGGTGTTCTTGACCCGATATCTGTTGGAATGGGTGTCCAAAGTCATAACTAATTACTCATTACTTTCCATTAATAACAGGGTCCTATTTGGGTTGCCCTCAATTGTCCAAGGGTTATTAGAATAATTAAGAGAGAGAGAGAGATAAATTGTTTATTAATTATTATTTGATAATAATTAATTAGAAATTATTATGGAAATTCTATAGAATTAATTTGTGCCAATTAAAAGTGCAAGGGCTAACGGGTTATTCTTTGAAAGATGAACCAAGTGCTTTTCTCTAAAACCCTAACTTTGACCCTAAGTTACTTACCATTATAAATAGAGATCCATGGCTCCTAAATCAAATGTCCCACTCAAGCATTCTTAAATCCTTGAGTTTTCTCTTCTCTTTTTGCTCCATTCCTTGTGGGTACTCTTACTACCCATGGGTGGATATTCCGAAAATTAATAATCTTGGACAAATTGGTACAAACCATTAGAGGTAATCTTCTTTGGTTACTACCTTTCTTAGCATTGGATCGAAGTGTTCGAGTTCTACAAGTGGATCAATCTAATTACGAGATTGGATTTAGAGGTTGGTAATCTCTTTCTTTCTTGTTATTAATATCATCTACTAAGGTTTCCTTGTAGGGTTTAGTTATATGATACTTACCACAGTTTCCGCTGCTTTGTTTTGTTTATAGTTCATATAAAACCTATCAGTGATATCAGAGCCTTTAGTTTGGTTGTTATTAGCACTTGTTTTAAATCTTGTTTGCTAAAATTTTCGTGATTACATATGTTGGATCAAAAATTAGGAGATAGTTGGTGTTTAAAATTGTTTTGGAATATTGAATATTGATTTGTTAAGTAGCAGTTATCCAATATTTATTTAATAGTCAAATTTCGGAAATTTGAGGATTAAATGGAAGGTTGGTTAATTTTGGCTATTGATTTAAAATCATTTAGCAAATTGGAAGATTTAAATAAGTTTTAATTTAAAATGTTTAAATTGAAAGAGATTATTTTGTATATATATGGCCAAAATAATTTGGTTTATATATAGACAATTTTTTATTTGTTAATCATTATCATGTGTCCTCGCATGATTTAAAGTTTAATTGGTAAATTTAAATTGTCATATGATTTAAACATGATAATTAGGATTAATAGAAAATCAAATATAATTATTATATATATCAATTAAATTTCGGCATGTGAGATTATATTATGTTAATTATTTACATGTGCCCACACATGATTAGAATATTTAATTATGTATTAATATTATCTTGTAAGGTTACATGGTAAATTGGAATTAACTTGATTAAATAATTGGTAAGTTTTATAGAGTTTAAAATCTACCATATTCTTATACATTGTTTATATATAGGATAGTTAATATTAAATATATCGTAGTTGGATCATTACTAGACCCATCAATCTCCTAACACTATATGAAGGTATAAGGAAAATGTCTATAAAATTGTAGCTAATGAGAAGGGTTTTTAAAACGCCTTGTGTTTCCAGCTCACTGATCTTTTGTGTGAAAGATTGTGAGTTGTCGAACGGATCCAATCTTATCCATATTGAGATTAAAAGTATTAACCTAGAACCTATATCTAAAATAAATTTCCCTTTTTTAGCTACACATAGGAAAATGTGAATATTAGAGATGGTGATTTGCCCCGCCCCGTTGGGGAACCCGGTTCACCCGCCCCGACCGGGGCCGGGGATTCCCCGTTAAAACGGGTACCGGGGCCGGGGCCGGGGATCCCCTAGATGTTGAAAACCGGGGCCGGGGGCGGGGCCGGGTAATGTATTCCCCAACCCGTCCCGTCCCCGTATGTATATATTAACTAAAAAATAAATATTTTTAATGTAATTTTTACCCTTTTTTCAAAAAATTATTGTTTAACCGGGGATTGACCGGGGATAAACCGGGGATTGACCGGGGATGAGCAAAAAAATACCGGGGATGAGATTGGGTTCCCCGTACCCGCCGGGGACCGGGGCCGGGGCCGGGGCCGAGATAGCGAAACCGGGGCCGGGGCCGGGGATTGTATTCCCCGCCCAATCCCCGCCCCGTTGCCATCCCTAGTGAATATGTATGCTAACCCATGAAAACACACATCATTTCTATATAGTCTATTAATGGAGCGTGTGTGGATAACCGACACATTAATTTGAGACCATGATAGGCAAGGTGATGTGGCAATTCATTTTATAGTTTATTGATGGAGTGTATGTGGATAACTGGCATGTCAATTTGAGAACTATAAATATATTAACCAACGCGTTTTGCATGGTTAATTCACAATCTTATTTGTGGTCCTCAACGTCCCAAACACAATAAGTAAGATGCATATCCGAGACTAAACATGCCCTTGAAAGTGCAAGGAGTCTCAAACGTTCTAGGAATTTCATAAAGTTGAAATTGGCAAGTTGTATGCCTACCTAAATTAAATTCATATATAATTACGACGTCACTCTTTATATAATGAATGTTAGAAATTGGATCCTAGCCTTAATAGATTAATTGGGTAAATAATTAAGGATTATTTAATATCACTAACTAAAACCACTTGTCTTATAGATGTCTGGAATCAATAATGATCTTCCTCCTCCTCCTGCTCCTACCGGAAATTCCGGTTACACTCTCCTTCCTATTCTGGCGAAGAAAAAGCTTGTGGGCCCCAATTACCCTGATTGGATGCGTGCCCTAAGATTGACCTTGCACTATGAAAACAAGGAATATGTGCTTGATAACCAAATCATCGAAATCGACATGAACACTGCCTCTCCCAAAGAAATTGACGCTTACAACAAGCATTGCACGGACTCTACCAAGGCATCTTGCATCATGGTGTCCACCATGTCCGCTGAACTTCAAAAGATGTTTGATGAGAGCTGGGCATATGAAATAAATGAGAAACTTCGCGAAATGTTCGCTAAGGGACAAAGGTAAGAATTCTTGGAGGTCCTTAAAGCCCTGGAAAAAGTGTCAACACAAAGACAGTGAGTCAGTTTGTGCCCACGTGCAAAAGATGCAAAGGCTCATTGAAAGACTTGAGAAGCTGGATGTGAAGTTTGACAAGAACATGGCCATTAACATGGTCCTTGATTCACTTCGGGATTCTTATGAACCGTTCATTATGCAGTTTCATATGAATGATGGTGAGACTAACATGATGCAGCTGCATAACCTGCTGCAAAGAGCTGAGCAAGGCATGAAAAGGTCTCATGCCTCATCAAGCTCAACTGTTGCTGCACAGGTCAATGTCATTCAGCATGGAAAGGGGAAGAAAAGAAAAGTCACTGCTCAACCCATTAGGAAATGGAAATACCAAGTTGGAGAGTCCAACAATGGGTCAAAGAGAATGGTTAATCGTGACATCCCGCCATCCAAAGATCCGAAGGAGGCAACGTGTTTTCACTGTGGACAAACAGGGCATTGGAGGAGAAACTGCCCAAAATACCTTCAAGAGTTGAAAGAGAGCAAGGGCAAGTCGTGTGCGACTGCATCTGGTATGTACTTAATCAAACTCACTAATATGAAAGGTTCTTATTCCGGGGTCCTTGATACAGAATGTGGTATTCACATTTGTTCTGTTTTACAGGGACTAAGGATAGTAAGGAGTTGCGGCCAGGAAAGTTAAATCTCATCATGGGCAATAGGCGTTCTGCACCTGTTACGAAGATGGGGATTTTTGAGCTTGTCTTGGATAGCAGGTTTAGATTAGAGTTAGTAGATTGTTGTTATTCACCCGATATGTCTCGGAATATTATTTCATATCACGCATTATTTAAACAAGGTTTCTGTTATTACATTGATAATTTAAATGGAGATATTTTAGTTTATAAAGATGACTTGTTTGTTTTTAAAGCTACTCCTTGTAATGGTGTTTATAAATCTGTTGCGTGTGATAACAACTTGAGTAATGTGCTAGTTATTGATTCTTCTAATGAGTTAGACCATGCATCTTTATGGAATTGTCGTCTTGGTCATATAAACAAGAAACACATCGCCCAACTCCAAAAGGATGGAGTCTTGGAATCATTTGACTTAAATTCGAATGATCCATGTGAGTCCTGTTTACCTGGCAAAATGACCAAGTCACCATTCACCGGTTCTTTACAAAGAGGTGAAGGATTGTTAGACCTAATACATAAAGATGTATGTGGTCCATTTAGATCCACCACAAAAGATGGAAATCGCTACTACGTGACTTTTATCGACGGCTATAGTAGATATGGTTATGTTTACTTGATTAAACATAAGTCAGATACCTTTGAAAGGTTCAAAGAGCTTAAGCACGAAGTAGAGAATCAATTGGGTAGAAAGATTAAAGTACTACATTTCGATAGGGGTGCTGAGTATCTTAGTCTTGAGTTCAATGAATATGTTAAGGAATTTGGAATTGTTTCACAATTGTCACCTCCTAGAACACCTCAACTTAATGGTGTTGCTGAGAGGCGCAATCGAACCTTGTTAGACTTGGTTTGTTCCATGATGACTCGAGCTCCTCTTTCAATCTATTTCTGGGGGTATACCTTAGAGACAGCCGCCCATATCCTAAATCTTATACCGACAAAGAAGGTTGAAAAGAGGCCTCATGAAATGTGGACTAGGAAGAAACCCTCACTCGCACATATCAAGGTTTGGGGTTGTGAGGTTTTTGTGAGACACGAGAGCCAAGATAAACTTGCCGACAAATCTGAGAAGTGTCTATTCATCGGTTACCCACAAAAGTCTTATGGTTATTTGTTTTACCGACCCACTGAAAATGTGGTGTTTGTAGCTCGAAGAGGAGTCTTTCGGGAAAGAGAACTTATAGCTAAAGAATTCAGTAGGAGTAACATTGATTTTGAAGAAATTCAAGAGTCAAACGATGAAATACCTGACGTTGGCACCAGCACTCAACCCGAGGTAGAAATACATGTTGAGCCAGTTGACGAGTCATTACCTCTTCGTAGATCCGCAAGAGTTAGACACCCTCCCGGGTTCAATGGTCTTCATATTACTACGGAAGGGGATACGTTAATAAGTGATAGAACACTTGTTAATTTGGATGAACCAGCTAACTATAAGGAAGCCATGGAAGGCCCTGAGGCTGCTGAATGGAAAGAGGCAATGGACAACGAGATTCAGTCCATGTATGATAACCAAGTTTGGTATTTGGTTGATAAAACATGTGGTCGTAAGACGGTCGGTTGTAAATGGATCTTCAAAAAGAAGACCGACATGGACGGAAATGTACAAACGTTCAAGGCTAGGCTGGTGGCAAAGGGTTATACTCAAACCCAAGGGGTTGACTATGATGAAACCTTTTCACCGGTAACCAAGATCAAGTCTATTAGGATAATGCTTGCCATAGCCGCCTTCTATGATTATGAAGTATGGCAAATGGATGTCAAAACCGCTTTCCTTAACGGGAAACTTTCGGAGGATGTGTACATGACACAACCGGAAGGTTTTATAGACGCCAAGCATCCCAATAGAGTGTGCAAGCTTGAAAAGTCTATTTATGGACTTAAACAAGCTTCTCGCAGCTAGAATCTTTGCTTCCATGAAAAGGTCAAAGCGTTTGGATTTTCTAGGAGTGAAGATGAGTCCTACATATATGTCAAAGCTAGTGGGAGTACTGTAACTTTCCTAGTCTTGTATGTGGATGACATACTCCTTATAGGAAACAATATCCCAACTTTGAATGGTGTAAAATCCTAGCTTGGAAATTGTTTCGCTATGAAGGATCTAGGAGAAGCGACGTACATATTGGGTATAAGGATCTAGTGGGATAGAACAAAACGTCTAATAGGACTAAGCCAAAGTATATATGTGGATAAAGTATTGAAAAGATTCAATATGGAAAATTCCAAGAAAGGGTATTTACCCATTCATCAAGGCATAAAGCTTTGCAAAGCTCAATGTCCCGTCACTCGTGATCAGGTGGACAAAATGAGTCGAGTTCCATATTCTTCGGCTATAGGATCGATCATGTATGCCATGACAATTACTCGTCCTGATATCTCATATGCTTTGAGTATGGTGAGTCGATATCAGGGTATTCCGGGCGAAAGTCATTGGACTCAGTGAAGAATATTCTCAAGTATTTGAGAAATACGAGAGATATGTTCTTGGTATTTGGTGGGAGTGAAGAGCTTAGAATTAGCGGGTATACTGATGCCAACTTCCGAACGGATGTGGATGACAGTTGTTCACAGTCCGGTTGGGTGTTTCTATTGAATGGAGGTACAGTGACATGGAAGAGTTCCAAGCAACCTACTGTGGCGGAATCAACCTGTGAGTCGGAGTACATAGCAGCTTCTGAAGCTGCTAAGGAAGCTACATGGCTGCAAAACGTTATTGGTGATCTAGGAATCGTTCCAACTATTAGTGAACCCATAAAGATCTTTTGTGATAACACTTGTTATGTCGCCCTTACGAAGGAACCCAAAGATCATGGAAAGACCAAACACATCAAGAGGAAATTGCACTATGTACTATATAGAGTGGAGGACGGAGACATCTTAGTGATTAGAATATCGTCGAAAGAAAACCCGGCTGATCCTTTCACAAAGGCGCTTAGCAAAACTAAGCATGACATGCATGCTAGGAGCATTGGCATGAGACAAGATATTAGTTTTAGTAGTTAGGTGATATTCGACACATTGTAACAATAATAAATTGTAATTGATTTGGTGATGAATAATAGAGATTATTTATGTGTTAGTGAACTGCCATTTTGAGTTATTTAATATTGTGTTTCTTTTGCATGTTTAACTTCCCGAGTATTAAGTCGATGTTTATAGAGATAAGCATAGCATGAGAATGCGACTGAATATTCAAACCTCTATAGTCGGTCATACTCTTGGAAGTAAGTATTGATTTAAGACTGTCATGGAGTGTTAGTTGATGTCTATAGAGAAAGACATAGCATAGAGATGCATCTAATGCTCATGAGTACTTAAATAGCGATTTAGGTATTAGAGAAACCCACACTTAGAGATTATTTCATGGATTAAAATCACAAGTAATTCTAAGATTATAATATTTGTTATTCTTCAAATGGAGATGCATGAGCTTAAATTTATGATTCGGTTGTGCATTGGTACATCTGAACGCTACCGTAACTGGAAGTTATAAAAGATATTGCCATGTATAACTTGAAGATTAGATTTAGATTATGTAGTCAAAATTTATTCGTTCCTTTTGTATGTTAATGAAAAGTGATATCTGTGGGCCCCTAGGTGATTTGATGACGACATTATAGTGTTGGGCCCAGCCTGGACTAGATTGATGTGTTCAATTCTGTAGTCTAATAAAGTCCTCATAAATCGGAGGCTGGGAAACAACCTTGAACTTGAGATTGATTCATGTCCATGAATCAGTTCATACGATATCTTGAGGAACAAAGGAATAAGTTGATCACTTATCTAGGGTTGTCTCTGAATCATAGTTCGGCAGTTGCTAAGGAAGCACTCTTTGCTGATTGTTTGGTTAGTTTATGACTAATAGTAGTTAATGACTTGTCCAAGTGGGAGATTGTTGGAATGGGTTTCCAAAGTCATAACTAAGTACTCGTGATTTTCCATTAATAGCAAGGTCCTGTTGGGGTTGCCCTCAATTGTCAAAGAGTTATTAGAATAAATAAGAGAGAGAGAGAGATATATATATATATATATATATATAAATAGTTTATTAATTATTATTTCATAATAATTAATTAGAAATTATTATGGAAATTCTATTGAATTAATTGGAGTTAATTTAGAATGAATTTGTATCAATTAAAAGTGAAAGGGCTAATTGGTTATTCTTTGAAAGATAAACCAATGGCTTTTCTCCAAACCCTAACTTTGGCATTAAGTTACTTACCATTATAAATAGAGATCCATGGCTCCTAAATCAAATGTCCCACTCAAGCATTCTTAAATCCTTGAGTTTTCTCTTTTCTCTTTGCTCCATTTCTTGTGGGTACTCTTACTACACTTGGGTGGATATTCCAAAGATTAATAATCTTGGACAATGTGGGTACAAACCATTAGAGGTAATCTCATTTGGTTACTACCTTCCTTAGAATTGGATCGAAGAGTTCGAGTTCTACAAGTAGATCAATCCAATTACAAGATTGGATTTAAAGGTTGGTAATCTTTTTCTTTCTTGTTGTTAATATCATCTACTAATGTTTCCTTACAGGGTTTAGTTATATGATACTTACCATAGTTTTCGCTGCTTTGTTTGTTTATAGTTCATATAAAACCTATCAATATCTTCTAAAGAAGACGGATCTTGAACAATTTCGAACAACTCATCAAAAACTTCACTGATTTTTGACAAATTTGTACAAAAACTCCAAATTAGATCAACCAAAATACTCCGATTGATGCGAAAAGTGATTTGAATCAGTTTCTAACACAAAATTAGTCCAAAATACTCTCTAAAAATGGATCAAAATCACCATTTTTGTCTTAGAATTCTAAGAACTTCAAAGAACATTTAATCACCAAATTGGAATACCAAATATGTGTAATTGATCACAAGTTTGCGATCGATCTGCTCGAAATCAGTTCCTAATCACAATTGTAACATCAACTTTAACAAACAATCGCTAGAATTCGAAATCAATCCCAAAAACATCACATAACTCGTGTAAAACTTCGAACTCTTCAATAAACCTCCAAAAATTTGGTCAAAATAGTCCAAATTGCCTCAAATGTCGAAAATCGTATCTAGATTGTTGATTCATGCTTTCATACCAATTGTTATTCCCAAATTATGATCAATCTATGAATTATATGAAGAATCAACAATGGAGTCAATGAGAGAAAAGAATTCAAAGTATGTATGAGAGAGTCAAATGTGTTTATATCATTCAAAGCACTTTGTTACAAACTACAAAGGAGATGGGTATTTATACCCTTACATCATGAATAAGCAAAATACACATAAAGCTTGAATATAACATAATTTCCAGTTTTAACAGAATTACAATTTTATGACATGGTTTTATCTTATTTATTTTTTTGTTTATAACCACGAGTCTCTAATCGCACATATCTTAACTAATGATACAGGCCTTGAAGTTAGCAAATAAACATTTTTTCTTTATAACTGTTGTTGTTTAGGTGCTTATCTCAAGTTCTCGTCGATTTCAACAAAGTCCTAAAGTTAACAGTCAAGGTGAATCATAAACCTCGATCTAGTGATCCTAAGAAGACTTGAAGTAGTGACCACTAAAAAATAAACAAATGTTTTACTAACTAAACTACCCATAAGGACTGCCATCTTAGTTAAATATTTCTCTTGTTATACCAAAAAACAATTACATCTACTAAACCACTTGGGTTATGGCGTAGTCGTAAGGCTCAGGGGTATGCATGTATGTAGTGGAAATCTTATTTTATTCGGGTTCGAATCTAGGCGTTGTCAAAGCCCTTATGGGCATGGAGGTTCACTACGATGATTCCATCCAGGCTATTCATGGTCACCTCGGGGATTAGTCAGTAACGTAAACTGACCCAAAACCCCATAACTATCTCAAATTTTTTGGATTACTAAAATGGATAATAATAAAAAAAAAACGTTAGTTTGTTTTCCATTGTGGATGCTCTGAACAAGAACTCGGGTTCTTGCAAAACATTACTTTTTTGTTATTTATTATTTTATTATTTTTATGGTTTTATTAATCATTTTATTTTATTTTAATAAATTTATAAATAAATATAAATAAATATTGATTAAAAAATATATAAACTAAAATTGTAAAATATATTTTTTTAATTTTTAATTTTTTAATTTTCTTTTCTTAAAATTTTATGCAAGATTTTTTGGTTATCTCATTGTATTATTATATTTAGATTATATATATAATTAATTTATAAATGTAAATTAATAATTGTAAATATCTTTTCTATTTTTAAAAAATACATCAAATTGTTATATGTATATATATAGACGTCACCATATGATAAATCTTTCACACCTCTCATTGAAGAAAAAAAATGGAAAAAGCCAATGAGAACCAATAAGGCTCTCAAATGCCCCCAAACTCTCCATATTCCCGACATTCTCCAAGACCTATGAACTTTCCAAGATTTTCCTACAACCCATCATATCCTCAAAATTTTCCAAATGTTGCTCAATCTTCAGTTTTTAATCCCCGTCCTCGATATTGGTTGGATGTACCAAACCAATTTGGTATGACAAGCAATTATTTTCTAAATCAATTTCAACAACCATTTTTTATGTCTTCCAACGAGGAACGAGGTACTAATGTTGATGTTTCAAGAAATGATAAAAAGTTTATATCACCGTCACCAATCGAAGACTACCAATTCCCTCCACATTCGACACAAATAGAATTGGATTCAGTTGATTAAAATAGAAGTGTAAGAATGGATGATACATATATTTAAATTTATATAATAATCAATAAATAAAATAAAAACTAAAAATAAGGAAAATGAAATTTTTGTAAGAACCCCTATTGGAGGTTTTATGGAGGTTTTTGTTTTGTTGAGGTGACAGTGACGTTACAGGAAAAATTATGGCAAGTGAGGTTTTTGGAGGTTCCAACACTCTGGATGCTCTCAAGCACCTGGATGCCTATAGGAACCTGTGACTGGACAAAAATATGTGTCTCACAGTGGAGGTTTTTGTAAGAACTTCAACAAAAACCTGTAGAAAAACCTCCATTGTGGATGCTCTTAGAGCATCCACAGTGGTGGAACCTCCAAGAACCTCACTTGCCATATTTTTTCCTGCCACATCATTGTCAGCTCAACAAAGCAAAAACCTCCATAAAACCTTCTAATGGGGTTCTTACAAAAACCTCACTTCTTTACTTTTAATTTATTACATTTTATTTTATTTATAGATTATTATATAAATTTAAATATATGTATATATTATTAAATTTAAAAAAAAAATCGTTTTTCTATATTATTTATAATTTGTTAGTTTATATTTTTTTTTAACATATTTAAAAAAATAATTAAAATATAAACATTATTTTATATTATAATTAAAAAAAGTGTAAAATTATAAAATAATAACATGAAATAAAAAATAGTAATATAGATCACTCGTAATCTCGATTCGACCAAATATGTTCAACCAAGTCGGAGTGGAGTTGATGATGAACTTTTCATCATTTCTTGGGACATCAACATTAGTACCTGGTACCTCGTTGGAAGACATGAAAAATGGTTGTTGAAATTGATTTGGAAAATAATTAATTGTCGTACCAAATTAGTTTGGTACATCCGACCAATATTGAGGACGATGACTAAAAACTGAAGATTGAGCAACATTTGGAAAACTTTGAAGATATGGTGGGTTGTAGCCTTATAGGAAAATTTTGGAAAGTTTATAGGTTTTGGAGAATGTCGGGGATATAGAGAATTTGTGGGCATTTGAAATCTTTATGATTTTCATTGTCTTTTTCCATTTTCTTTCAACGAGAGGTGTGAATAATTTATCATATGGTGACATCTATATATATATATATATGTATCAATTTGAAATGCTTTTTAAAAATAGAAAAGATATTTACAATTATTAATTTATATTTATAAATTAATTATATATAATCTTAATATAATAATACAATGAATGAGATAACCAAAAAATCATATATAAAAAATTAAAAAAAATTAAAAATAAATAAAAATATATTTTATAGTATTTAGTTTTTATATTTTTTTAATCAATATTTTTTATATGTTTTATAAATTTATTAAATGAAAATGATTAATAAAACAATAAAAATAATAAAATAATAAATAACAAAAATGGAATGTTTTGTAAGAACTCGGGTTCTTGTTCAAGCACCTGAATGCCTATAAGAAACTGTGACTTGACAAAAACATGTGTCCCACAGTGGAGGTTTTCATAAGAACCTCAACAATAACCTGTAAAAGAACATCCATTGTGGATGCTATTAGCATACTATAGAGGTGTCATTAACCTTCCCAAAATAAATACACTCTATAATATTAAAAAAACAACTTGATGAATGTAAAATATGTGATCAATTTTATGTTACAATAAATTTGTAAAATATATAATTAATCATAACTACGTGTTGAAGTAATTAACGTTTTTCTTTCTTTAGATTATTATTTCATTTGTTCTTTTATTCTAAATTGAACATTTGGTTAATTATATTAAAATTTGGCCACTTGGACGGCATTTTAACATACTGACATATTCCAGGGGTATCCAGATCCAAACGGGCACCGCTTAATCCCCTATGTCCATGATCCAACCCTATGAACTGGTCCATGAGCTCACCTATTAACCGGCCCAAAGGATCGGGCCAAGAGCTGGATACCTCAGAATTGTCAGTCGTGGGGTTCGAATCCCGCCAACTAGAAATACCATCCACTGATGACTTAGAATGTTACCTAATACCCGCTAGGCTAGACAATCTTTGATAAAATTAAAAATGATTTTATGAATAAATAAAAAAATATAGCTAAAACTGTTTTGAAACACAAGCAGAAACTCATTTTTACCTAATTAGCATTACAATTTTATCTGCAAATCTTTATAATGAGAATAAAAAAAATAATTAAAATTCTAACATGTGATAAATGAAATAATTAAATAAAATCCTAACATGTGATAAATGAAATAATCAAATAAAATCCTAGGCATTATCTGCCATTGACCCTACTTCCTTCCAGCATTTCATCAAGTGGCCATGTTCTAAACATAAAGTCGTAGAAAATGATGACAAATTCTTTCCTAATGGATTTTTGTTACCTAAAAGGGTAGTCTTATATCATCAAGATGTGAATCATTTAGAGGTTATTTTTATTTATTATTTTGAACGGCAAGTTAACATATATACGTTTTCGAGGTATTCGGGATTTATTCGGGCACTCGATTAATTCCCGTCGATCAAGACCCACCATAATGTGGCAGACGAAGGTCTTAATATCGCCACATGCTATCCGTGGGGTTTGAATCCGGATAGATACCATCCACTGACCCCACCAGGAAGTTACATTATCACTGGGCTAGATATGCTTGGATTTATCATTATATGGGCTTGACACATTGTACTCTTCTAGCCCTCTTACCCGTGTTAGCTCCCTTTCAACACTGGGACAATTTATGATCATCTAGCTTTCATTGGACGGACATATTAGAGTCCTATATCGACTAGACTTTGACTATATCTTTTTCATATATATTAAAACCTCCAACCATAAGGGTGATGCCTCATTGGTTTGAGTTTGGCTTCAATGGTCAAAAGTATCTGCAGGTCCCAGGTTCGAATCTAGAGAGGAGTAAAAATCCTTTTGTGGCCACGTATGTTCAAATGTCATGGCTTCGGGCTACACACGAAGCAGTAAGGGGTGAGCACGGTGCGGTTTTTGGCCAAAATCGAATCGAAAACCGAGCCATCCGGTTTCTGAAAAACCAAACCGTTTGGTTTTCCGGTTTTTTGGTTTTTTTTCGGTTCGGTTCGGTTTTAAAACCGAATGATTTTTGATTTTTGGTTTGTGATTCTATAATTCTTCCTTATTTCCAATCTGTAAATTTCTTTTAATTTGTTCAAAATCATGTTTACGAAAAATATCAATATATTAATATATCATATATATCATATATATCATAATTCAAATCTCATGTTAAAAATCATTCTTACGAAAACACAAATATCATATATCATAATGCAAATTCCATGTTCAAAATCATGTTTACGAAAATATAAAATGCAAATCCAAATACAAATCCAAAATACAAATAATTTAATTAGTATATGTGTATATATAATATAAAATAAAAAATAATAATATTTATTTCGGTTCGGTTCGGTTTTTAGAGAAACTGGACATTTTCGGTTCGGTTCGGTTTGGGAACCAAAACCAAAATCGAACCGTTTGGATTTTCGGTTTTCGGTTTAGTTTTTTTCAGGGTTTTTGGTTTCTGTTTCTCGGTTTTTTTTTCGATTTCGGTTCGGTTTTTGCTACTCCTACGAAACGGGTGGTCACCATGGATTTAGCCAGCTCACATAGCAAGTTGGATAACCAGCTTAATAAGAAAAACCTCCTTTTTCTTTTTAGAGGTTGTTTTGAAAAGTAAATATATTACCACATAAATGATACTCGATTATCATATTATTCTTGTACTCAATTTCATTGTTAAAAATAAAAGAAAGAAAATGAATTCCAAGGCAATGGAAAAAATATGGAAAAAAATTGGGTTTCACTCTACCGCTTTGATAAGTGTATCATTAAGCTTGGGATACCTGATATCCTTCAGTAGGGACGTTATTTAGGGTGTTTCATGTAGAGCGCCTTCGATCGTCCATGACCTTTGATTTTGAATTTTATTTATACGTATATAAAAAGATAATCAAGAAAAATTAACAAGTTAACGTGTGGTTTAGTTGATTAGCGCTCCCGTATGTCTAGTCAAAACGGAGTTTTTTTTGTAAAAATGGGATGATTTGAAATTTTTTTTAGAAATAGGGGTATTTAAGATTTGTTGGTAGGAAATGGGTGATTTTAATTGACCCCACATTTCTTATAACCTAATTTTCAAAATTTTCACTTTTAACCCTTATGTATTTATAAAATTTACCCTCTAACTTACATCTTCCTTTTTTATTTATATCTTCATTTTAAAAAAATCATATTTAACCCTTACTACATATTATGTATAAATTAATTTATTTAAAATATATAAGTAAAAATATATGTATTATTTTTAGAAAATTATATAATTAAATAGATCTTTTTCATACCTTCAAGTTAATATCAATATTTAATATATTACAATATAAGGAAATTACAATACGAGTTAAACAGTAACTAAAACATAAATATATTACAACGTTACGAAATTATAAGATCCAGTACATAAAACATTACAATAAGGATGAAACACTAAATTAAAATACGAATTAAACATTAAATTACAACATCAATAATAAAAATTACATAGTTCACATCTCATTGAATCTTGGTTGAGAATTTGGACAATTTCTCCTATTATGCCCAGGTTGGTGGCATAGTCCACATCTTCGAGGTTCGCCAGGATGACGAACGTCCATCTCATTATGAAATCGATTTACACGCTTCCGACCTTAATGCACAGAAAGTTTCGAGTAATCTACTTCAATTCCAATCCGACTCCAACCAATAATTAGAGTAAGAAAGTGGCATAAAACCATAACGATATTGTTCTCTATACATCATAATAGTATACACATTACTCACAATGGAAAGAGGGTCATTCCCCTATGACGACAAACTGCAAGAGCATGTGAACATGGGAATCTTTCCAGTTGCCACATACCACATGTGCACATTTGTTGAAAATAGTGGGCATTATGTGTATTTCCTCTAGTACCGTTTATCCTTAACTTTGTGACAATTCTATAGACACCTTCATTGTGGTCAAATTCGGTTAAATTATAGCTTTATACATGGGTTTCTCGTTTAACAAAAAGACGATGCATGATGGTAGTCGGTAAAGGTGCATTATAGTTCAATTCAATATCACTATGCTTTCTAAAAAGTTGCATGTATGTTTGATTTCCACACTAGGCAATTAAATTTTTATCTTTTTAAAGGAGTTCTCTATTATTCTCTCTACAATTTCTCTACTACATAAAAATTATGCCATTTTTTCAATCAAGAAAATGATGACTTAATTATATAATAATTCTATGGTCTTCAATTAAGATAATTTAATTATATGAAATTTTTTTCATGGTTCGTTTATTTTTTTCATTATCTATTTATAAATTAATATTAAAAATATAAAGGTGGCTTGTTTATCTTTAATTTGATCGTTATAGGGTCTTAAATCATGCCTTCCTTATTTTTTTTATTTTTTTTATATAACAATTATTATTTGTTTTCTTTATTATTGATAGAAATTTTTTTATTAAAACCTTATAAATTAATAAAAACCTGATATTCATATTATTTTTTATTCTATACATTATCCTCTAGAAAGTCAAACTCTTCAATTTATTTATTCGGTATTTTTTTGATGCTGTCAACATAAATTTGTAAATATTTGTATTTAGATTCTTCCACTTTCAAGATAAAAATTTCAGCCTATAAGAAAATATATAATATTATTATTCATTTATTTTATTTTCAGTTATTTTCTTCTACTAGCCTTCTTTGATTATTTAATGAGCTCTAAAAAGCTTTCTTGATCGTTATTTATTATTTTTATATTTTCCTTAATCGTTTTTAACAGCTTCTGAAATCTTATTAGTAATCAACTGTATCTCAAAAGAGATCAAATGTTTTGCGTTTGACATCGACTGAAAATGAGTTTCTAGTAAATATTGATTATGAAAGAATGATTAGAGATGATTTTGCTTCTACAATTCTTAAAAGATTTATGTCTAGAAAATAGTAATCTCTATTGTTTGTTTTCTTTTGGAAAAACCTACATAATACTGTCAATTTTCTCAATACGAATAGTGTTTTATGTTCACTACTAGTAAACTATTTGTGCTATATATATTGTGCATTATGCTTATTGTGTTATCACTTTTAGTTTTCTTACTAATTAATTTTTTATCGTTAATTACCAGCAAATTAATCATATAAAACTTATGATCATTAAGTTAATGATATGTAGACCAATTTGATTTTTATTTGAATTTGGTTAAAGAATATATTGTTGAATTTGATAAATAATATAACCGGAAAAACGTATAGGATCACATTTATGTTTTTGCACATGACCTCCAAAATGTCAGGATCGGCTCTGTCCTTAAGATCCATAAAACCCCAATCACACTTCCAATTGTCATTATATCAGATCATGAGGTTTTGATCTACAAAAGATATTTTAAGAGAAGTCCGTATCTGAAACATACGTTGGGGATACACTCCCTCTTTATCACGACTTCTAATCGGGCAAGGAGAAAATTCCATGGCTTGACTTGTTGCTATTTTCACCTATGAAACAAAGTGCAAGATCATGGGAATTATATTCCTAAAGTTTCTATGTTTGGTTAAAAACTTTTAACTTATTGATAATTATATTCATCATGTAGTTTAGGAATATTGTATATAAAAATCATTATAACCCTTTTAAATTCTATGCAAAAATAAGATAAAACATAAAATTACCAATTAATCAAGAAAATGGATTAGATCACCTAATTGAAAGTATTAGATTGTGTGTGTTGTCGAACAAGACTCATATGTAGAATGAAATCAATAAAAAGGGATAAATACCCAATGTTTGCAAACACCATTTGCATGTCCAAATTGGACATACATTCCTTCATAGTTGTCCTATCAAAAACATGACCTGACTTTCATCTAATATTCAATAAAACTTTATGCTTATTTTTTATTTTTCATAGAACACATAAATGACCACCTCAAAATATTTATTTTTGTTATTTTACAACTAAAATAAAATGACCGATATACATACCATTTATCTTAAATTACCAACTCCCTCCTACTTGTCAAGCAAAAACTCACTTTTTCATTTTTGTTTTGTGACTATAATACAAAAATACATGTGATTTGTGTTTTTTATGTGATAAAAAAGAGTCAACTAGTGACAAATTTAACTTATATTTTTAATAGTGCAAACTTTATCCTTGAATCTTGTGAAGAAAATATAAAAATAATTAAAATCTTAACATGCAGGAAATGAGAAAATTACATAAAATCTGAGCAAGCAAGTTTTCTTCTATTTAAAAGGTGCTTCATGCATGGATTCTTAGCATTTAAGTTGAGTGAAACATGGGTTCAGAACCTAAAAGAGAGAGAATTCATTCGAAAGAAGAAGTAACAGCCCATAAAGAAATATGGAAATTTATTTTGGGTTTCACTCCCATGGCTCTGGTGAAGTGTGCCATTGAACTTGGGATACCCGATATCCTCGAGAAACATGAAACCCCAATGACGCTTGTAGAGCTTACGTCAAAGCTCGGGTGTAGCCAGTCTTCATTGTATCGGATCATGAGGTTCTTGATCCACTGTAAAATATTTCAAGAGAAGCCCGTATCTGACACATCTGTTGGATATGCTCAGACCCCTTTGTCTCGACTTCTAACAAGGCATGGAGAAAATTCCATGGCCGACTTGGTGCTTCTAGAGAGCAGCACGGTCATGTTGGCTCCATGGCACAAGTTAAGTTCTTGGGTTTTGGGTAACAAAGAATTACCATTTGAGGCGGCACATGGCGGCAAAGATCTTTGGGGATTTACTGCGGCTAATCCTGGTCATAGTAAGCTCTTTAACGATGGAATGGCATGTGATGCTCGGGTGGCCGTGGCAGCCGTGATTGAAGGTTGTCCTAAGGTGTTTGAGGGATTAAAGACAATGGTGGATGTTGGTGGTGGTGATGGGACGGCTTTACGGTTGATTGTGAAGGCTTTTCCTTGGATCAAAGGGATTAACTTTGATCTCCCTCATGTGGTGTCGGTAGCTCCAGTAGCCGCAAGTGTTGAACATATTGGAGGCAATATGTTTGATTATGTTCCAAAAGCTGATGCTGCTTATTTCATGGTTAGTCATTTCAATTAATATGTTCTTTGAAACTCTACTTTATTTACCATTAGGATCACGTGTAGCATTAGGTAATCATATTTTATATAATGAATTTGTTTTGATATTGTAGAAAGTACTGCATGATTGGAGAGACGAAGAATGCATTAAGATACTAAAAAAATGTCGAGAGGCTATTCCACAAGATACAGGAAAGGTGATTATTGTAGAAACGATTATTGGAAAAGAAGATCATGAGTTTAAGGAAGTGGGGTTGATGCTTGATATGGTAATGATGGCTCATACAAGCAACGGAAAGGAGCGGACTGTGGAAGAATGGGCTTATTTGTTTCATGAGGCTGGATTCAATCGTTACACCGTAAAGCACATTCAATCCTATCATTCTCTTATTGAAGTTTATCCTTGACTCTTAAGACTTTATTCGACTCTTTACATTATCAAAGCTCTAAGAGCATCTCCAACAGCTATGTTAAATAAGGCATCTCCAACAGCTATGTAAAGACTTTATTCGACTCTTTACATACAAAAAGTGAAAATCTCTAAAAAAATTTGCATCCAACTCCAACAGCTATTCTATTTTAGCAATTCTAACTAAGTTATATTAATAAAATATTCAATAAATTTATTGAAATATTATTTCTCTCTCTTACATTTGTGATTTCAATTGTTCTAATTGGTTGTATATAATTAAATTATTATTTCTCTCTCTTCTATATGATTTTAGAGTTTTCTCTAAATTTAGAGATTTTTTTCATCTTTCTTCTCAATTCTTTATTTTAGCATATGATATAGCATAGCTGTTGGAGCAACAAATATACTAAAATCACTTTTTTTTCTATTATAGCATAGCTGTTGGAGATGCTCTAAGTATCAAACTTAGCTAGAACAATATGCTTGAAATTGGTATCTATGTATTTTATGTTTGCAACATTGTATTGTCCTTCAATAAAAAAAATGATTCATGTTTTATATGAAAATTACCAATAATTTTCATTTGTGCAAACTCCTAAGTGGATAAAAATATCTTGTCTAGAAATTTCAAGTTACATTCCTATCCACGAATCAAATCAATAAATATAATCAAAAAGAGAAGTAATTTCTTAAAGAGTAAGTTACATGATTGGTCCCTGTGATTTATACTTAATAACATTGTGCGTCCCTATTTTAAAATAATTATGGATTTGGTCCATGTGGTTTACATTTTCACACGTCCTTGGTCCCTCTATCCTAACGCCGTTAGATGACTCTGTTAAGTAGGTTAATTAAAAGGGCAATTTTGTCATTACCTATTTCATTGTCTTTTATCAAAAAAAAATATATATATATTTTACATATAATACATATATTAAGATTACACAGACAGCGTGAAAGCAACCTCCGGTCATCTTCCTTCATCTCCGACAGTCCATTGTCTTCCTCCATCTCCAGCCGGCCATCGTCTTCCTCCATTTCCGGTCGGCCATCGTCTCTCTCCACCTCCAAGGGACCATCATAATTACTTATGAAACTAATCAATTAGCAAGTATTTGTACAAGTCAACAAAACTCCCAAGTGTTCTCTACCGATTTCATCAGCAACCAACTAGAAAAAAATTGTACTAACTTAATAGTATCAAGAAACTGCATATTTAGGTTAAACTGATAAAAAAAACGATCAATACATGCTCAATTTGCCTAACCAATACCAATGATTATCTAAATGCCAAAACAAAACAAATTAAATAACTTTGATTCAAAACAAACCAGACCCAAGATCTGAATGCCAAATCATAAGCATAAGAAAATCCCACAAACAATGCAAACTAAATAAAAAAATAGAAAATAAAACGAATCTAGAACATTCAGGGTTTTGTAGTGTGAGAAAATGGTTTATTCAATTATTTGTTGGAATTCTCTTCAGCAACATGTGGCTTTATAATTATTTACTTGGGTGCTTTACATCCATCGAAATCCATTTCCATTTTCATATCCATAGATGCCAAGAAAAAAAATCCATCGCCATCTCCATCTCAACCCATCTCCATTGAAACATATCTCTAAGATGAATAGGTTAACATTTGATTTTGTACAGGTGTTGGTGTTGATATTTTCTGTTGTGATATAAAATATATTACTTGTTTATAGATGCTGCACTCGATAACTAAAACAATAAAACCTGAAACTTGGTCCCTACTCATCAAAACTTGGTGACTAATCCACCAAGCTTGCTCCCTACTCTTGCCAAACTTGCTCACTACTCATCCTGTTTTACTTGGAGACTAATCTACCAAACTTGGTGGCTACTCTTGGTTGCTATATAAATAGCACCTCATTGCACCAACATAAACTCATCCATTAGTTTCTTTCTTCCTCTAGATACAACACCTAAATACTCGCTAACTAGTATCTTTAGATATATATTATTTGTGAGATACGAGAGTGTTTTACGAAGACTTGGGAATTGTTTGGCAAAAATAAGCTAGCTTATAAGTTAGCTTATAAGCTAGCTTATTTTCAGTGTACATGTTTGGATGCACATAAGCTGACTTATAAGCTAACTTATAAGCTAGCTTGTTAATAAGCTACTTTGAGTAGCTTATGAGGAGGTTTTGTCATATTTTCCGATTATACCCTCATTAATATTAAATATTACTTTTTCAAGATGTCTTTTTTAGTCATTTAAATGGTTATCAGCTAGTTTTTGCCAAACATAATTTGTTCATCAGCTAGCTTATCAGCTACCAGCTAGTTATAAGTCATCAGCTAGCTTATAAGCTATCAACTAGCTTATCAGTCATCAGCTAGCTTATCAGCTAGTTTGCCAAACATAGCCTTGGTGTTCCGGAAGATCTGTTAGTTGATCGCGGATCTTAAGATCCTTGTACAAACACTTTGTAATCTCCTTGGCTGATAATAATATTCTTGCTCACTCTCTCTATGGTGGATGTACACTATCACACCGATAGTGGAACCACATTAAATTCTCGTGTTGCTAATATTGTTGGTGAATTTTGTCATTTACGTAGATAATAACAAATATTGTTATTATCTATATTTGGGGTTGTTTATTTTCATTAGAGTCGTTGTGCAACATCTAGATCATTGTTATCCGCATTTGTTGTTATTTGTGTCCTTGGATTTCTACTCGTTTGGGACCTTAGAAGCACTTGCTAGAATTTGTTTCATGACACTTAATTTCCTAACAATTGGTATCAGAGCTTTGGATCTAGGTTTGTAGTTTGTGCAGAAAACCAATTTTTGCATGTATATTTGTCTCTATGGCTGAAGCCGAAAACCAATTTAGTGCCAATTCCTCTAACCAGTCCCAAAGACCTTACCAAGAGGGTACATTTAATTTATCTGGGGCTGTCCGATTCGTATACAGACTTGTAACGGGGATAGTGATTTTGGTAAATGGCAGTTCACAACATCTGCTGCACTTAGAAAAAATGGAGTCCATCCGGTAGTATTTGCCGAAGACGAGTTAGACCCTAATATGTCTGACCTTAAAGCTAGAGAAATGGAAGCATGGGCATTTACTACTTTGCAGATGGCTATGGGAGAGAACGTCATTTCTGAGATCATTTCAGAAAAGACTGCCGCCGGTATCTGGAGTAAACTTGAGAGTCTTTATTTCAAGAAAACTCTGACGAATAGGTTGTTATTGATGCGGTCATGCCTTTTCTTCAAAATGAAGGAAGACACTTCTATTAAAGTTCACATGACCGAGTTTGAAGATATCATAATGAAGTTGAAGTGTACAGATGCGCTTCTTGCCAAAGATGAAGTAGCTCTTGCTATGATTCTGTTGTATTCCCTTCCCGAGAAATACTCACAATTCACTAACAGTTTTTTATATGGAAAGGATTTTCTTTCTTTATCTGACGTGAAGACAAGTATGATGTCTGAAGATCAAAGGATCCAAATGAGGATCGGTAACAACCCAAGAGAGAACAATCTTAGCCACGACCTATTTGCTGATAGAGGCCGTGATGATCAGCAATCCTCAAGAGGAAGAAATCGTGGACGCTCTCAATCTCGCAAACCGACCCCTACAGGGAAATCAAAGATTCGTGGTGATTGCAATTATTGCTACAAACCGGGCCATTGGGTGAAAGACTGTCCGAAATTGAAAAATAAGGACAAGTCAAAGGGCGAATCTTTTGTAGTTGCAACCGAACATGATGTAAGCTTCTCGGCAACGGCTACGCCACCGAATGGTGATAGACGTTGGGTGTTAGATACCAGAGCCTCTTGTCACATGACACCTTTTCGTGATCATTTCTCTACCTTCGAAAAATTTGAAGGTAATAGCATATATATGGGAAATGATACGTCATGTACTACTCAAGGTATTGGTACGGTTCATATATAAGGATGTTTGATGGCATTTTTCGAACGCTGTACAATGTAAAATACGTTCCGGACATGTCTCGTTTCTTGATCTCGCTTAGACTTTTGTCCAAAAATGGTTGCAAGATTCGTATTGAAGATGAGAGCATGCGTATATCTCAAAGGAACTTTGTTGTTATGAAAGGCAAGCAGGCGGCAAACAATTTATTTCATTTGGTTGGTGAAATAATTTCTTTAAAATCATGTGTGGCGGAAAGTACAAAGACTGTGGATGCTACTCGTTTATGGCATCTACGGTTGGGCCACACTTCGGAGAAGAATTTGGAGGTTTTGCGGAAGCGGAAGCTCATTAGTGTCAACACGCCGACAAGCCTTGATTTTTGTGCCGGATGCGTCAAGGGGAAACAAACTCATGTTTCATTTGGTGTTAGCAAACACAACACCAAAGGAATCTTGGATTATGTTCATACGGATGTTTGGGGACCATCGAGCACACAATTCCTAAGTGGAGGTAGATATTTTGTATCATTTATTGATGATTTCTCACGTAAAGTTTGGGTGTATATTTTGAAGCACAAATCGGATGTATTTGAAAATTTCAAGACTTGGTTAACACATGTAGAGGTCGAGACCGAAAAGAAATTAAAGGTGCTTAGATCCGATACTGGTGGAGAGTTTACTAGCGGTAACCTCAAGACATTTTACTCGAGTAAAGGCATCCACCGTCACTTCACTACACCTGGAGATCCCGAATCAAATGGGGTCACGGAGTGGATGAATCGGACGTTGTTGGAGAAAGTCAGATGTATGCTTTTGACATCGGGGTTTTCTATGACTTTTTGGGCCGAAGCTTTGCATACCGTGATGCATATTGTGAACAGGTTACCTTGTTCGGCCATTGGAGGAAAGATACCGGAAGAGTTGTAGAGAGGTAAAAGGAATATGTGTATAAAATACATACGTGTATTTGGCTGTCCTGTTTATGTGCATATTTCAGGCCAGGACAAGTTAGATCCTAGAGCCACCAAAGGATCTTTGCTCGGCTATACAGATGTCATCAAGGGATACCGAATTTGGAATCCCTTGACGCGCAAAGTGATTCATTCTCGACATGTAACATTTGATGAATCTCCTATGTTGAAGTCCTCTTTGGACTCTCAATCCTCTCAAGAACTTGAAGTCATTTCTACTGTTGCTTCTAGTGTCGATGATGTGGAGACAGTAGACAGTCCTATTGTTATGAGCTCATCTGCTCGTAAAATTATCCTTGGATCACCTGATGATGAAATTGTAGATGAAGTTGTAGAAGAAGTCATCCCATCAGTGACTCCTTCTAGTGATCCTTTGTCTACTACTGATGAAGACATTGCAAATGATGGTGGAGATCAAGAAGATAAGGAGATCCCTGTTGATGCACCTACAAGACGTAGTCAGAGAACTATTTGTCCCCTAACAGGTATGGTGATTGGGATTTTGCTAACATGAGTTTTACAGATCAGTTGGAGTTTGCATTACATGTAGGAGAAGAGGAGCTGCTTGATTTGAAGGAAGCATTGGCTTCAACCCAAAGTTCAAAATGGCTATCCGCCATGATAGAAGAGATGGAAGCTCTCTCAAAGGACAAGACTTGGGAACTTTGTCCACTACCGAAAGGTATCCGGGCAATCGAGTGGAAGTTGATGTACAAGGTCAAGGATGATGATCGTTACAAGGCTCGTCTCGTTGCTAAAGGCTTTTCACAACAGAAAGGTATCGAGTATGACGATATTTTTGCTCTCGTTGTTCGACATACATCTGTTCGTACTCTTTTGGCAATCGTGGCTATGCACGATTTGGAGCTAGAACAGTTAGATGTAAAGACCGCCTTCCTACACGGAGACTTGGAGGAAACTATCTATATGAAGCAACCCGATGGTTTCGTTTCCGAAAGCAAACCGGAGTATGTTTGTAAGCTCAAGAAGTCCCTTTACGGACTGAAGCAATCGCCTCGTCAATGGTATAAGAAGTTTGACTTGTTTATGCTAACCCTTGGTTTTGAGCGCAGTGAAAAGGATGCTTGTGTCTATCATAGACAAAGTTGTGGCGTTTTCACTTACTTACTTCTTTATGTAGATGACATGCTTATTGCCTGCAAGGACCGGTCAGATATCGAACGACTGAAAGATAAATTAAAGTCAAAATTTGAAATGAAAGATCTTGGCGCGGCACAGAAGATTTTGGGCATGGAAATCATATGAGACAAAAAGTCCCGTACTCTCAGATTGACACAACGGGCATATATCCAAAGGATATTGAAGTGATTCAATCTTGATGGTGCCAAGACGTCTAGCACTCCGCTACCAAAGCGCCTCAAAATTACAAGTGAAGATTGTCCGAAGGATGACAAGGGAAAGGTCGAAATGTCAAAAGTTCCATACGCCAGTGCGGTCGGGAGTCTTATGTACGCCATGGTGTGCACTCGTCCCGATCTCGCACATTGTGTTGGAGTGGTGAGTCAGTTTCTCACGAATCCAGGTCAATCACATTGGGTAGCCGTTGAAACGGCATTCCGATATTTGAAGGCAACCGAGACACATGGTCTTATATTTGGTTTTCACAATGACTATGAAATTGTTGGATTTTGTGATTCTGACTATGCAGGTGATCGAGTCGGTTAGAGATCCACATCCGGTTATGTATTTACTTTGGGTGGAAAGCCGTTAGTTGAAGATCACGGTTACAGTCTATTGTGGCATTGTCAACCACAGAAGCCGAACTTGTTGCGGCGGTCGAGTCTGCAAAAGAAGCGGTCCATTTGAAAGAACTAATGAATGGCTTGGGCTTCGAGCAACCTTCCGTGCGCATTTTCTGTGATAATCAGAGTGTCATTCATTTGGCAACTAATTTGGCTTTCAGTTCTCGGACAAAACACACAAATGTGCGTGATGCATATCTTGTTAGATTACTGAAGCAAAGGTCGTCTAGTTGAAGAAAGTCCTGACAAACGACAATGCTGCTGATATGTTCATTAAGTCGCCACCGCCAGCTAAGTTTGAGCATTACTCAAACTTGATTCAGCTCTGTTTGTGTTAGTGTCCTTAGGCACCTTGTTCGAGAGAGAGAAGATATTACCACAGGTGACAAAATGACATCTTTGAAGGAATTACATTGTTAAGTGCTTTAGAGCTTTGCTTTGCTCTACCTTGTTTAGTGGATTGTGCATTTGAGGTTATTTGTTTAATTGTAACTTTGACGGGTGATGGCCATGCCGAAGCTCGTCACGGTTTGAGTGCAATTTTGCTACCTCATGCCAATTTACTTGTTATCTACTTATGATCAACTATTGGAAGAACTCGTATTCGTTGGATTAGGATTCGTCTTGCTATCGAGGATCTCGTGCATCATGGTGGAGTGTTGTAATATAAAATATATTACTTGTTTATGGATGTTGCACTCAATGACTAAATCAGTAAAACCTGAAACTTGGACCCTACTCATTGAAACTTGGTGACTAATCCATCAAACTTGCTCCCTACTCTTGCCAAACTTGCTCACTACTCATACTCTTTTACTTGGAGACTAATCTACCAAACTTGGTGGCTACTCTTAGTTGCTATATAAATAGCACCTCATGGCGCCAACATAAACTCATCCATTAGTTTCTTTCTTCCTCTAGATACAACACCTAAATACTCTCTAGCTAGTATCTTTAGATATATATTATTTGTGAGATACGAGAGTGTTTTCGAAGACTTGATGTTCCGGAAGATCTGCTAGTTGATCGCGGATCTTAAGATCCTTGTACAAGCACTTTGTAATCTCTTTGGTTGATAATAATATTCTTACTCTCTCTCTCTCTCTCTCTCTCTCTCTCTCTCTTTGGTGGATGTACACTATCAAGTGGAACCACATTAAATTCTCGTGTTGCTAATATTGTTGGTGAATTTTGTCATTTGCGTAGATAATAACAAATATTGTTATTATCTATATTTGGGGTTGTTTATTTTCATTAGAGTCGTTGTGCAACATCTAGATCATTGTTATTCGCATTTGTTGTCGGGTTATTTGTGTCTTTAGATTTCTACTCGTTTGGGACCTTAGAAATCACTTGCTAGCATTTGTTTCGTGACACTTAATTTCCTAACATTTTCAACCTGGATATTGGTTGTGATTTTGATTGTAATCTGGACGTGGGTTTTGATTTTGATTTTGCTTTCAATCTAGATGTGGGTTTCAACAGCAAGGGAGGATGAAGATATAATAAGGAGACGGTTTCAGTATCTCTTGCACAAAAATCCAAATCAAAATGAACATCACTATGTTTATCTCCAAGTTCCAAAACTTTAATATTGAAATTCGTTTTAAAAAAACGCAGTGACCTCCATGATGAAGTAAAATTTTTTAGAGAATGTTTATGGTGGTGAAGGATGTAGATGATGATGAAGAAGAAAACAATAGTGGTTTTGGGGTCTTTGCCTCTTTGGTAGTTTCTTTGATTCTAATTTTTTGGTTTTGGTGATTTTAATGACAGTGGTTTTAGAGTTTCGTTGGTTTTGGAGTTTGGGTGGTTTTGGAGTTTTATGGTATTTTTCGTGATTTCAATGTGTATATATTTGGGTACCTATATATTAATTTTTAATAGAAAATAGAGAACCAGGTAAATTGACTTAATTGCCCCTCAAAGTAAAATGATTTAACAAATAATTTTGACGGTGTTAGAACTTAGGGACCAAAAGCGTTTGAAAATGTAAACTAAATGGACCAAATCCATAATTATTTTAATTTAGAGACGCACAGTGTTTTTTAATGTACACCATAAGGACCAATCATTTAATTTACTCTATATTAAATCATAGTATTTGATGAAAATAAATAATGAAAAAGATTATTGTTATACCAGTTTTCACGAGTTTATAACTTTTTTGTTATTTGATTATCACCTTATATATATATGGGAGATTTCAAATACAAACCACGTCAATTCGTACAAACCGTACAAACAACGTGTTTCATTGTATTTTTTAATACATTTTTTTTCATGAAAGTGTATAATATGATGAATTTGTTTCATATAATTCTTTTCTTCATGAAATTATTTTTCTTTCTACATGAAAATGAATTAATTCATGAAACTTTCAATTTGATGAATCTTATTTTACGTATTCTTGATTCACCAACCTTCATGTATTCTTGATGAAATTTTTTCATATATTATTGACTAATCAACCCTAATAATTAAGAAAAAGTGAAAAAATTAAAAAAAAAATTGGTTGCATGCGGTTTGTACGGTTTGTACGAATTGACGTGGTTTGTAACGGAAATCAACCTGTATATATAAAGGGAGGTTCAAATGAGAACTTTTTATGTTTAAAGAAACAAAGGAACAATTCCTAGCCACACACATATATATATATATATTTATATATATATATATATATATATATATTTTAAGGAATTAAAAATTAATTAATAATAATCTAATTGATTAAAAGATATTATGGTCAAAATATTAATTTATGAATGTTACTATTCATGATTTACATCAGATTTGTACAATCTTGATTTTGTACTATTATAATATCAAATATCTTTAAATAAATATACGATCAAGTGAAATATAAGAAACCAAACTCGGTATCATATATGATTTTAAAAAACTGAAAGTTTATTATTGTTAAAAATTGAAATATAAAATATCTTTAAAGAAAAAGTTTATTATTTTTAAAACTTTAAAAATTAAAAAAGTTTATTATTTTTAAAATATCTTTAAAGTTGAAGGTAATATCTTTAAAAGTGTATTACAATGACAATTATATTAACAAAATCACATATGATTTCAGTATCATATATGATTTTGTACAAATGTTAATGTAAAATCATATATGATTTTGTACAAATGATATTCACACATGATTACAATGTAAATTATGTCAACAAAATCACATATGATTTCAGTATCATATATGATTTTGCACAAATGTTAATGTAAAATATATGTGATTTTATACAAACGTAAATGTAAAATCATATCTGATATAATTATAATATAATATAAGCTAACATTTTCATATATTATCAGTTGATTTTACAAAATTTGTATATCATAAAATACTAATATATTATAATAGTAATAATATATTAGAATACTATATTATTACTATTGGGCACTACCAATTTTACCTCTAAAAGAAATAACCCTTGATGGAAAGCAACTATCAGCATCCATTAATTACTACAATGCCACCCAATATAATATCAATTGTCTTTATAAATTTTGTGGCTAAAAGGTGGTTCCTTTGTTTTCTTTAAATGGGGGGTGTTCTCGTATGAACCCTCCCATATATAGGGGAGGGGTCAAATAAGAATCATCCCTTCTTAAAAGAACAAATGAACAAATTGTGGACCACATATGACGTGGGTCCCACATAATATTAAATCATTTATGATTTAATATTAAATCATATTAAATCATATTAAATCATAAATGATTTAATATTATGTAGGACCCACATCATACGTGATCCACAAATATCCCTTTGTTCCTTTAAAAATGCAAAGTTCTCATTTGAATCTTCATCTCTCTCTCTCTCTCTCTCTATATATATATATATATAGGGGAGAGATCATACAAAAACACCATCTATTTAAAGGAATAAATGAACACTTTGTGGAGCACATATGATGTGGGACCCACATCATATGTGGTCCACAAGGTGTTCCTTTATTCCTTTAAATTTACAAAATTTTCATTTGAACCTCCCTCTCTCTCTCTCTATATATATATATATATAGAGAGAGAGAGAGAGAGATAGAGAGAGAGGTTCATGCAAAAACGGTAACTATTTACGAGAATGCGAGGACAATCCTTAGCCAATCATTTATACATAAAAAAAATTTTATGTACAAAATCATATATGATCCGGCCAACTTTCCATGTAACTTTAGTAGCCCCAAAAGTCGCCCACTACACGTTAGTGCAAAATCACATATGATTTTGTACATGAAAAAAGTTTCTCGTATTTTCGTAAATAGTTAGTGTTATCGTATGAACCCGCCTCTCTCTCTGTATATATAGGGTGATAATCAAATAAAAACCACAAAAAGGTAACAAACTCGTGAAAGGCGGCATAAAAATAATTTTTTTCATTATTTATTTTCATCAAATGCTAGGATTTAAGATATTATTTCACATATATTTGTTTAATAATGTGAAACTTTAACGTGTATTTGTTTCACCATATGAATATTTTTACGCATAATTATCGTTTCACTAGATGAATCAAAAAAAAATATTTCACATGTAATTATTTCATAAAGTGAACACAAACACTGAAACACATATCAATTCATACCTTAAATTATAGGTTTTGATGAAAAATATCATGTAAAAAATTATTTTTATATCGGTTTTCACGACTTTATAACATTTTTTTGGTTTTTATTTGATTATTGCCCTATACACACACACATATCTATATATATATATATATAGGGTAGGGCTCGTACAAGAACACCCCCTATTTAAAGGAACAAATGAACACTTTTTAGACCACATATGAAATTTCTTTAAATTTGCAAAGTTCTCATTTAAACTTCCCTATATATATATATAAATAAAGATGTAGAACCTACATCATAGATTATTAATTCTAGTTCATATATGACTTTTTAATTAAATTTTTTTTAATAATCCACATATAACCTTTTCCTTAATCTTTATTTCTCATGATATGTAGTGTCTTGTTTGAATCTTCAATTATATAGGAGCTTAATCATTTGAGAATTTAAATTTATCCGTAAAACCTATCCTGAGTCACTAATTTAAAATAATTAATGTTATTAATTAATGAGATAATAAAGAAGATAATTATCATCATTTGTTAAATGCAAAAAAAATGGGTTTTTTAGAAAATTCTATACAGTTTTTTTCTTTTTCCCTCCTCTTTCCATAACACACACATACAATTATATATGCACACAAGCTGAACATATTGTTAACACATTGTAAACAGTCTTAGAAAATCTTTTTACCATCGCGTTTACAATGTGTTCACAAGTGGTAGGTTTAGATTTTATTTTGTAGATTTAACTGGTGTTCACAAGCCATAAAAGAAGTAGTAGATTTAGAGTGTTTTTTTCAATGTGTCCACAAACTGTAATAGTAATTCTAATAAAGTGTTTATAATGTGTTCAAATTGTGTTCATATTCAAATATGTGTATATACATGTATATATATTATGGAAAGGGGAGAGGGGAGAGAGAAAATATGAAAGAGATGACACTACTAAAAAGATAACTTTTTAAGGCTGATTTTTTACCGGTAAATTATCGGTGAACATAGAAAAAGTCAATTTTTGTTGACTTCCGCCACAAAACCGTCACTGATTATTTAAAAAAAATTAGTCCTGTTAATTATCTAATTGATTACCGACATACGTATTTATTTATCTATTAAATTATGTTTTTAAAAGTAATTAATTTTAATTAATTAAAATTACCATCAAACTATTGGTAGATTTTAATTAATTATTATTTTAGTTAAAATCGAGTAATTTAAATTAAGATTTAAGAGTAAACTACAAATTCTGGTCTTTATGGTTTACACGAATCTTTAAAATTGGTCCTTATACTTCAATAACTACAATTATCGTTCCTCACCCCTGCCCCTTTGTTTTCCTACCGACCACCATTGCACCACCTTCATAGAACCACCACTAGTCCACCACCTCTATAGAACCACCGACCACCTGTGAAGTATTTTTTGCTTTTAGGGAAGATGAAGAAAATAGTCAAAGCACAGTTGAAGTCATTGAAGATTCATCAATTGAATGTTATAAATAGATTGAAGAATTAGGTAAGTTATAAATGTTATATATTGACTGAAGCTATTGAAGGTTCAAACATACAATCATTTGAACCCATCGAAGATGGACAGATTCGTGTAAACCAATGGAAGATGGATAAATTCAAGCCAATGGACAAATTTAAATATCCTAGATGAACCAACCAAACCGTAGATGGACTTCTTCGGATGTTTTTCTGTGTTTGAAGCAATTGAAAATTCAGAGTACGACCAATCTCTCTTCCTCTTCAATGGAGATAAATTCTTTGAATGTTTCTATCTTTGATTTAGGTTGGTTTTGATTGGTCTTAGATTTTGGTTTTAGGTGTGCTTTATGTTGGGTTTTGATTTAGACCAGATAAGATGACGGGTGGAGGTCATCGAAGAAGACCGCCGGAGTGGAGGATTATGCTGGATGGATGGTACTAGAGATGGTCCTTGTGTGTCCCTGTCCATCTTCTAGGGGGTCATGAACCAAGATAATGCAAGTATATTTCACCATATCTTTGTGATGGGTATACCTTGACTAAGAAATGAACGGTAGGGGGAGGGGTTCATTTGGGTCATTCGAAGATGGTTTTGTACTTCACCAAACCCACAAAACTGTACACTTTTAGCTAGGTTTCCAGTTGTGATACCGATTTGGTTCCTAGCCATCATCTTCTCGTTTTTCGGTTCGATCAATTCGGTTGCCTGAATTTCATTGGGAGAGAGTGAGAGAGAGAGAGACGGAAAGGGTGGTAGGATGGGGGAATGCATAGAAAAGAGATGGGATATGTGATTTTTGGGACAGAGATGGAATGTGAGAGGGAGATAGGGGCTGTCGGAGATATATGTCGGTGGGCGGTGGGGGAGTATCGTCACTGTGTGTATCGAGTAGAAAGGTCAGATATCAATGTTTGTTGATCGGAGATGAAGGGTGTTGTAAGATAAGACCATCCAAGTGGATTTGGGTTTCGATGTTGGTCGGTTATTGTAACATCCACTCTCCTAAATATGCTTAACTAGTGATTCTAAATATGTATTATACGTTAAAGCATGTTTTATGTGTTAATTGTGTTTTAGCTGGAATTAGATGAAGAAGGTAAGGTTGGTTCTAACACCTCAAAAATGACTTAATTAGATGATGTGAGGGTTCAAAATACAAAGTGCATTGCTTAAATGGAAATTGGGTAGGTAACTAGAATACCTAAATGGGAAAAATCTACCCAAAACTTGAACGGATGATCTAAATGGTGATGTAAAGGTTGGAACATCTTTTGTTAGGTCTGAAAATATTTTATCCGAGATGACAACTATTGAAGACGTGAAGGGCTAAAGTGAAAAGTTAGCAAAGTCTTTAATTAGGAAAGATTTAATGTTTAAAATAAGGAAAATATTGTTTTGTAAGAAAAGGCAAGTGTATAATGACTTATTCTACTATTTCCTTATACCATATTTCCTATTCATATAAATAGGAGTCTTAGGCTATTCATTAAATTGTGTGGGAAACAAGTCGATTAACATAGAGCTAAAATCAGATTATACTTTCATTGTAATCGATATTAAAGTGAGATATACGACTACGAAAATTCTCTAAAATCACTTTGTTCATATTGCTTTAATCGCAATCTTAATTATATCATTGTGCTTACTGTTTCTGGGATCTACAAGTGGTATCAGAGCAGACGATCAGAGTTCTTTTCCGATTTTCTAAAGTTTTTCACGAAACAGAAGTCTACCTGATAAAACTCATATTTTGTTTAAGATTTGTTTTCCTCGATTCAGGCTTCTGTCGCATAAATTTTTGCCGATTCATATTGTGTTAATCTTGATTTTTTATTATTTAATCTGTTCTAATTAAAATTATTCTTGTTTATTTTAATTACTTTTGAAATTCTTTACATAAGAAAACTCAGGAACTAGTGACTCTTGCAGCTTTTCTTACTAAAGAATTCTCTAGTAAAAATCATAAACTCTAGTAATTTTGATTTCTTTTTCTTTACTGAACAAATAAGAAACTCGAGAACTTAGACATTCTTGTCCATAAAAAGACTTGTTCTTTTTAGTCAAGAACCCCATTATTTTTGGTTTCTGGTTTATCGGTTAAGGAGAATTCAGATTAAGTATTCTTGAGTTTTTATCGAGACCTTCCTAATCGACAAGATTTATTTATCGAAGTCCTCTGGTATCGATATAATCTTCTTATCGATTCAGTTTCTGTCAAGTCAAAAGATTCTTTTCAAATCGAGAAAACTTAGTTATCGAGTCCTTTGTGATCGATAACTTCTTTTTATCGATTCAAAAAAAAATTAAGATTTTTTTATCGAGTCCCCTTTACCCGAGAAATCTTCTTATCGAGCCCATACCACTCGACAAAAATTTTTGTCGATCCTTCGTCACCTGAGAAAAATTCTTGTCAACCCTTAGTTAATCGAGAAAACTTTTCTGTTTCACAAAAACACCTCAGAAAATTACAAAAAACTTACTGATTGAGATCATCAAGCAAAGTACAATGACCAATCGCGAAGCAATGGAAATTGGTTCAGACACAAAACCCCCCGAGGTAAGTCTCTCGGACTATGATTAGTTTATGAATAACATGATGATACAATTACAAGAACTTCAATCTAAATTGAAAACCGAGAAACCCTTGGTTTCCAAATTAGAAGCACGCTTAGAAAATAATCATAATCAACTGCTAATTTACCAAACCGAACTTGCAACATCTCAAAGTATTGCACACAATCGTCAAACGGAGAAAACTGCTTTTCAAGAAGAAAACATTCTTTTAAAACAACAAATTTCGGATCTCACACTTCAACTTAACAAATCTAAAAAGGAGACCGAAGATTTTTCATCAAAATACGAATTTGTGAGTTTTCAAAGACAAGACCTTTTGGAAAAACTAAAAAATTTGGAACTAAAACTGTGTAAATTGGACAAACTGAGCACACAATTCACTTAAACATTCCAAAAGAGTTAAGTTCAAAAGCTGGATTAGGATTTGATAATCTGAAACATCTAGAAAAGGCCATCTACAATACTCCGACTATCTATAAATTCGAATATCTGAACCTTGGTCCAGATTACAAAGTTCCATGTATGAAGTCGGAGTCCAACGTCGAAGAAAGGGAAGATTGGAAAAGACAAAACAAGAATTTTCATCAAATTCCTTTTTGCTATCCTCAAAAGGTAGAAGAGGAATCTTCAAAAAACAACTCTTCCGAATGACTATTTTCCCTCGTATTCTGACGAAGAACTTCAAAATAAAATTCCTGAATGTAAACCCTACATTCCCACTCTATTTTTAGAAAAGCAAATTGTTCAACTTGAAAAAATGTTTGAACTCGAACGTTCTTCGTCGGACAAGGAAAAAGAGGCATTAATCACTAGAATTCAAACTTTAGAGAACAAAGCTTTACAAACTCAAAACCCCGAAGTTGACACAACTTCAAATATCTCTTCTTGTAAAGCCTTTGTCAACTCTTATTTGGATGATTGTGATTTTTCATACTTCCCGATTGATCCTAACTACTGTCCTCCAAAACAAAAATGTTCTCTCTCACAAGAACAAATAGATATGGAATTAGATGACCTTGAGACAAAAAAAAATTCGGATGCAAATTCTAATCTTTCTTTACTTGACGACAACGAATGTTTAAACGATTTAAATGCTGACTTTGACTTCAATCCAATTCTTCCAAGTCATAAGGAATTTTTAGATAAAGGGAAGAAACCAATGGAATCTGCTTTCACTCCAGAAGTCAAGAATGAGTGCTCTACAAGCAATTTGTTTTCTAACCAGAAGGATCAAACTCACTTTTCCAAACCCATCAATTCTCATTATGTGAAAAATGCTAAACGTGTTTTTATTCATGTTTCAGCTTTTCAAACTCACAATTTTAAACTGTTTCATAATGATTTTGTTTCTAAATTCGGAAAGTTCAAGAAGTTTAAGATGGTTTGGAGAAAGAAATCAACTACAGATGATAGTGTTAGAAACATGCCACATACATCTCCTGTAGTTGATGAAAAATCATTTGTTTCCAAGACTAATTTGCCTTATTTTGTCAAATCTATCAATCAGCTAATTAGACTAAGTGCCACAAAGATTTGTTGTTCTACATGTGGAACAAATGATTTTGTCAATCAAATTTCATTCATAAATGGTATGGTACTTACAGTATCCCCACTTCCCCATTTATTGCATCTAAAGCTAACCTCCGAGGACCCAACAAAGCTTGGGTACCAAAATCTTTTTAATATGTTTTGTAGGTACGTCATGTGAGTTTTAAATTCCGAATATTCACATCACATGACAATCTTTCAAAAGGTTATGCTACATTTGAGGGGGAGTACCACATTTTAACCATTATCGATTAGCTTCATAGTATCTCAGCTATGAACCTGCTCTTAACATTTTGACTTCTGAATACATCAGTTCAGAACTCGGACTTCAATATTTCAAACTCTTTGTGCGTTAGGAATAGAAGTTTCAATGGTCAATCCTGAGCCGGAAGGACCTACCCATGAAACACACCCTTAGGATAGATATTTTGAAAGGGTATAAATTGAGTGCTTGTGAGATAAAAGAAAATGTGAGAGTGTGACAAGGCTTCAAAGAAAATAATTGGTCTTCACCAAACCTAAACAGTTATCCGGGTAGCCACATAATCTATTCATTCTCAATTCTTTGGAGATGAATATTGAAATAGACATGGACCCAATGTCGATAACTCGTGTCATCCCACCCAGCTACTCAAGTATCTCACAAAAGATATTTGTTTCATAAATCACGGAGAATGAGCATATCTGCTATCTTTTCTTCACTCGGAAGATTAAGATATTGAAAAAAGAAGACACATCTCCGGTCTCCTAACTTCATATTCTGTGCACAATCGAGTCTTATTTGAGCCAAAATATATATATATATATATTTTATTTTTTTCACATTGCACGAATCTTTGTGATTCACCAAGCATAACTTCGTGTTAATGCTGGAACAGTTTGAGAAGCTAGTTTTATAACTTACTTCAATGATAACTGGAAGTCCTATCAGAGATTCATCATTGCCAATTCTGAAAATAGACCACTTCAATTGAATTTATTTTGATTAAGTGATAACAGTTGCTTCATGTGCTTTTGTATGTTAGTTTTACACGCTTCATTAGTTAACTATTTTTTTGTCTTTGGTTATTCATAATGATTCGGATTCTCCTTATCATTCTGAGGGGGAGAGATTGTATATCAAAGACACGACATGCTTATTTGGGAGAAAAGTTGATTTGTTGAAGACTGATTTTTTCGAGTTTCCTTACTTGATTTTTGAAGAAAAATGATTTTGTCGACTGCTGAAGATAAAGTTGAAGACTTATCAAATGCTTAAGACCCGACATAAATTTTCATCGACTCATCTTGGCCCGACATCAATTCTTGTCGAATCTACTTGGCCCGAGATCTTTTTATGTCGACATCACCTGACCCGACATGCTTTTTGACCCGACATACCCTACGACATCGCGGCTCCTTCGATTTTCCCAATCATGCTAATGTTAAGGGGGAGCTTCGGAGCTTACAAGAGATCTTTTTCGTAGGGGGATCAAAAGATTCAAGAAGAAAATTTGTTGACACAAGTTTCATGATCTTCAAAAGAGTGCTGATTTGTTGAACTGTAATCTCGAATACAAAGGGGGAGATTGTTAGGTCTGAAAATATTATATCCGAGATGACAACTATTGAAGACGTGAAGAGCTAAAGTGAAAAGTTAGCAAAGTCTTTAATTAGGAAAGATTTAATGTTTAAAATAAGGAAAGTATTGTTTTGTAAGAAAAAACAAGTGTATAATGACTTATTCTACTATTTCCTTATACCATATTTCCTATTCATATAAATAGGAGTCTTAGGCTATTCATTAAAGTGTGTGGGAAACAAGTCGATTAACATAGAGCTAAAATCAAATTATACTTTCATTGTAATCGATATTAAAGTGAGATATACGACTACGGAAATTCTCTAAAATCACTTTGTTCATATTGCTTTAATCGCATTCTTAATTATATCATTGTGCTTACTGTTTCTGGGATCTACACCTTTGAATAAGTTAATATGAAGTGTTAGAATTGTCGGAAGTTGAAAAAGTCGCGTAGATTACATTTTGTGCAAGTTTTACAAAATACGTTGTTATTTCGGTAAATTACTCGCACGACACTCAAATGGTGGGTGTTTTATGGGATGTTAAACTTTGGAACTAAGTTTTGGACCTATTAAGAGTTGTTGGAGGTGTTGGAAAATTTATACGAGATTCCGAGCCCAAAACCAAAAACGACAAAATTGCAAAGGAAAGCATAACAGGTACAAATATAAAAACTGCTCTTATTGGGAGATCTTTCGGGAATTTTCTTCATCGAAAACGGGTCCGAGCGAAAAGTTATGATATTTTTAGTGTTTGATGGTCAAATGGGTCAAAACCGGGTCAAACCCGACCCAACTCGGTTTTAATGGGTAAAGAGGCGAAAATAAGCTCATTTCCACCCCAAATCAATTCCAGAAAAATTTCACACGCTCAAGGTGCGATTTACACACACTTAAGTCCAACCACACTCAATTCTTGAAGAATCAAAGCTTGAGTTGATGAATTAATTCTTGATGTTTATGTGAAGATCATTGAAGGTATACTCCTAATACTAAGTATAATCTTTGTAATTTGTGATAATCAAGAATGTTAGGGTTTGCATATTTGAGATTAGTGGATAACTTTGTAAGATTAAGGTTATATGTTGGTTAATATATTGTTATTTTGAAGAAACATGGATTAATTATAAGAATTAAGCATGGAATTCATGGAAGTGTATGGTTGCAGCTCTGTTTTTGAAAATTCACAGAAAATTGAAGAAACATCGTATGAATATGAGATTAGTGTCCATGGAAAGATAACATAATGAACTACAATTTATGTTCAGACATGAAAAGGTGAAATAAAAGTTAAGATGGGTAAAAACAACAACATTTACTGTGCTGTTAAGCTGAGTTTTGACAGCTTTGAGCTGATTTGTTGTAAAATTCATAGTAAATCATAGAAAATATGTAAAAATAGGCTCTGGAAAGGTAGAATAAAGGGCTACATTTCAATTTTGGAAGCCATTTGATGATATGGATATTAAGATGGGCAAAACAGCTCTGCAAGTAGATGTTGTATCGTAAAATCAAAGTAGAATGCTTGAATTAAAAAAGTTCAAGTTTGTGTTTTTGTTGTGCTTTGCTAATGGGACTCTATATATGAACTTCAGGTGTAATTTAAGTATAATTGAAGGCCTTGGACGTGTTTTTCCAACCACTGAACATGAGTTGGGATTCGACCTTTCGGTTTGGCTTTCAGTTTGATTAATTTAATTCAATAAACAACACGGTGAGTTTATGTGGACATATGTGTTACTTTGTGGTTATATATGCATATGTGCTTATTTGTTCATCCATGAATCATGCTAGATCCTGAATATCCCCTTGAATTGTCATATTATTAATATTGAGCTTGTGATGCGCTTTGGGCACCGATTGTCGATATTCCATGGAGTCCGGTAAGACAATCGGAGGGGCTGTCGTACTCAGTGCCCAGTGGGAGTCAGGGGGTGAGTATAGGGCTTTGGCACAATCTGGGAGATGAAGGACGGGTTCGGTGCCAAGTCTTATGTTTGTGTAAAAGTTAATTGCAATTGAACTTACATGATCTCAAAATAAATAAATAATGTTGATTGTATTGATGATTTCTTTGCGATTCCCTCGCTGAAAGTACGTTCTATATATATTACTTCATATGATATAACTAAGTTGTTTCATTGTTGCCATGTAAACTTGTTTCCGATCCCTTCTTCGTTCCCTAGTATATGTATGTTTATATAATACGTTGTAACCTCATATTTCCACATGAATTCACTAAGCTTTATAGCTTATCTTTTAGTGTTTTTAACTTTTCAGGGCAAGTAGGCAAAGGTATGAACAAAGTCGGATGATCGATTAGGGACTGACGTGTGAAGTCTACTTTGGTATAGCTATATGTTATGCTTTTGGGTTGTATATAGTTTCAACTTTCCTGGTAGACATGTCCCCGATGATTATCTCATGGTTTGTTATGAAATTGTTAAGCCATAAATTATGTATTTTGGGTTGTATATTGTTATCCCGTATTTTGAGCTTTTTGAAACTGAATTAATTTTAATGATGGTTCGGTAAGTGTTTGTTCAGTAACTGTGGTGTTAAAGTTATGGAGGGTGCTGCCGAAGAAACGGAGAAGGAAGGTGAGGTGGGGTGGGGTACCATAGACGGTGGTTGACGGGCGACTGCCGGAGATGGAGAAGACGGTTCTACGAGCATGTATATGTATACCTCATATTTATATTATTAAAAAAAATATTATATACTAATTCTTTAAAATAAAATAAATACATAAAAAGACAAAAATACGCCTAACTTGACAAAAAAATTAACAGGGTTCAGTCAAGGGACGATTTTCAAAGCAAAATATAAACAATAAGGATGATTTTCAAAGCAAATAATAGAGTATTGTTGCTTGCCAACCAGTCCATAAAGAAACGCATCCAATAATAGAGTATAAACCATCATTCCAAGACAAGCCCAAATTCAAAATCAAAACATAAATCAAAAACCAACTATTGTACCCATGGGTTACAAGCACCTGAAAGTGATTTTACTAAAATACTTCCACTATGGCTTTGTAGATTGATGTTTTAAATGGATTCACTATGTATGGTGCCATTGTAGCCTTCCATTATCGCTTTGTAGGTTGAAGTTTCCAAGAATGTGTATGGTGCCATTCTAGCCTTTAACTGTTGATGGGTTTTTTTTATCGATTGGTGTATATAATATTGGTGGAGGAAGAGAATTGGCAATTGTGAATCCATCAGGCTTCATCCCTCAAAGAATCATAAGTTACAAGGTGATGCCATAAAAATCGAAACCCCAAATCGAAATTCAATCCCGTTTCTCTGGCTACCAAACCGTAAACGTCTCCGATGAACCATTCACCATCATCTATGTATCTCAATAATCACCACCACCACCACACCCCACAACACTCACCCCGGTGACATCCCTAACCCCTTTTTCCCTCTGACCTCCGATCTTTTTCGGCAAAAGAAATCCAAATCCAAACAAAAATAATGCCCTAAATCAAATGCTAAAACTAAGACCAAAACTCCTAATCCAGGTGTTATATCCAAATGCTAAAACTAAGACCAAAACTCCTAATTAGAGTTAGTCAAAGGACCAAAAATGAAGCAAGATGGCAACCATAATAATCAAAACTGTAATTAATTCAAAATGGGGACCAAACTTTATAGTGACTAACAACCATAGGGACCAAAAATGTAATTTATTCTAAAAAATTGTATATACTAATAAGTATAAAAGAAATGACATGTTAACAAAAGAGTGATGACGTGTGTGTTATGGGGCCGAGAGACAAAATGAGGTGTTATTACATGTGCTAACCGGAAAAGAAGAGACAGGTGTGAGTGAGTAAATATTGTGTTCCCAAAAATAAAGAAAAGGATATTCTATACCCTACTATTTTTTATAAAACAATTTTGAATATCTAAATAGTTTAATAGAATAAATAAAATTTAGATTAAAATAAAATATAGTGTTAGTTACTTTATAAGGCAATTTTAAAAAAATGTTTTATAAACTTATTTTTTATAAGACAATTTTTAAATAATATCATATAAATAATTATGACTTTTTATTTTTAAAAATATACTAGATTTTTTGTTAAAACATTATATAAACATATTGTAATAGATATAATTTTTTTTGTTTCATACTATAAACATAAGTCATTTCATTCAAACGTTAAGATATTTTATATGGTCATCTTATAATCTAATGTTTGTAGCAATTGCTCAAAAAGGAAAAAAACTTATGGCTCCCAATCATGAAGATATCTACGATACAATATAAAAAAAAAGTATTAATACCAAAAAATAATCGTAAGATGATTATAAAATCATTAATCTAACCCCTAATTTAAATAATTTGTAATTGAAATTTTAACTCAAAAACTCATAAAATATTCGGTCCTTTCTCATAAAATATATGGGAAAAGTACCATGAGAGGACTTTGAAAAAAGGAACCGAAAAACCATCGGACCGTAGATTGAAATTATTTAACGAATATTTTCAAGAAAATAAAAATATCTAGCTTTATTTTTTATTTTGAAAATCAACGAGAAATTTCAAACACTTGGAACTAAACAAATCACATAAAAACAATCACTTTATTATTTTTATTTGTTTTGATATACTTTTTATCTATCTTTTTAGGGGCTTTTTTATTTTAAAATTCTCTTATGATCTATTGCTTTACGAAATATTGATATAATGATATTAATATTGGTCTAGTTGAGCGGGTATTAATATGAGGATAACTAAAATATTATTGTTATATGTTAAGATAAAAGAATCTACATATTAATAAAGGGAGAAATCACGTGTTATTAAAATAGTGAAGGTGTATGTGTTGTGGGGCCAATAAACAAAACGAGGTGTTTATTAGAGGGGAAGATTAATAATACCTCTATAATATGTTAATGGCAAATCTACCAAATTAATTCATGCTTTATCAGTTTTAAAATTATCAGGGATTAGTCTAGGCAAATACCTAGGATCCTTTCCGAAAAAAAAATCAACTTTTTATATTGTCAAAACTACAAAAATACAACAAATTCCGTGCACACCCCTACTAAGAGCATCCACAATATTGTGGTTTTTCATCAAGTTTTTTCATAGCTTTTTTCTTATACATTATTGCCAACTCAACAACTTAAAAACTTCTACATACATTCACTATTTAAAAAATCTCACCCAAACTATTTTCACAGCTTTTTCAAAAAACTTAGGGTTCCGCCATTTTAACTTTATATCATTTATATTTTTATTTGTAAAAGTAAATACATTAATATTAAAACAAATACTAAAATATATAAAATTATATAAAAATTTGGGTTATCAAGAAATCCATAGAATTTCTATAAAAATTTGGGTCATTAGAAAATACATAAATACTGTATAAAAATATGAAAAAAAAACTATAAGTTTAAAAGTATATACAATTAAAATTAAAAATTGGGTCACTAGAAATCCATAAAAATTAAAAATATAATACCAAAAAATAAAAAAGTGAGTTATTAAAAAATTTGTAAAGTCTGAATAAAATTTTCAAATTTGAGACATTTGATTAAATATATAATTATTTAATATTTTTATTAATATATAATAAAATTTAAATATGAAAACTTTACATATATTAATAAATAAAACTGATTAATACGAGACTTTTATAAGATTTAATAAAGTTAAAACTATTTCAATACGAAAATCTCTAAAAAAGCAGTTCGTGCAGTTACGACCTATGACGAAAACCTCACCAAAAACCTTGTATGAAAAACCTCTACACCATGTGAAAAATCCTCAAAGGAAGGTTTTTGCTTTTTGAAAAACCTCCCAAAAACTACATTTCTGGATGCTCTAAGGAGGTGCCATTTAGCACTCCCCTTATTAAAATGAATAATTTCTAAGAAAAGAAGGTACAAGTATGTGTCAAGATAGTGTTGGGGAAATCCGGAAAATGGTGAAAAAGAAACAATGAGTGATTATATGAATTTGGATAAAATTCGAGACCGTGTGAAAGCTCGCTTTTCAAAAGTGATATTTCAACTCAAATATGCTTGATTATCACGAAATTCACTCGAGTATAATGCAACACCCTCAAATTTGGAAAAAACGATTTATTTAAAACTTTCATCAATACAATAAATAAAGAATAAATCATTCTCTTATAAATCAAAACTCGAATTGCCTCAATAAATATTCTAATTAAACCTCGACAAAAGATAGCTCAAGTTTTATACTAAGACATAATTATGGTCTGGTGTTACTAAACCCAAAAGGCTAGATCTTTAACGTGTTACTCACAAGCACTCAAGTCAACACGTGTCGCTAGTACCAACGCCAACGAAACCTGATGCACATGCCGACAAAGAAAAAGGTTAGGCTTAACGCCTAGTGAAGTCAAGAGTTATAACATATTTATAATTAATAGAATTCAAAAGACTACTTAATGAAATAATAACTTCTCAAATAAGATGACTTCTTTATAAAAGCAATATTTTCCCAAAATTCATCATTACCATAATAAAAGCTTTAGATAATAATGTCATTAGTAACGAAAGCTTTAAATCGAAATACTTGTTCAAAACGAACTCTACCCGTTACTCATCCAAGACGTGAATAAGTTAAATGCTCAAAATACCAAAGTATGGACAAAGCTCAATTTTCTAGAATACCAAATATGGTTAAGTTTCAAAGATCCAATAATATAAATTATGGATAATACTTCATACTCTAAAAACATCATAGAAAATAATGTTTAAATTATGGATAATACTTCATACTCAAAACAATACCTTTCGGTGATGGGGGAGACCCGTTTCCGTCTACAATTGCATAACACAAAGTAAACCATATTTTCAACGTTGCTAGCAGTACCCTAAGATCACGGTCCTAGTGTATGACCCCTCAATGGGTACCCACCGTAATACCTAAGGTCCCGGAGCCCGGCCCATACGGATTAATCTCCGAAACACCCCGATCCCGACCTACTTAAATATAATAGACTCACACTAAGAACCAATGATAATGGGACCCGACTCTAAAGGAGTTTGTTGATCCAAGCTCCTTTAGTGATTTGAATATGATTCCTCTATATACTTAGTGAAAATCCAAGTTCATGTTACTTTTCAATTTCAACGATAACAAACACTTATTGCATTCAGTGATCGCTGAAATTCAGGAACACTATCTGCACTTAGAAGATCTGAAGAACAACACTCACACCAAAATAACCTTCAGTGACAGTCGAAGACCTAACTGAAGATAGAGACGGATAGCTCGTGATCTGAAGCGGTTTAGTGATAGCAATGTTCGTCTAAAAGAAGTGTGAGATCTTGCGTATGCCTCAGTGATATTTGAAGGATTCCTCCTTGAAGCCTCAAGTATCAACGATCAAATGAATCCTACTCAGCAAGATTAAAGTTGATTATATCCTCGATGCACAGATGTCAAACCCCCATACTCTTGTCAGAAAGTACATACGGAGATACTTTATTGCCTCCTACGTGCTTACCAACTCTGATAGATTCACTATTCATATTCGGCTAAAAGTATGGTTGCTTTATGAACAAAAGACAAGTCTTCAATCGTATTACCTTTTAAAAGAAAGTTTAAACTTTCAAAGCCCAGCGAGTCATAGGATTCATGCATGATGAGTCAAACAAATGCATACTAATAAAATGATAGTTTTGGAGTTTCGAAAATTTGCTAAAGGCGACGAACGATTAAAATTCATGTATGCACGTTACAACACCATCTCAACTTAGTAGCCATGCACATATGTATCAAAAACCGTTCATATATGAACGCAAAATAGTCCACCCGGTCGATCCAAAACAACATTGACGGCTACAAGATGCATATGGTAAAAATTCTCCTTCATGTAAATAAAGCTCGATATGTGATCACTCACACCGTGTGAGATTGTCGACTCTCACACCCGTTGTTGCACCCCCAAAATACTCACACATGCTTTTAATAGTAAAATTTTCATAACAAAATGTTTTCATGGTTTTAAATTAAAGCTTAAATCAACCTTTGATAAATCAAGTAAACCAATATACATACATGTATATATATATATCAACACTTTGAAATCCAATCCATAAAAATTACGTTTTTGATATTATGAGACTCATGCAACATGCAAAGAATGAAATATATGAACTCGTCTTACAGGTGAGGTAATTTACCCGTTTCTATGTTTACAAGTTGCTAACAACTCCTCTTAGGATTTCTGTTATTACTCATGAACAATCCTTTCATTTAATCAATGACTCACTGATTACCCTTCTTCAACAACTTTGACCTCTCAAGGGTCATAGCAAAAACCTTCCGGTTTTCTCTTATCCCAACAATATCCATTGCAACTATTGCAACTAAATGAAACCAAACGGTTCACTGATTCCTTTTAGAGGAACATATAACCCCAAAACCAACCATAATGATGGAATAAACCTCCCCAATCAAAACTAAAACATATAAAACCATATCTAGATAATTTACCCAACAAATCCTTCCATAAAACTTGAGATATGAACAACAATGGGGTAACCCTTATGAATTCTCCAAGGAGTGATCCATCATATCAGATAATCAAGGAAAAGAATCCTTAAGTCCTCGTATCTCCAACCAAATGAAACTTAACCACAACGAAATATTAACTCTGCAAGGACCATAGATTAGGACCCTTGATTCAACAATACCCTAAAACAGATTCAATTCTAATACAACATAAATTCATAAAACCACACCTAATCCAACAGTTCCCAAGATAATGAAGTAAAACAAGCACACACATGCACCTGTAAATTCACAATTACATTGGCCAAGTGTAATTCTAAATTTACCGCACATGAGGGTCCTCCCTACTCCATTATCACTATCCCTGTTGAGGTTATCTTAACGATTCTCTGTTTTCAGCTGTGACTCCTAGCCTACAGTCTAAGACTAGGTGCCACTCAGCCATCTAATTCACTTAAACTAAGGTTCTGATACCATTTGTAACATCCCAAATCTTGAATTTAAAATAATAAACAAGATTCAAAGCTCAACCAAGAATATAATTAACCATCTCAAGGTTCGATCCTTACAAACATTATAAAGCAGCGGAATTGTCTAAAGTCAACAACTGAAAATCAAACTAAACAAGGTAACTAAGCTAGAACATCCTCTAGCCTTCACATTTTTCCCTTGAATCTCTCACCTCTATCTACCTTCCCCATTCTTGAAAAGGTTAATTTTGGAAACGTGGGTTAGACCATAAGGTCTAGTGAATTCTCCATAAAAACAGTTTACAATAACAGTAGTTCACAAATCATTAAAAACATGCAATGGTTTAAAAATAAATAATTCCGTTCTCATGAAGAGAACAATTTATGTATTGGAGGAACATGGCAAGACAGTTAGCATCTAGATATAGGATTTATCACATCTATATGTAGGCTTTAATAGAACCACACCTATTTGTAGGATTTAGCACACCTAGCTATAGGATTTTATAATGACCTTGCCAGTTACCCCCAATTAAAACAGGTAATGTGCATACCGAACCCAAAACTTATAAAAGTGATCATGGCAAATTTCATATAAAGAAACATTTAAAGAAAACCATAATAAACAAATAAGCATTTGAAACGTTTCCACATTGCATTTTAAGTGATAGGGAACTCACCTGGATTGGACACAACCGCTCCGAAGCTTGTACGGTCTCAACTTCCAAACCGAAAGCCTAAATTCAAAGACATAAAATGGGTGTTAATCCCAACGAATTACCCCAAAAGTCTTCTATTAAAGACCTAAGATAAACCCTTAATCCAAAGACCCAACCTACGGCTCTTAACTAGACTTAAACAAAAACTGAAAATTCCAAACAGCCGACAAAGTGGGTTTCAAGTGACTGCAACCCACTTACAACCCACTTTCTTCACTGTTTCACCTGCAGAAACCCATTTCGTGAAGAAAACCCATTTCGTGAAGAAAACCCCAAAATCAACATCCAACCTGATTTCCTTCAATTTAATGGTTTAAAACTCACCCAAAACACTTACAAATCACCCCTAAACATATATAATGAGTATATAAACCTCAAATATCAATATCTAAACATGAAGAATCATTCCCACATGATTACCCATCCATTATAAATCCCAAACTCAAGCATTTCATCAATGGAGTTGAAATGGAGATTCCAAATCAATAACTACATTATTGAATACCTGAAATCCTTCATTCAACGGTGGTAACTAAACCATCTAAAACAAGGAAATCCAACTCTTTCAAAGTCAACCTAAAACATAAAGGATTTAGCATCTAAGTATCAACATTGAAGAACTCAACTAAAGAAGATGAGCTACTTAATACAGAGAATGGTTCAATATCTGAAATGAAGCTTTCCTTGCCAAACTTCCTTCACAGAATACTGATTTTTTTCTTTTCCTCCTCCTCTTTCTCGCGCTTCATCCACACACACACACATCAAATCTGATTTGATGAAATGAGGAATTCCCTTGCTTCTCATCTTTATATATATGGGCTTATAACAAAATGAGCCCTAACCCAAGGAGGAAATCTAATTAAGGCCCAATTGTCTTAATTAAGACCCAAAACTCAAATCAGTAATAATAAATCTTTTTGGGTTATTACAGAGATGCTCTAACTATACTAATAAAATATTCCATCATTTAATAAGATATTATTTCTCTCTCATACACACTTAACTTTCAATTATTTTGATTGGTTAAATATAATTAAAATATTGTTTCTCTCTCTTCTAAATACTTTTAGAGATTTCTCTAAATTTAGCGATTTTTACAATCTCTATCCTCTATTCTCTATTTTAGCATGGAGGATAGCATAGCTGTTGGAGCCCAAAAAAATACTAAAATCCATTTTTTTTCTATTTTAGTATAGTTGTTGGAGATGTTCTAATGGCACCTTTATGATATACTAATTGCACATCTATTAAATGAATTCATTCCCAAACATATCAACATCAAAACTAACTTTTTATATTTTCATGGTTACAAAAGTACAATAAATTCCGTGCACGTCCCTACTAAGAGCATCCACAATGTTAAGGTTTTTCACCAAGCTTTTTCATAGCTTTTTACTTACGCATTATTACCACTTCAACAACGTAAAAACCCCTACATACATTCACTATGTGAAAAACTTTATACATGTTTTTTCATAGTTTTTTCAAACTTTTCATGATCCCACCATTTTAACTTCATATCATTTATATTTTTATTTATAAAAATAAATACATTAAAATTAGTACAAATACATATTTATTTATAGAGAAACTCTAGATAGGGTTATATTTATAGAGAAACTCTAAATAAGTTGGTATTTATTTATAGTAAAAACTGTAAAAAACGTATCCTCAAAAATTACTAAAATGTATAAAATTGTATAAAAATTTGGGTTATCAAGAAATTTGTAGAATTTTTTAAAAATTTGGGTTATTAAGAAATACGTAAATAAATATAAAACAACGATAAGTTTAAAAGTATATACAGTTAAAAATAAAAATTGCGTCATCAAGAAATCTATAAAAATATATGCAAAAAAAAAAAAAATACTAAAAAGTGAAATTAAAAAACATGTAAAGTTTGTATAAAAATCTCAAATTTGAGACATTTTTTAATCTAAATATATAAAATATAAAATATATAATTAATTTAATATTTTTATTATTATATAATAAAATTTAAATATGAAAACTTTACATTTTTAAATAAATTAAACTGATTAATACGAGACGTTTATAAAATTTTATAAAGTTAAAACTGATTAAATACGAAAAACTCTGAAAAGCAGGTCGTCCAGTTACGACATATGACGAAAAACCTCACCAAAAACCTCATGTGAAAAACCTATACACTATGTGAAAAACCCCAAAGTGAAGTTTTTGCTTTTTGAAGAACTTCCAAAAAGCCTTTAAAAAGCTCCTAAAAAGCACATTGTGGATGCTCTAAGGAGGTGCCATTAACACTCACCCTATTAAAATGAATAATTTGTAAGAAAAGAAGGTATAAGTATGTGTCAAGATAGTGTTGGGGAAATCCAGAAAATGGTGAAAAGGAAACAATGAGTGATTATATGGATTTGGATAAAATTTGAGACCGTGTGAAAGCTCGTTTTTCTTAAGTGATATTTCGACCCAAATATGTTTGATTATCACGAAATTCACTCGAGTATAACCTTAAATTTTCGGTCCCGATTATGCCAAAAATCCTTTCCTTTTAAACTTAGAGAATTGTAATCGCTCCTATATTAATGCCGAGAATAGCTCTTCATTAAATGCGAACAATTGTTGAAAATTAGGGATGAGTTATTATAGATAAGGCAAGGACAAATCAGAGGGCAAACACCAGCTAAACGAGATGAGGCAATCCTTCGGCGAGATCGTTGAACACTCGTGAACCTTTAGTGTGATCGATGAACAATCGTGAACACCTTCAGCTATGTTGAACACTTGTGAACCTTTAGCGAGTGATCGCTGAACACGAGTTAACCATCAACTAGTCTGAACTTCAATGAGTTGAACATATTGACATTGTCTAGTTGACCTTCAACTAATAGACCCCTTGGGTAGCTGAACATGAAGCAACCATCGGCTTGCTAGTGTACCATCAGTTATATAGAGTTGAACACAAGAGCTGAGAACTTTTTGTCGTAAAACGCACTGGTTGTGCTTAGCCTTCTGTTTGCAGCACAAGTCGTGCTCTTTTCAAGTGTAAAAGAGCACGGTCTGTGCACTACCATCTGCCACTTATATCCTTCCTATAAAAGACCACCTAGTTCGTGTTATCTTAGTTAGCTTACACGAGTGTGCACTCTACACCACCTAGTCCTTGTTATCCCTTAACTAACAACCCCATATTCTCTTTATGGATCCAATTACATAAAATGAATAGACGATTTCACTAAATTCATCAACAGATAGTGTTCTATCCAAAATAAAAAGTAGGGTATTTTTAATTTATACATTAGTACATTACAATAAAATTAGATTTAATAGATAGTTTAAAAATATCTTGAGTTTTTTAATAAAATATTTTATAGGAATTAAACTTATAAAACTAAATTGGCCAGTGTTCAATATAAAAATGTTACAATAGGTTTGAAGAACATTTTTAGGTGTTGTAAGAAGATTCTGATAACGTTTTTAAAATAAAATGTCATATTAACTATTTTATTGATTTTTTTTTTGAAAAGTGTTTATAAACCCATATTTCATAGCTAGGATACTATTTCAAATAGTATAGTATAATACAAAATAACTAATATAACACTTTATTTAAAAAAAATTCTGAAAAACATATTAAAACACCTAAAAGTTAATATTCATTTAGTTTTAAATAAATGTTACAAGGTAACGTATCGGTACAGACCCGTTAACCAAAAGATCATTTAAGACAAGATGATATAATATAAATACAAAAAAATTTCAAAATTCAAAATTGTAAGTTTAGCATAAGTTAAGAAGCCAAATTTGTATTTTCAGTCTTTAAATATAAAGTTTGAAATCTAGTTTTGAGACATGTTCAAACATATTATCTTTTTAAGGACAATATATATTTGTTAATCGAAACATTTAAGATGATATGTTCATAACGCATAAGCTCAAAAACCATTTAACTTATCTAACTTGTTAGCTTATTGAAAGGGAAGAACCCACCGATATAAAGGAAAGGAGAAGGTCTAGTCATGCATAAGACTTGGTTACTATTAAATTATGTTAACGCTATTATCTTTATTATTGTATAAATCAATTGAGTTTATGTTTTAAAAAAACTTTTAATTTTTCAGGGATAAAAGCTTTGAGTATAAATTAATAAACACGTACAAAATCTTTTAATTTTTATAGTTTTTTCTATTTTGCCTTTTTGTAAACAATATGAAGAAAACTTGAAGTGTTTTTAGAAACCTGTATTACTCTCTCAAATGAATGGATCAAGTTGTTGAAGCTTCCTAGATTTACCTCAACTTTAAAGATACAAATCATTTAAAGTATAATTAGAATTTGTTTATACAAGTTTTGTAAAAATAAGTATTTTATTCTTTTTGATTTGATATTATTTATCATACACTTTTAGGACGTTAAACACTTGAAAATCTTTTCCATCCTTCGGTTATACATGAAAATCAGAAGTACGTACACTACAAAACAAATGACTTTCATCCACAAAAAAACACCCAGGGAAAATTCCGTGGGTGATTACCATGGATCACCCAGGAAATACTAATGGTTCCGACGAAATCCGATGTTTTCATGAAAATACCAACGGATTACCCAGGAATTTCCTGGGAAATCTGTCACTGATTTAAGTTACCCACCAACAAATTAACAACGAACTTTTGTGACGGTTTTGTGACGAATCACCTTTTAGCGATGGATTTCCCATGAAAATGTGCATAGGTGAAAGTCTTCCATTTTAATAGTGGTATATATATTCATACATCATATTTACTATATTAAAAAACATTTACCTCATGTAATAAAATCTTTAAAAAAAATCAAGTTTGCAACTTATTATTGTATATTTATAAATTCTTATAGCTCCATCTTAGGACTCCATAAAAGTAATTGTTACATATTTACACGTGTTCAAATACAAGATAAACAACAAGCCTTACTAATACGTTAAAACATCACATAAAATGAAAAATCAATAAGAGACTTTCGCGGGGTCTCAAATATCACAAAAACAAACCATAAATAAAATTAAGAGAAAATAAAACAAAACAAAATACGAAAGGATTAAGGGTTCGAGTTCTCTTACGGGTGTCGAGTCCGGCAAATAATAAGATTTATAAATTAAGTCTATTACCTCTAAACACAACAAATTGTGCTAGTGATAAGTAGGATCGTCTCCTCATGGACTCGGTATTAACCGTGAGTCCAAGACGTAATTACGTGCAAATTCATTAAAAATAATATTATATAAAAGGGTGGGGGTGGATGATTGATAATCACGCTAAGCATACAAAAATAATCTAAATTATAAACAATAACGAGATGAATCCTAGTGATGAGTATAACCAATTCTTTATGAGACTTTGTATCACTGACTTGTATAAAAATGGATTTTCTCAATTGATTTCAGATCGGCAGTAAGTGTCGACACGCGTCAAACACTCTGTTTGTTCTTATGAGTAAACTAGCACTAGGAGCTCGGTGAACTAGTCCCTATTAAGTTAAGTCTAGTCACGAACGTAGAACTTAACCTATCAATTGCATTAAAATTTAGACAAACACCAATCCTAACTAATGAAATGAAGCCAAACCATTTAAGCTATATTACACAATCCTATAATGCAAATCAATTGACATTGTGGTCTATTGATGCATTACTTGATACTAAATTGAAATTAAGAGCAATTACGGTTTCCTAATAACAATTAGCAATTCAAATTTAGGTTATTGGTAGCCTGAAGGTTTTGAATATTCGCCGGAGTTTCCTGTTGAAATTTAGCCATGTTAGCAGCCGTAGACCTAACTACATCCTCTAATGACGTACCTGAGCTACTAGGAGCTTGCGATGACACTTGATGTTGATGTTGGGCACCCGGTTGAAATGGTTCCTTCGGTTGATGTTGTTGCTGAAAACCAGGTGGTGCTTGGAACTATTGAGTTTGCTGAAACTGTTGGGGCTGCTGGAATGAAGTGTGGGGGTGGGAGTTATTTGCATGATTGCGGGTATAGAAATGGTTTTAGGCGGTAAATTAATGCAATTGATAGGTTAAGTTCTACGTTTGTGACTAGACTTAACTTAATCAATTAGGGACTAGTTCACCGAGCTCCTCGCGCTAGTTTACTCATAAGGAACGAAGTGTTTAGCGCGTGTCGACACTTACGGCCGGTTTGAAATCAATTGAGAAAATCCATTTCTATACAAGTTAGTGACACAAAGTCTCATAAAGAATTGGTTATACTCATCACTAGGATTCATCTCGTTATTGTTTATAATTTAGATTATTTTTGCATGCTTAGCGTGATTATCAATCATCCACCCCCCTCCTTTTATATATAATACTATTTTTAATGAATTTGCACGTAATTACGTCTTGGTCTCACGGTTAATACCGAGTCCCTGAGGAGACGACCCTACTTATCACTATCACAATTTGTTGTGTTTAGAGGTAATAGGCTTAATTTATAAATCTTATTATTTTCCGGATTCGACACCCGTCAAATTTTTGGCGCCGCTGCCGGGGACTCGGCAAGTTTAACTGTTTATGCCAAGATCGTTTCGTGCAGGTTCACCATTACCAATAGATCTGGAGATTGAGAAAACCATAAAGAAGCTAGAAAGCAAGCTAAGCTTCGAAAGAAGCAAGGCGAGCCGACTTCTTCACCGGTGCTCAATATTTGGAAAGATATTGAGTTCTCATCTGATTCAAGTAGCAACACGAAGGAAGAAGAGGAGAAGCCTTATTCTGAGCAAGAAGAAACGGTCACCGAGACCAAAGAAGAGGAACAAGAGGACATGGCAAATTCGGAGCGTACTTTGAAGGAATGGGCAGCACCCAATGTCGTGAATAACCTCTATGCATCGCATATCCGGACAAAGAGGTAAGTACTGAACTTAAAACTGGTTTAATTCACTTACTACCTCATTTTCATGGTTTAGCTAACGAAGACCCGTACAAGCACATGACCGAGTTCCATATGGTGTGTCTGGGGATGAAGCCACAAGGGCACAACAGTGGAGAACCTCAAGCTGAAGGCTTTCCCATTCTCTCTAGTTGATGCAGCTAGGGAGTGGCTTTTCTACTTACCGTAGGGATCCATTACTACTTGGGCACAAATGACAAGAGCTTTCCTAGACAAGTTCTTCCCCGCATCCAAAGCCATCGGGCTTAGGATAGAGATATGTGGGATAAAGCAAAAGGACATTGAGTCATTATACGAGTATTGGGAGCGCTTCAAGCGGCTATGTGTAAGTTGCCCTCAACACGGTATTTCTGATGAGCTACTAATTCATTATTTTTATGAAGGTTTATTACCGATGGAGAGGAAGATGATGGATGCAGCGAGTGGAGGAGCGATAGTGAACAAAACGCCAACTCAAGCAAGGACCTTGATAGACACCATGGTGGAAAACTCCAAATAATTTGGAGTTCGGACTGATGTTGGTCGAGGCGCTAGTGAGGTACATGTAAAGTATCTAGAAACTAAAATTTCTGATTTAACTAGCCTTGCGAAACAGATTGCTATGGGCAATACGCCTCAAGTCAAGGCATGCGGATTTTGCTCATCGGTGGCACACCCCATTTTTGCGTGCCCGACACTACATGAAGAAGAAGAGCAAGTGAACGCCATAGGAGGTGGAAACTTTCAGAATTCAAACAACCGGGCTCCCGATCTTTTCTCGAGCACATACAACCCCCGTTGGAGGCAACATCCGAATCTGAGCTATGTCCCGAGGCCAGGACAAGGTCAAGGTCAACAATTTCAACAAAAGACTTCATGCCAGCGGCCACACCATTTTTTTTGCGTAAATGAAATTCAATTGACATTCAAGCACAAATCAAGTTCAACAAAGTTCAAAGTAAACTAGTTACAATCTCACCACTAGAAATAGAAAATTAGCTACTCATACTTAAAAAATGAAAAGCAAATGTACTTACAAACTAATTGCAGAAAGAAAATACAAAAGAACCCTAGAAAAACTCCTAATTTCGTCTCCAAAAATCTGGAAATCCGCTGCCCTTTTTCTCTCTGGAAATCGATTGTAAAATTTGAAATTGGCGTCCCCCTTTGACAGTTAACGAGCTCCATTTTATACCCTCACTCAATGAAAACCATTTGATACGAACGTGTCTGATTAAAATAATGGGCGTTGATTTTTGATGCGGCTAAACCCGCCTTGAAAGTCGCCTGACTGAAATATGGAGTCGAACACAGTGAATAACGCAGTCTTGGTGCGGCTATACCCGCCTTGCAACTCGCCTGGTTAGAAATTCCATCTCGAAACAGTAGGAAAGGCGGTTGTACCCGCCTGAGAAAACGCGCGACTTGGAAATCGATGTGAAGGGCTGCTGTTGGACATTCTCCTTTTTTATCTGATTTGGGTTGTTTACATGAAATGGTTTGGGCTTTTGATTTTTTCTTTTCTTTTGCTGCTGGACCGTGAAACCACAAGAACCAAATATTAAAGATAAACTTTTGTTCTTTTTTTCTTTCTTCTGATTCTCGCTGCACACATCAAACACCAACAACCAACATTTAAAATTTTGTTTCTTTCTTTTGTTGGCTTCCATCTAAAATTCCCATTAAAATAAAATAATTCTTTTTAATTCTTTTCTCTTTTATTTTTCAAATTAAATGGCCTCAATTAATTAAATGCTAAATTAGATTATTTTAAGCATGCATTTAGCATTAATTACCGGGTTATTTTGACATAAATCTATATATATATATTAAAAGAACAACCAATACCAATGACATGGCCTCTTCTAAACATTATAAGCATGCCTTTCTTTTTTCTAAATTTTTTGATTTTTTTTAAATAGAAGATATGTTAAAGACTATTTCGCCCTTATATTAAAAACAAATAGTTCATTAGGATAAGGTTATTTTGGTCATTTTAAAAAGTTGAAACCTCCAAACCTTTTCATCTTCATTTTAAAGTTGAAACTTCCAAATCTTTAATATATTCATTATTGAAGATGAAACCTTTTAACCCTTCTCTCATTCATCATGTTTTGTTCATCGAATATGTGTTCTTCATTTCCATCACTTGATGTATTATTTGTTTCATAAACAATTATTCTTCAACAACATTGTTTTCCAGGTAAACTCTTTTTCTTCCTCTCGATCACTTCATTTGTTTTTCATTTCACAAATTGTTATTATTTAACAAAATCAATTTTCAGGTTTACTTTAAGAATATAATTTTAGTATTATTCCTTATTGACTTTTGTTGGAATTTTAGAGTTTTTTTTAACTTTTGTCTTATATATTTTTCTTAAGTTTTTACCAATGGAATTAAGAGTTTGTTCTTGATAGCAGGTTTAAAGTTTTGATGGCAACAACAATTCGATAATCAAATCTTGAAAGCAAGTATTACTATCTATGACATAACCTCAACAAACTTCAATATATTCATTGAGAAACTAATCCGAGTATACATTCTTTTTTACTTTTGGATCGATAATCGAATTTTGCAAGTATGTATTATAATCTATGATATAACTTCAACAAACTTCAACATGTTCTTTTCAATGGTTATTTTTATTTTTGCAGGTTTATTTCGAGAAACCAATTCGGGTATACGTTTCTTTTTTTACTTTTATTGCGATTTTAGAGTTTTTTTCTTTTTCTATTGTTTTCCCAAGTTTTGAATTTTACAAATTATTTTAACTCTTATTAAAAAAATTACATAACACTTAAAAAAATTACATAACTCTTATTTTCCAAGTTTCTTTTTTACTTTTATTGCGATTTTAGAGTTTTTTTTTTCTTTTTCTATTGTTTTCCCAAGTTTTAAATTTTACAAATTATTTTAACTCTTATTAAAAAAAATTACATAACACTTAAATATAAATATGTTCTTTTCAGTGGTTAGTTTTATTTTTTCAGGTTTATTTCTAGAAAACTAATATGGTATACATTTATTTTTTAGGATTTTAGAGTTCTTTTTTCCGTCAACTATATATTAATTTACACTGATCATTTTAACTTTTATTGAAAATAATTGTTTTCTTTACATGACACTTGAATATAATAATATATATATATTTGTATTTACATAACAATTGAACACAATTAAAAAAACTGATTATAATTGACATAAGCATACAAATAATATGAAGATGACAATTAATCATGTCAATTTAATACAATTTAAAAAATCTTATTACAATCAATATACATAAAAGAAACAGATTTTTATATATCTATATATATATATATATATTAAAAGAACAACCAAGACCAATGACATGGCATCTTCTAAACATTATAAGCATATATATATATATATATATATATATATATATTAAAGGAACAACTAAGGAATCCTACTTGACATCTTCTAAATACTTCAAATCTATTTTTCTTATTTCTCTTTTGTTCTCTATTTAACCTCATTTTCTTCACTCTTCAATTAATATTCTTATGTTATTAACTTTTCGTCTTCCATTATTTATTTTAATTAATGGGTTGTTTTATTGTAATTAATGTAAATTAACTTTTTATTTTTTTTCTTTATGTTACTAACCAACCATTCATTTTCTTTTCTTTATTGAAGTAAGTTATTGTTTTCCCCTTATTAAAGTAGAAGTGAATTTTTGTTTTTGGTTGGTTATGTTATTGGTTTATCATCAAGACACACATATTATTACTACATGCAAGTCTTTCATTCCAATACTCCTTCAATTTCTATGTATTCTTGATTTTGTCTAATTATTTTAATTTCATGATTTATTATTACATTAATTCTCATTTCAATGTTTCTTTTTCAGAAGCATAAACCATAATGTTAAAAGAACATTTGAGTAAGATTGAAGCAACAACCAAAAGATAATGATGTGGCTTAATAAGATTTGAGTATTCCTCAAAATTTGAAATGTGGTGTGTTTTGTAGATCCCACGTAGGTGAGAAGATGATGAAAATGAAGAATGATGTGGGTGTTTGTTAGGAGGAGGTAAGAACTTTGTGGAAACTTATGGGGTTAGCTTGATTTGTTTGACCCTATATACTCATGTGATTGACTAATTTTGGCTAACTATTTAGCCTTATGGGTTGATTGTTTTTCACTTAATCACTCTGAAAAACAATATATATATATATATATATAATAGAACTATTTGGTGTCTATTTAATTGTATCTACGAACTATTTTAATAGAATTACCTTACAAATTAGGGTTTGTTTATAAGCTAAATATGAAACATAATTTTTGCATGCACACACACTATATGATATGATCGGGGATATGTCGTTTGGATTATAAATAACATACTAATAGAACTACTATCGATGATTCTCGAACTATTCATAACAACAAATGATCATCAATGCACATTAATCATTTATGGAAATTAATTTTTTGTTTTGAGATTATATCTCATTTATTTAACGAGAAATTATATATTAATTTATCTCAACCAAATACTTCTTAATAAAATATTGTCACCGCGCAACGCACGGATCTCTCACTAGTATATATTAAATTAGTACTTAACATTCTCGACTTCAAACATCACGCTATAATTTACACTTCTAGTTATTTCAAATTGTTCAATGCAATGAGACAATGATGTATTTAAACTTTAAACATCACTATATATATATATATATATATATATGTATATAGAGGCTGGATCTTCTACATCCCGCCTAAAAGTTACACTCCGTGCATCCTAATCTCAATCGGCTATTCATAATACATTTCATAACATTTCTCCATTTCATAATACATTTCATAACATTTCGGATCAAATGGAACATGCTCGTTATGCAAAAAAAATGGATAAAAAGTTGTGAAACAAGAATGTTTCATAACATTTTATATTTCATAACATTTAACTGTAACATTTCATAACATTTTATATTTTATGATTTACCTCATTGCCCTTATGTATGACTTTGCATAACGATCATGGCCCAAGATTTCTATTTAATTACCATTATGCCACCGCGTCAGATTAACCCTTGGATTATGAAATGGACGTTTAAGATTGGAACGCACATGGTGTAACTTTTATGCGGGGTGTAGAAGATCTTTCCTCTCTCTCTCTCTCTCTCTATATATATATATATATATATATAGAGGGAGGTTCAAGGGAAAACGCTAAAAAAAAAGAAAACTGAAGAACATTCTTAGAGGCTTCCATGTAGACGATATTCACTAATGCATACCGGTAATATATATTGTGTGGTTATACTTCTAGTTATTCAAATTGTTCAATGCAATGAGACAATGATGTATTTAAACTTGAAAGATGTCTAAATTATCTAAATTTGTTTAAGTTCCAATTATATATGTTAAGATATTTCTGTCGCATATGTTTTGGATTTGGATTTATAGTATTTTCCTTCAATAGATTAGGTAGGATATGATATTATGCCCCATATATTTTATTTTGGTTAACCCTAAGTGTTTGAATTCGCATCTACGTACCCACCTTGATTAAATTATAAGGCCATAATGATAACATTAAGTGTAAATTACATGATTGGTCCATGTGGTTTACAATTAATAACATTGTTCGTCTGTATATTGAAATATCTATGGATTTGATCCCTGTGATTTACATTTTTACACTTCTTTAATCCCTGATCCTAACTCTGTTAAGAAAACTTCGTTAAATAAGTTAACTAGAGAGGTATTATAGTCATTTTACTCTTTTTATATTTTAAAAAAAAATTAAAAAAAATAGAGTGACCAGAAATGTAATTTCACTCTATTATACATAGATATATATCTTTTATTATTTCATGTAATTTACTCTAAAAATTTTATTATTTCTAATGTCTCTCATAGAGACATACCTTTTCAAACTTTTCAACTATAATTCTTCAATATAGCAATTATTTGTAATTTCTTTTTATTTAAACATAAATTTTAAATTTCATATGTTGACGTATGTATATATCTGTGTTTAATTGAGTGAAATTACATTTTTGGTCCTTTTGTTTTAAAAAAAACTAAGTGAAATATAAAAAGAGTGAAATGACTATAATGCCCTCTAGTTAACTTATTTAACAGAGTTTCTTAACAGAGTTAGGATCAGGGACTAAAGAACTGTGAAAGTGGAAACCACAAGAACCAAATCTATAATTACTTTAAAATAAGAACGCACAGTATTATTAAGTGTAAACCACATGGACCAATCATGTAATTTACTCTAACATTAAAAAAATTCAAACAAATATAAAGTAGATCGATTAAAGTATCCGATGGAGTGTTGTCTTTTTGAAAAGTGATCTATTTCCAAACGTGAATCACAATAAACCCACCATTCATTAGTATTAAAATAAAAGTATATTATGTAGGGATTAACATCGATCCATAGTGGATCTCGGATCGTTTAAATAAGTATTTTGAATGTTGATTTTTAGCCCCTCATATTATTTTGTGGATGAACATCTACTTTACAATGGATATCGAATCGTTGTGTGACCATAAAGTTCATTTAAAGATAATTATAAAATACTACAATTAAACATAAGCATAAGTTCAAATTAATTTTAACATGTTTTAAAAAAAAGAAGTTAGATAGCTAAACTTTTTAAAAGAATTACATTCAGCTTTATCGTATATCTATTTTAGACACCTCAACATTAAATATATTATTTAACTTGTTGTGGCGTACTCGTTAAGACTTATGGGGGATAAGACTAGATAACTCATCTACTCCATGTCTGAATCCAGACGTAAACAACTTGTAGCCACTGTGGAATTATATCATGACTGCATGTTTTAGCAGTCTTAAAATTTTGGGGATTAGTGTAGGCAAATGGAATACTCTTTCCAAATATATATATATATATAATATATAAAATCTATATATATGAACTATTCTATTGTTTTATTATTTCAATAAATCTTTAAAAAACTTTTTAAAAATTATAATAAACTGATATTATTGATGGGAATTAGGAATGGCAACGGGGCGGGTTCGGGCCGGGGATCGGTATCCCCGTCCCCGAAACCGATAAGGAAAACCGTCCCCGTCCCCGTCTCGATCCCCGTCGGGGATCTTAACGGGGATACCCGTCGGGTCCCCGCGGTTTCCCCGATCCCCGTTGGGGAACCCGTTAAGCAAAAATATCACCGTTACCCGTTGGTTTTACCCGAACCCGAACCCAAAACCGAACCCAAACCCGAAACCGAATAGAAAAATCGTAAAAGTTTCAAAAGTATTTATATTGGCCTATTAATTATTAGTATACTTAGCCCATTTATTAATTTTTAAAAATTATTTATATTCTATATTATTAATATATAAATATATTTATATAATATTTTATATATATACACACTATCGGGGCCGGGCCGGGGCGGTGAGTACCATCCCCGTCCCCGTCCCCGTCCCCATCCCCGCCCCCGTTAAGATCCCCGATAAGATCCCCGATCCCCGCCCCGTCCCCGTTAAGGCGTCCCCGAATCCGACCCGAATTGTTCGGTTTTCGGTTTTCACCATCGGTTTCGGGGGTTTTTGTCATCCCTAATGGGAATGGAGAAAGAAGATTATTTCTATCTTCTCAAGTTTTAAAAAAAATCTTTTAAACTTGAAATTTTTCTTGTTTTCTATATTTAATGAACAAAAATAATAAAATGTTAAAGTAAAATAAAGAACAATATCAGGAGTGCTAAAAAATCATTGGACCGTTAAAAACCGATCGAATCAAGTCAAATCAAATCGATTTTGACGGTTTGAGCGTTCTGACGGTCTGGTCTGATCTAAAAAATAGCCACACCGTTCGGTCTGGTCTATTTTGCGGTTTAAGCGTTTTTAAGCGGTTTAGACCGAATCGATCGTCAAAAGTACACATGTATGTTATACTTTGTTTTCATGTTGTAGACTCAAACTTTTTGACCCAATTAAAAAAAGTCCGTCCAAAGCATTAAATTTTTAGTTTTCAGTTCTCATTTGATCGTGTTATCTAAATTGACAAAATCCACAAATCAGTAAAATATCAAATGCGAAATTCCAAATCGTCCTAGCTCAATATTTGTCATTCCAACTTGTTTTTTTGAAGTATATAATATTTAGAGTAAACTACTATTTTCATCCTTGTGGTTTGATAAAGATTACGATTTTCGTCCTTGTGGTTTAGAAAATGCTATTTTCGTCCCTATGGTTTGTAATCTATTGTTGTTTTAATCCCTTACACTAAATATGTTAAAAAATTACTTCATTAACTTAGAGGTATTTTAGACCTTTTGAATTTTTATCGTTTTTGGTTTATTAAATGTATTTTTTTTAATTTCTTGATATTTTACTCATTTTGATTTAATAGAACTATATATTTTTGACAAAAACAATAATACATAAAAAACTATATTATATTTATTGTTTATAATAAATTTTTTAATACAATATTGTTTTTATTATATTTTTTAGAGTAAACTCTAATTTTGGTCCCCGTGGTTTAGTGAAATCTTCGAAAATGGGGCCTAAACTTTAATAAGTCTAAAAACTGTCCTTGTGGTTCTCATTTTACTTTGAAAATAGTCCCTAATCACTAGCTCTGTTAAAATGATCTGTTAAGAAGAATGGTTTTTTTGTCTTTTTTATTATGTTTCCTTTTTCCTATTTTTATCTTTTATATTATACATTATATGTAATAAAAGAAAACACACCTTATCATCTGGTTCGGCTGCATACTGATATTAAAATCAATTCACCCCCAAAAGAGTCTCACTATTTTCATGAATAAAGTATCCACAATTCTCGTGAAATTTTTTGCAATCGCCATCGTTGATGATAATCGATATTATTTCTACAATCTTCGGTTAATTTAATTGACTTCTGTCACAATCGAGGAATAGGATCAACATATTTGTTTTTCTAACCGGTGAATCATTTTATTTGAGCTGAATCCAAGCTTGTTGCATAGTCTTATCTTAAATTTTGTAATCCCTCGAAAAAGTTGTGAATGACGGTGGAGCTGTTCATCAAAAGGTGAAGCTCGATTAAATTTCTGATTTTTTTTGCCTTTCGATTGGTACGGGAAGAGTTTTAGATGATGATTCATATTATACCTGATTTTGAAACGGACGAGGATTACTTAGTTCCAAAGTTCCCTAAGAAATCAACAATGTAAATTGCTTTTTCAGCTTTGTTTATTGTTTTTCGTATTTGCTGATTTCGTTGTTCTATTGATTCAAAAATGGAGTTTTGATGTTCAATTTCGATTTAGAAGTATCTGGATTGAATTTTTGTAGGGGTGGAGATGAAGATATCATGGAGCTGTTATGGCAGAATGGTCAAGTGGTGATCAGAGCCAAAACCAATCGAGAGATCCGATCGTCCGTTATTGAAGAAGAAACAGGACCTTCTGATTTGTTCATGCAAGAAGATGAGACGTCGTCTTGGCTTTATTAACCCTATGGATGAGAATTCCTTAGAAGGTTGTTTATACAATCACGATCTCCTCTATCCTATGCCGCCGCCTACTCCAGGGGCGGACGTACGTTTTGTGCATGGGGGTCCTTTGACCCCTACTAAACCCAATGTTGATGAGGAATTTTTTTTATGGAGTTCGTACATGTGGGCCCCCAACTTGCTATTCTAAAAGGACCCATCTAAATTAATTAAGCTTAAGACCATCAAAGAAACAGTCACAGCCCTGAGCCCAAACCCAAATTACCCAATCCCAATTCCTAAGTTTGAGGTTTACGAACGTCTTTGTTGTTTGTTGTTTTCGAGTTCGACTACTGTGGAAAAAAAGAGCGACTACTGTGGAAAAAAAGAAACCTTCTAACGATTGAATCAATGAAATCGATTCAAGTAGGAAGCGCTAAAATCAGTGATGAGTGAACTGTGAACCCATTGAAATCGATTGAAGAAGTGAAGCGGATAGCGACGAGGGTCATGAAATCGATTTTGAAATCGATTTTGAAACGATTTTAAATCAAGAAGTGAACCATATCTGCCAGACTTCCATTGAATCAAAAAATGAACGATTTTTTAAACAATTTTGAATCAATTTTTGACATTAATTTTAGGTAAAACCCTAAACTTTTTAGTTTTTATTGTTGATTTTGATTTAGAATTCTTTAAAGATTTCATAATGGTTGTTTGATTCTATATGTTAATATATGTTATTGTTGTTTCATGTTTGATTCTCTATGTTTATTTAGTATAGAATTGTTGATTTATTTTGTTATTATTATTGTCAGACAAAATGGAAAAATTCTTTAAACGAAAAACACCAACACCCGAATCTAGCTCGGCTCCTTCAATGCCTAGTGAAATTGATGTGAATGAACGTCCTAGGGATCCGACCGATAGGAAAAAGATTTCAGATTATCATCGTAATCAGAGAGATGAAATAAGGATAAAGTATTTGATTAGAGGACCTTTCCAACCACGTGGCCATAACTTCCAAGAAAAACTATCGCTGGTAAGGGAAGGCGTTTTTGGCCGTCTTGGTTTGATCAATACGCCAATTGGTTAGAGTATAGTGTACAACCAGATAAAGCATTTTGCTTGTGTTGTTACTTGTTTAGAGATCATCACGAGGGAAAATGTGGGAGTGATGCTTTTGTGACGGAAGGCTTTAATAATTGGAATAAAACTGAAAGATTTAGTCTTCATGTTGGCGACGTTAATAGTTTTCACAATATAGAGGTTAAGAGAAGTGAGGATCTAATGAGAGAAAAACGATCTATTGTCAATGCCTTTCATAAGCCAACAAAGATTGAGACGAATGAGCACCGAATAAGATTAAATGCTTCAGTTACGGCTTCTAGATTCTTGTTGAAGAATGCACAACCGTTTCGTGATGAATCTGAAATGTCTATTTGTAGAGGCATGTTCTTGGAAACATTAAGCTTAATTGGTGATTGCAATGAGGATGTTGGTAAGGTTATATTAAAAAGTGCTCCAAAAAATAATCAAATGGTGTCTTCAAGTATTCAAAAAGATATTGCTAATTGCTTTGCAAATCAAATACTTAAATCCGAAGAAATTGGTGATGATGTGTTTGCATTGTTAATTGATGAGTCGAGTGATGTTTCTAAAAAGGAACAAATGGTTGTAGTTTTGCGATATGCTGATGCACGTGGTATTGTTAAGGAGACGGTTTTTGGTATTGTTCATGTGACAGAGACATCTTCTTCAATTCTTAAATCTGACATTGATGCTTTATTTGCCAAACATGGATTGAGTTTGAAACAAGTAAGAGGGCAAGGTTATGACGGAGCAAGCAATATGCACGGTGAGTTTAATGGATTAAAAGCTTTGATCTTGAATGATAATAGCTCCACATATTATATCTATTGTTTTGCTCACCAACTTCAATTAGTTGTTGTGGCGGTTGCAAAGAAACATGACGGGGTTGAGAACTTTTTTAATAGGTTAAGCATGGTGGTCAATGTGGTGAACGCTTCTTGCAAACGTAAAGACATGCTTCGACAAAGTTATAAAGATAGAGTGCAGGAAGCAATTGGTAAGTGAAATTGAAACTGGAACGGGGATGTACCAAGAGATTTCTCTTATACGAGCCGGTGATACACGATGGGGTTCTTATTATAAAACCATTTTGAGTTTGATTGCTTTGTTTCCGAATGTTGTTGAAGTGCTACAACATGTTGAAAAGGATGGCAATAATGGTTTTAGTCGCACTCAAGCAACTGGTATTCTAGCTTATTTGAGAACATTTGATTTTGTGATTTATTTGCACTTAATGTTTCATATTTTAGAGGTCTTCAAAAAAATGATCAAGATATTTTGGAAGGGGTTTCATTGGTAAGAGGAACCAAACAACTATTGCAACAATTTAGAGAAACCAGTTTTGATCTACTTTTGAAGAAAATGTATTTTTTTTGTGAAGCAAATGGTATTAAATCTTTGGATATGGCAGACTGTTATTCAAAAAACGGAAGACAAATGACCAACATCACCAATCGTCATTATTACGAGTTTGATATTTTCAACACCGTTGTGGACATGAAACTTCAAGAGTTTAGGGATCAATTTAATGAGGCAAGCACTGAATTGTTTAAAAATATAGCAGCTTTGAGTCCACGTGATTCATTTTCGCAGTTCAGTGTATCAGATTTATTGAAGTTGAGTGAGTTTTATCCTAATGATTTTAGTCGTATGGAAAGGATCACTCTTGAGAAACAACTTAACATGTACTATGTGATTGTGCGTCAAGATGAAAGATTTTCCGATTTGAGTGGTATTGCCGAGCTTGCTAGATTGATTTTGGAAACAAAAAAAACATACGACTTTTCCTCTAGTATGTCGGTTATTGAAATTAGCTTTGGTTTTGCCTGTTGCTACCGCAACAGTTGAAAGATGCTTTTCTGCTATGAAGATTGTGAAGTCTGACTTGCGCAACAAAATCGATGATGAATTTTTAAATGATGCGTTGGTATGTACCATCGAAAAAGAAGCACTCCTCAATATTACAAATGGTGTTGTAATTAGCGAATTTCAAAAGATGAAAACCCGTAGAGCACCGTTGTAAGAGGTAACTTTTTATCTTTTTAATGAAAGCGTATCTTTTAGTTAATTGTTATTTCATTTTATATTGTGACCCCTACTATATTTTTTTCCGGATCCGTCATTGGCCTACTCCCGTCACCACCGCCCCTTCCCGACGAGTGGAAGGGGAATCAGGACAACCAGAGTATACATACTTCTTGCATTTCTCAAGGCCTAATAAAGGCAGGGTTTCGCAATTAGGGAGGTCTAGTTTATATATATATATATATATATAAAGTCACTGTGGTTCTCATGTGAATATGTATGCACTGATATTGCATTTCTTTCCACACCCACACTTCCACCACCACCGGTGGTCGGTGTCACGGGTAAACATAGGCTGATGACTTCCAGGGAGGGGGATCTCCGGCGATGAAGATGTGTTGGGACGATGAAGATTGTATGTAACGAATATTATTATATATAAAATATTTTCTTAAAATTTTAAAGCAAGAATTAAAATTTTTTAGTAAAAGACTAAAAACACCCTTCATTTAACGAGAATTTTTAACCGAGTTAGTGACTAAGGACCACATTCAAAGCAAAATGTAAACCATGAGTACGATTTTTAGACTTATCAAAGTTTAGGTCCCTTTCAAAGATTTACTAAACCACGGGGACCAAAATTAGAGTTACTCTATTTTTTTTATCATAATAGTTTTAGTATCTCATGGTCCCTAATGAAAAAAAATGAATTAAAATACTATCTGTGAGGAATAAACTATATCAATATATTTTTAATATAAATTAAAAGACATTATCTCCTCTTAATCAATACAATTGTAGTTATGCACCAAATAAAAATCCTCATTTTCTTAGATCAAAATGAGTCTTTAAGAAGGTACTTAACGACTTGCCCTTGAATGACTTGGTGACAAAATCAAACTAATAATAAACTAAAACTAAAATAACAAAAATAAAAAAAATAAGAGAAAATAAAATATATGAAAAATATTTAATTATCTGAATAATAAAACAATATAGTAATTTATGTATTATATTTTTATCAAAACATACATAGTCTCGTTAAAATATCAAAGATTCAATACCAAAAGATAAACAAAAAAGATATTTAATAGGCTAAAAAAGGATTAAAATACCCCTAAGTTAAATGGAAGATTTTAAATAAATTTAGTGTGAGGAACGAATACAACAATAAATTACAAACCATAGGGACGAAAATAAAAATAACCTTAGAAACCATAGGGTTAAAAATAGAAATTTCAAAACCATAGGGACGAAAATCGTAGTTTACTCTAATATTTATATACGACAAATGTAACAAATAAATTTGCACACTCTTCTCACCTTTGGCGGGGTTTGAACCCCCGTCCTCCTAGGAGGCCAAAGGCACATACCGCTAGGTCAAATACCCTTTGGATTGTTCTTTCAATTATTGTTGGTAGACTTGTTTAACCTTTTTACAATTTGCTAAATGTTTTTATTTTATTTTAGAGATATACCCTTCTTTTATAATTTTAAATGATAATGTTATGATAGTAGAACTTTCATTCTGGATATAGATTTTTGTTTTTTTAGTTTAAAACCAATAAGAGAACCAAACCGCTTAAACTGGTTAGACCAAACCACTCAAACCGGTTTAGTCAACTGCGACCAAACCACTCGGTTTGGAAATTTTCCAAACGTAATGGCTGGTTTGGAAAATATCTAAACTGGTATTCAAGGTTCTAAATGGCGTGAGCATGACGTGGCGGAAATGTCAAACCTCAAGCCTTAGGAGTTACGGCGAAACCACGACGTTTTTCAAGACGTTCTCTAAGGCGGCATATATATATATATATATATATAGACAGAGAGAGAGAGAGAGCAGGAGAGAGAGAGAGAGAGCGATGTAGGTTTATACGAGAACGCTAACAATTTAAGAAAACAAGAAAAATCTTTTTCATTTACAAAATCATATGTGATTTTGATGTTACTATAAAATCACATGTGATTTTAGATGTTAGTATAAAATCATGTGATTTTATATATGAAAAAAGTTTTTCTTGTTTTCATAGATTGTTAAGATCTCGCATGAACCCCTCTCTCTCTCTCTCTCTCTATATATATATATATATATATATATATATGGTTAGGTTTTGGTGTAAAGAGTAAGAATGGATCTCCACCCTTGGACGCACATTAGGATGAGATGCACCGGATCAACTCTTTTAAAAGCGCAATTCATGAGTGGGTAGAAAATTAAAAGTGATTAATGGTCCAAATCTTTTTTTACGCTTCTCACCTTAAGTTTTCTTCTCAAACGATCCTATATATATACATATATATATATATATATATAAAGAGAGGGAGAGAGAGATAGATGCTCACCCACCCTTATATGTATTATCGTTTTGAATAATACTTTAGGAAAAATTAAATTCGTATAAGATAATAAAATTAAAAAAAAATCATTTAACATATAGAGCTTTTAGAAAATGATATCAAGAATACAAAATTGGGATAAAATCCCTTGAATCTCTACTTGAATCCTTACTTGACTTTATATAACGCTTAAAATGTCTAAGCGCCCTAATTGATAGAATACTTTATAGAACAAAAGTTTATAAGACCAAAGTATGAAATGTCAGTTATAAAAGTATTACATTAGGTTTATAGGATGTTTTTCAGAGTTTTAACAAGTTTTTAAGAACATTTTTAAAAATAATGTGTTATATTAACTATTTTATAGGACATGTTTCAAAAATTTCCTATTAACTCATCTTTTTATGGGACACTTTTATTTATATGACATTTTTTCAAATAGTCTCGTATAATATAGCTAATACGACACTTTAGTTTAAAAATGTCAATAACAAATTTGTTAAAACGCATAAAAAATAAAAACGTCCTGTAAACTTATTTTATTAATACGTTTAGACATTTTAGACGTCATGTAACACCGATTTTTTGGGAGTGCCTTTACACTCCGATATTAAACATATTTCAAACTAAGAGTACCTTATTCTTATGTATAAAATAGAAATAGTACTTAATGATAAAAATACATTTCCTTCTTTCCTTTGCGATTTCTGTCTTGGCCAAACCTATGTTTAGATACTACCAACGATTCTTAGGTGAGATCATATATATAGTTTTCGTGTTGAACAATTTTCAACTTTCATCAAGCATAAATTCTGACAATATGCATAAAATCATTTGCATATTTATGCACAATACCATAAACTTTGTTATCCATATTCTACTAATTCTTGCAAACAGTAATATAAATCGTATGATATCTCAATCTGGACTGACATGATGTTGATCAATCTAACACACATGGATGTATCAAATTTATTGAGACCTGTACAAAATTATCCCCGTGATACATATAATAGTTCTATGTATCTTCGTGGTGTCCCACATATCATTTTGGCCAACTGGTACTTGATGCACACACACTGTAAAAATAGTTCATGGATAACATCTTTTGAATGTAACGATCACATATAAACAAACCAAATATATCTCATCTAATGTTGAGGTCTTGAGGAAGGTCAGACGTATATAGACATGGCATCCATTCCGATAAACACATATATAAAATGCTTTAATTTACTTAACATAACATGTAACTACAGAATGTTAGCATATAGTGCAGGTGTGGACCTACAGTGGTGCACACGGTGGCATGGGCTACCGTATTATATCTTCGTCGAAGGGTAAATTTTTTGGATTTTTTAGTGGTGCCACCGTATAATTTTATAGGTGCTCTTAAATGATTTAAAACTGAATCTGTAACACAGATGGGGCACTTGGTATAGTGGTTTTTCCCAAGTAATTAAAACTTCCTATAAAGAAGGTCTCAGGTTCAATCCCCACTCTATTAAGTGCGTATTTAAATAAAATTTAATAACACTATTAGTTTCATATTTAATCATTAAATTACTAAAAGTATTTTTATTTTGCGTTTAGTTATTAAACACAATCAATATCAAATACTAAAAACCGGAAAAATACATTTGAAATCAACAAAAAAATCTTTTGAAGTCAACAAAAAGCTTAAAACTTCCAAAAAAAAACTCTTAAAATAAACAAAAAAACAACCCGAAAAAGTCCCTCGAAAAGGATAAAAAAACATAAAAACACCTCGAAATCAAGGAAAAAAGTAAAAAAAACTCCGAAATGGTAGACATAGGTTGAAAACACATCGAAAGATATGAGCGTTAGTAAAAACGTAAAGGCACGTCGATAGAAACCGTATTTTGTATAATCATTTTTTTACCTATATAGTATGGTGCCACCGGGTATTAAAATAATTCCTGGGTCCGTCCCTGACATAGTGTGTTGTTTGAATAATGAAAATACTAAACGTGATACACATGTATGTACCACGACTTTGAAAATCACTTGACATTCAACTCGTATGGTCATCAATGAAAAAACAAAAATACTGACACGTTACGCTTAGTGGCGGATGCAATATAGAAGGGGGGGGGGGTCCAAGGACCCCACTGAATTATTAAAAAAAATTATATAGAGTAAAAAATATCAAAAATACTAAATTTAACTTTAGGTCCCCTAGTAAAAATTTTCAAGGGACCCAATCTTGCCGGCGATTGACAAAAACACTAAAAAAAATCTCTTGAAATAAAAAAAAACCGAAAAAATCCTTCGAAATCCACAAAAACACTAAGAAAATCCTTTAAAATCGACAAAAACACTAAGAAAATCCCTTGAAACCAACTAATTACGCTACTGATTACGCTACGCCACTAAAGTTGATCACGATTATGTGTTCGGTTTTGGTTAATTTCTCTTTGATTTCTTCTTTTAAATCAAATCTCTCGTTGTTTGAGTTAAGAAAGAGGAATAAAATATATGGATGAGTTGGGTCAACATATACCCAAGTTAGACACCATATTTGGTGGGTTTAAAACTTTAAATGCACCTCTATGAGGTGTCAACATATATGTACTCTTTTAGTACTAGGTGGTAGACCCAAGTCGGAGATCATACTTGGTGGGTGTAAATGCATCTCTATGTGATGTGGGTGTAAATGCACCTCTATGAGGTGTCAACAAGTACGTTCGTTTATGTACTAGGTGTTTGTGTAGGTAATGCATCAAGGTGTAAAATTTAGTTTTAAATTAAAAATAAAAGTTTAATATAATTTCTTATTAAAAAAATCTAATAATTATGGAGCATTAACAAGATAAACATATACCGAACATAATTATGATCAGTTGTTTATCATTAAGTTTTTCAAATAGAACACTACCAAAAAAATACCAAACTAATGGTTCTGACGAAATCCGATGTTTTCAAGAAAATACCAACGGATTGCCCAAGAATTTCCTGGGTAATCTGTCACTGATTTGATTTACCCACCAACAAACTAGACACCAACTTTTGTGACGGTTTTGTGACGGATTGCCGTTTCACGATGGATTTTCCAGGAAAATGTCCATAGGTGAAAGACTTTCATTTTAGTAGTGGAAAGCTTTAATAAGTTGTATTGTCATCTATCCTTGAGTTCTAACTTTTAAGGGAGGTGCAATAATCAAGAGTATCTCATGCGTCATGATCTGATTTTAAGACTTCAACCAAAATGCTTTATAAAGTTGGAAATATAATATTTATATACGACAAACTCACACTTATACATGCCTTTGATGAAATTTGAATATTTGACCTTTAGGGAGGTTGAGATCTGTAGATCTTGTTTATATTTATAATTACAAAGTATAAGATGACTACAAAGTATACAAAATAGAAGCTCTTACAAAAACTATTAACTCGGTGACTCTTTCAATGTTAGGGATAGAAGGACAGGTCAGGAAAGTATATGGTGACCTTGTTAGATCTAAAATTATTGTATTCGAGATGACAACTATTGAAGACATGAAGGAACAAAAGTGCAAAGTTAACAAAGTTATTAATTAGGAAGGTTTAATATAAGGAAAGGATAATTATCTTGTAAGTGGCAATCGTATAATGCCTAAAACACTTACCTTCCTTATATATATTAATGGTTTAATATAAATAGTAGTCTTAGGCTATTCATTAACGTGTGTGTGAGATTTGAATTCGTTAGAGAGCTTATTGTTAGATCATAGAGAGAGCTTAATAGATAATATTCATTGTAATCTGTTTAAGTGAGATATTCGACATAGTGAAATCATTCGACGTATATTCAACATGTTCTTCGTGTTTTTACATACATACATACGGTTACCTGATTATCTGGGATCCACAATTGGTATCAGAGCCGACGATCTGAGTTTTGGCTATTTTCTGAAGCATTCTTCACAAACAGAAGATAAAATCTCGATTTTCTTTTCTTGAGTTTTTCTCGATTCATACATCTTAAGTTTTACCTGATAAAACTTCTTAAAAATTCCAGATTTGTTTTTTCGTTTATTCTTTCTACTCGATAAAACCATATCCTACTTTAATTTAAATTTTTGTCGATTCAAAGTTCAATAAACTTAATTTTTATTCAAACTATTTAATCTGTTTTAATTAAAATTATTCTAGTTTATTTTGATTACTTTTGAAACTCTTTACATAAAAAAACTCAGGAACCAGTGACTCTGGCAGCTTTTCTTACTAAAGAATTCTCAAGTAAAAATCATAAACCCTAGTAATTTTGACTTTTATTATTGACTGAACAAATAAGAAACTCGAGAACTTAGATATTGTTGTCCATAAAAAGACTTGTTCTTTTTAGTCAAGAACCCTTTGTTCTTGTTTTCTGGTTTATCATTTAAGAAAATTCAGATTAGGTATCCTTGAATTTTTATCGAGTCCTTCCAAATCGACAAAATTTTATTATCGAGTCAACAGTGATTGATATAAAACTTTTTATCGATCCGGTTTTATCCAGAAGAATTTTTTTCCGAGTATTTAACAATCGAGAAACTTTAGTTATCGAGTCTTTTCTGATCGATAACTTCTGCTTATCGACTCAATTTATTTATAGAAAGTTTTTATCGAGTCCCCTTCACCCGACAATTTTTTTTTCGAGTCACATACATCCGAGAAATCTTCTTATCAAGCCCATACCACTCGACAAATTATTTTGTCGATCCTTCGTCACCCGAGAAAAATTCTTCTCGGCCCTTCGTCACCCGAGAAAAATTCTTCTCGGCCCTTCATCACCCGAGAAAACCTCATCTATCAAGAACACCTTCTGTTTTTCAAAGTAATCTCAAAAAATTACCAAAGCTCACCGATCGAGATCGCTTTATCAGGTAACAAGTACTTTATTTTTTTTCTTCAAGATGAGTTCTCAAAACTAATTTTCTGATCTCAATGCTGAAATCGAAAGACTTGAAGCAAAACACACGAATAACATGAAAGTGATTAATGAACTCTTGAGAGAAAATGTTTATCTAAATGATTTCAAACACACAAGTAAAGAATTGAAAAACAAAAATGAGTTTTTGGAAGAACAAGTCACCGGGCATACTAGGAATACATATCATGTATTTTATGAAGACGTTTGCAAAAAGAAAAATCTTGAGTTGATAAAAATAAATTTTGATCTGAAAAACAAAATTTCTGAGCTAGAGAAAAGGAAAGATTTTGCAACGACTGGTGGAGAACTTGAAAAGTTTTTAGATTCTGAAAGAACAGACTTTGAGGATAAAAGAAAGATTTTTTCTGATGAGAAACGCAAGTTTGAAATTGAGAGAAAAGCCTTTGAAAGCAAAATGAGAACTTGTGATCTAACCATTCAAAAACTTTCTACAAAAGTGTCTGATTTTGAACAAGTTGTGATTTTAGAACGAAAATCTTCCGAAACAAAAGGTGTTGAGCTATCAAAGCAAATTTCGGAACTTCAAAAACTTTTGGAAAATGAAAGAAATGCATTTAAAACTGAGAAAACAAATTTAATCAAGAAACGTAGTTTGATCATTGCTAAAAGCAAAAATCTGGAAAAAGATTTTGACAAAGAGAAGCAAGTCTTTGAAAATAAACTTGACAAATTTTCAAACAAATTATCTGTTTTAGAAACAACTCTTGTAACTGAAAATAATTGAGATCTGAATTTAAAAATAAATATGATTTGGTCACAAAATAAAGAGATGATTTATCCTGCAAGATCAAAGAACTTGAAAACGAGCTTTCAATACAAAAACAAATGAATTCAGAATCAGTCAAACATCTTACTCCCGAACATTTAAATGTGGAGTTAGATAATCTTGAAAATTTGATTTTTCCTCATGATTCTGGTTCTACCTCAAGTTCAAAGCAAACTACTCTTTCTCCTATCTGTAAGAATAACTGTTTCTTCAAGAGTTAAATCAAATAGTTATTCTAACAGCTCCAAATCATGTAGTTTTTCAAATTCTCGAACTCATAACTCTAATCAGTTTCAAAATGATTTTGTTGCTAAATCCGGTAATTTCAAGAAGTTTAAAATGGTTTGGAGGAAGAAATCAACTACAGATGATAGTGTTGGAAACATGTCACATACATCTCCTGTAGTTGATATAAGATCATTTGTTTCCAAGACTAATTTGCCTTATTTTATCAAATCTATCAATCAGCTAATTAGTTTAAGTGCCACAAAGATTTGTTGTTCTACATGTGGATCAAATGATTTTGTCAATCAAAATTTCATTCATAAATGGTATGGTACTTATAGTATCCCCACTTCCCCACTTATTGCATCTAAAGCTAACCTCCGAGGACCCAACAAAACTTGGGTACCAAAATCTTTTTAATCTGTTTTGTAGGTACGTCATGTGTGTTCTAAATTCCGAATATTCACATCACAATCTTTCAAAAGGTTATGCTACATTTGAGGGGAGTACCGCATTTTTTTTCCATTTAATTAGCGTCATAGTATCTCAGCTATGAACCTGTTCTTAATTTTTGGCTTCTGAATATCTCAGTTCAGAACCCGTTTTACATTGCATTATGACTTCTGAATACTTCAGTTCATAACTCGGACTTTAATGTTTTAACTCTTTGTGTGTTTAGGATTTAGAAGTTTCAATGGTCAATCCAAAGCCGGAAGGACCTACCCATGGAACACATCTCTAGGTTAGTTATTTTGAAAGGGTATAAATTGAGAGCTTGTGAGATAAAAGAAAATATGAGAGTGTGACAAGGCTTAAAAGAAAATATTTGGTCTTTACCAAACCTAAACAGTTATCCGGGTAGCCACACAATCTATTCATTCTCGATTATTTGGAGATGGATCTTGAAATAGACATGGACCCAATGTCGATAACTTGTGTCACCCCACCCAGCTACTCAAGTATCTCACAAAAGATATGTGTTTCATATATCACGGAGAATGAGCATATCTGCTATATTTTCTTCACTCGGAAGATTAAGATATTGAAAAAGGAAGACACACCTCCGGTCTCCGAACTTCACATTCAAATGCACATCGAGTCTGTGAAATGAATTTTCACATTTCGGGCCTTTTAAATAGCATTCAATGCTTTATTATTTCTGCACATTGCACGAGTCTTTGTGATTCCAAAAGCATATCTTTGTGTGTGTGCCGGAACAGTTTGAGAAGTTAGTTTTATAACTTACTTCTATGATAACTGGAAGTCCTATCACTGCCAACCCGTTGCCAACACTGAATATATGCCAATTAATTAAATTTAATTTTTGATTAAGTGATAACAGTTGCTACATGTGCTTCTGTCTGTTAGCCCATTACCCGATATTCCACATTTACATTTGATCATATTTGCGCTTATTGTCTTTGATTATTCATAATGATTCGGATTCCCCTTATCATTCTGAGGGGGAGAAAAGTTATATCAAAGACACATACTATTATGAGGGGGAGAAATAAAGTTAGAAAATATTCAAATGTTTGAAGATGAAGACTTGTCGACTCCCTTTGAACCGACATAAATTTTCTTGTGCTTAAGACCCAACATCAATTTTCATCGACATCGCTTGGCCCGACATGCTTTTTGACCCAACAAGTTTTATACCCTACGACATCGCGGCTCCTTCGATTTTCTTTTCATGCTAATGTTAAGGGGAGCTACGGAGCTTACAAGAGATCATTTTCGTAGGGGGAGCAAAAGAATCAACAAGAAAGATTTGTTGACAAAAGTTTCACCGTCTTTAAAAGAGTGCTGATTTGCTGAATTGTAATCTCTAATACAAAGGGGGAGATTGTTAGGTCTAAAATTATTGTATCCGAGATGACAACTATTGAAGACATGAAGGACCAAAAGTGCAAAGTCAACAAAGTTATTAATTAGGAAGGTTTAATATAAGGAAAAGATAATTATCTTGTAAATGACAATTGTATAATGCCTAAAACACTTACCTTCCTTATATAAATGAATGGTTTAATATAAATAGGAGTCTTAGGCTATTCATTAACGTGTGTGTGGGATTAGAATTCGTTAGAGAGCTTATTGTTAGATCATAGAGAGAGCTTAATAGATAATATTCATTGTAATCTGTTTAAGTGAGATATTCGACATAGTGAAATCATTCGACGTATATTCAACGTGTACTTCGTGTTCTTGCATACATACATGCATACGGTTACCTGATTATCTGGGATCCACAGACCTCAACTAGGAAATTGATTGATTCTTTCACACTGGAGGTTGATCATACAACCACTTCTTGGAACAGGTTGGGTCCTATCAAGGTTAATGTTTTCGTATGGAAGATGGGACTGAATAAGATACCAACTAGGGATAATTTGGCTAAAAGAGATATAGATGCCAATTCCTCTTTGTGCCCGATGTGTGAAGAAGAAGTTGAATCGGTAAATCATCTTTTTTTCGGGTGCCAGGTGGCGAAAGACATCTGAAGGAATATAGGAAGGTGGTGAAACCTTGATATCCCTGTTTTCAGCTCCGTTCAAGATTGGAAGAATTGGGTGGCGTCCCTAAGGATGAGAAAAATAATGGTTGAATGCTTGAAAACAGTCTCGTTTACCACGCTCTAGTCCTTTTGGTCTATTCAGAATGGGACACTATTCGGATCTATCAAACCTAAAAAGGCGGCTTTTTGGGATAGCATTGTAACGCACTCGTATAATTGGGTGCACCATAGGAGTAGTGACTACAAAACTAAATGGATTGGTTTGCTTCAAGACCCCTCACTTGCTATGTCCATTTTGTAATTCTCAACTAGCGTCTTGGTAGTGTTTTAATAAAATGTCGTTGTTCCCAAAAAAAGAAAGATAAAACCTACTCTAATTTAAAGTATAAGATGACGAAAGTGAAATAAGTTCAGATCATAATTTGGTTAATCTTGTCAATAATAGAAACACGGATAAAAGCTACTCTAATTTAAATATAAACATATGAATCATTTATTTATTGCAAAAGGATACAACAATACAAAATTATATTCCCCTTCAAGTACCACATTTTTACTAAATTCAATTTTGGAATCTGAACTTAGAAGAACAAATAAAAAAACAAGATATATTATGGATAAACTTCGATAACAGAATGATACGACTGAATATGTTTTATGTTGTAACGACTGAATCCAGCCTCATGCAACACGTAAGACCATTCTTTCAAAGTCCGTTCTTTCCCCGTAGTTGTATGAGCCATCATGACCATGTCAAGCATCAATACCACATCTTTAAACTCGTGATCTTCCTGTCCAACAATCGCCTCTACAATAATCACCTTTCCTGTATCTTGAGGAATAGCCTCTCGACACTTTCTTAGTATCTCAATGCATTCTTCATCTCCCCAATCATGTAGTACTTTCTACAATTTCAAAACACATTTTGTGAAGAAAAAAGAAGAGATAAGAATGGAATATTAAAGTCATAATATTTGTGTTTCTTATACTAAAATCTACAAAAGGGAAATTTATGATGAATAAGACCTTTAATAATTGGACTAACCATTAAATAAGCAGCATCTGCTTTTGGAACACGATCAAACATATTTCCTCCCACATGTTCAACCCCGATAGATGTAGGAGCCACTGACACCACATGAGGGAGATCAAAATTAATCCCTTTGATCCAAGGACAAGCTTCCACAATCAACCGTAGAGCCGTCCCATCACCACCACCAACATCTACCACCGTCCTCAGCCCCTCAAACACCTCTGGACAACCATTCGTTACCGCCTTCACCGCTAGCCGAGCATCGCACGCCATTGCGTCGTCAATGAGCTTACTATGACCAGGATTCCCGGCTGCAAATCCCCACACATCGTTGCCATGTGCTGCTCCAAACGCCGATTCTTCATTGCCCAAAACCCTAGCACTTAGCTTGTGCCATGGAGCCAGCATGACTGGACTGCTCTCTAAAAGCACAAAGTCCGCCATGCTACGCTTTCCGTGCTTCGTTAGAAGACGAGATAATGAGGTCTGAGCATACCCAACATATGTTTCTGATACTACCTTTTCTTGAAATATCTTATACTGGATCAAGAACCTCATGATCCGATGCAATGAAGATTCTGAACATCGGAGCTCTGATGCCAACTCAGCAAGTGTCACCGGCATTTCATGGTTTTCGAGGATATCCGGTATCCCAAGCTCAATGGCACACTTGACGACGGCCATGGGAGTGAAACCAAAAACATATTTCCATATTTCATGTGGCACTGCTTCTTCTTCTTTGGAATTAACTTGCTCATTTATAATATTTGCAGCCATCTTATTTTTCAAAATTGAATGGAAGAATATGAGAGTTAAGGGTTCTTTAAATAGAAAGAAAAGCTTGCTTTCTAGGATTTTATTTCTTTATTTAATTGTTGTATGGCACATTGCAACTCTCAATTATTTTATTTTTTTTATCTTCATTTTAACAAAACCGATGTATCATCGTCAGCAACCACTACGCAATTGGCACATTATTGTCGTTCACATAATACAATTGATTGTCTATAAAAGAAAATTTTATTTTAATTTTAATTTTAATTTTAATTTTAATTGGTATAATCGTTGTATTTTTAAAGTTTTTGGTCCCTTCATTCAATCCTAAACCGGCCTCGGCTGGGTTTTTGCCGGCCGAACTCATGACCAGTCCATTCTGCCCACAACAGTAGGAATTATCTCATTTTCTCATCAAAAACTCGGTTGGATCCGGAATAATATTATACAATCTAACAATATAATGTAATATAAATTCTTATTTGTTATATTATTTTGATTAAATTTAAACTAAATTCACTAAGGGTGTGTTTGGTAGAGAGAGTTGGTAGTAGAGAAAGGGAATTGGAAACAATTCCCTTGTTTGTTGACACCAAAGAAAAGAAGGAATGAGAAAAGAAACAATTCATTTTCTCTATTTTCATTTCCCTCCCACATGAAAAGAAAAAGGGAGAATTGAAATTTTGATTTCTCTTTGAGAATTGAAATATTTCAATTGGCGCTCTTTGTTTGGTTAAGGTGTTGTTTTGACTTAATAGGGTCTGTTTTGGCTTAATAAGGTCTGTTTTAGCTTAATAGGGTCTGTTTTGGTTTAATAGGGTTTGTTTTGGCTTAATAACGTCTATTTGGCTTAACAGGGTCTGTTTAGGCTTAATAGGGTCTGTTTTGGCTTAATAACGTCTATTTGGCTTAATAGGGTCTGTTTTAGTTTAATAGGGTCTGTTTGGCTTAATAGGGTTTGTTTTGGCTTAATAGGGTATGTTTTGGTTTATAGGGTCTGTTTTTGCTTAATAAGGCCTGTTTTGGCTTAATAGGGTTTGTTTGGCTTAGTAAGGTCTACTTTGGCTTAATAGGATCTGCTTTGGCTTAATAGGGTCTGTTTGGTATGTTGTTGTGCTGATCTGTTTGGTTAAGCTGCTTTTTTGTCTTAATAGGGCATGTTTTTGGCTTAATAGGGTCTATTTTTGGCTTAATAGAGTCTGTTTTGGCTTAATAGGGCCTGTTTCGGCTTAATAGGGTCTGTTTTGGCTTAATAGAGTCTGTTTTGGCCTAATAGGGTCTGCTTTGACTTAATAGGGTCTGTTTTGGCTTAATAGGGCCTGTTTGGTATGTTGTTGTGTTAGTCTGTTTGGTTAAGCTGTTATTTTGGCTTAATAGGGTATGTTTTGGCTTAGTAGGGTCTGTTTTGGCTTAATAGAGTATGTTTAGCTTAATAGGGTATCTTTGGCTTAATAGGGTCTGTCGTACCAAACAAGAGAAATGATTCTCTGTTGCATTTCTCGGTTGAACTCTCTTTGCTACCAAACAAAAGAGTCAATTCATTTTCTCCAGACCAATTTCCTTTCTCTGCAATTCCATTCGCTACAACTGCAATTCCATTCTCTGTACCAAACGCACCATAAATGATTGATTCACTTCAAAAAGAAACTGCCGAAGAATATGACGAAATGAACTCAACCTTTATTTACAATTTGAATGCTATAAAATATTTAAGATTAATACGATTGATATAAAAAGACTTATATGTATATTTATTTAACGGTAAAACTTGTTAGATCGTCTAATTTTAAATAACTTATTATAACACTATATATTAATGTATATAACGCACATATCCTATAAACTTAAAAATCTTATTAAGGTTACCTTAACAACCATATATTAGATTTTTTTGAGCTTATTGATGACGACTCGTTTGTTAAATTATAAATAAATGTACGATTTAGTTTTTTTGAAAAACTACTTTATATAGTTATTCAATAAGTTATAGAGTTTTTTTTATTACTTTTTCATTCTAATTATGTCTGCTATCTTACAGAAACTCTTACTTTTAAAGTTTTTTTTTATACTGTCAATCTATTTTAATAACTAGTTTTTAATACTAATTTATCAACTAACCTATCTTATTACAAGTTAATTAGTTTATTAAGTTGTTTGCTAAATATATAATAGCCTGAACATTTTCATTATAAAACAAATGAATTTCACTTTCAAAAATTACCCAGAGAAATTTCCATCGGTGATTATACACGGATCACTCAGAAAAGAACAATGGTTTAGTAAAATCCGATATTTTTTCGAAATAATACCAACGAATCACCCCGAGAATCTCTGGGTAATCCGTCAATGATTTGAATTATCCATCGACAATTTAGCCACCAATTTTTATGACGGTTTTATGAGGAATCACTCTTTAACGACAGATTTTCTAAGAAAAACTCGTAGACAAAAATATTGCATTAAGTAATGCTTCAATGGTAAACTTTTTCATGTTTTTTTTAGTTATTTGAATAAGCTATTGAAAATGATTTTTACCACTGAAATGAATCGGTTAGAGATGAAAGGGTTGTAGATGTTGGACCGGTTATTGAAAATAAGATTTTCAAATTAAAGTTACATTTTAGTCCCTGTTTTAATCATATTTTTATTTTATACTTTTTTTATGGGTGTTTGCGGTGCGGTTATAAACCTCAAACCACATCAAACTATACCGCAAAATACAGTGTGGTGCGGTTTATACCTATCGTACTATATGTTTATAATCCAATAATTATACGTTTAAAATACATTATAAAATCAACAATAAAGCGACCGTATTTCAAAAAAATAAGGAGTTTCAATAATCCGACTCCCAAATACATATTGCATAATCAAAAAGAGTATAAGAAATAAAAAGTAAACTTCAAATTAAATTGGACATGTGAGTTGTGACGTGACCAACTAATTTATTAATATTATCAATTGTAATCTTGTATTAAAATCAAATTCCAAAACATAAAATTGAAAAAAATTACATAAATAATAAATTGTTTTATATATATATATATTTGTGTTATATATAAAATTAAAAAAATATAAAATGTGCAGTGCGGTTCGGTTTGGTTTGAACCGCGGTTTGATAACTCAAAGCCGCAAATCGCACTGCATATATAGTGCGGTATAGTAAAAATGTAAACCATAAACCGCACCACAGAAGTTCTAAACCGCGCTTTGCAATGCGGTGCGGTGCGATGTGGGTGGTTTGTGCGGTTTGACGGTTTAGATGAACACCCCTACCTTTTTCATTATGAGTAAATCACAAAGGTCGTCCCTATTTTCTTTATACATTAGATATACCTATGATTCCATTTTCGTCATGAATTGGATCCCTAGCACTAACTCGTGTTAAAATCGCTTCGTGAAGTCCCCCACAAGCTCCCTCACATGAGTGTCCTTTTGGTCATTTAACTCTTTATTTAATAATTTTATGCTATTATACAAGTTTGGATGCACTATGTACAAGTCTTTGAAGCATTTAAGAATAAAATAACTAATTTGAAGCATTTAAGAATAAAATAACTAAACAAAATGCCCACTCCCATCTCCAGCAAAACAAAAATTAAACCCACCCCATGTCACCTTCACTTACCACATTTCTGACCATTCCTATAACGATATACAACCCCTTTCGACCCCCTTCCTTATTCCCAAAATTGAGATCTGGATATGTTATTAACCAAACAAGAAAGAACACAAAGGAAACTCAAAACCCATATGAACATGAAAGAACACAAATGAAACCCTAACCTAAAATTAAAATTACAACTTTATTCAATGTGGTATCACAAACGTACAACTTTTTCCTCAAAAAACATAAGGAATTAGCACCATTGTCCAAATTTTGTACGTTCTTTATCTATTTTTTCTAGATCTTCAAAACCAAACCAAATAAATCAAGTTGGAAAAGTTTATTATCAAGTTTGCAGATATACGAAAACCAAACCAGAACTCAAGTTCCAGAAGGTTATAGAGTTATAGATATACGAAGACACAACTTACACCAAACCAACTCCGTTTAAGCTATTACAAAATCAAAGTTTATTTTTGTGGTTGAAGAAAGTGGAGTTGACTTGTTTAGAGGCGGTAGTTCTAACGGCTTTATGGGCTATTTGGTCTTTTCGGAATGAGACTGTTTTTAGGCTTCATAAGCGTAAGAAAGTGGTGTTGTGGGATAGTATTGTTACCCATTCGTTTTTCTGTGTTACAAATAGGAGTAGTAGGTTACAAAACTCAATTTTTGTTATTTCTTACATTTAATTTGCTTTGCTAGCTTATTGCTAGTCTTTAATAAAATCTCCGACGTTAAAAAAAACCAATTTATCAAAGTTTGGTCTAAAATTCTTAAAAAATTAGATGAAGAACACATTCACTATAAAACAAATGTCTTTTACCCGCAAAACACACTCAGGGAAAATTCCGTCAGTGATTATTGACGATAACCCAGAACATAACAACAGTTCGGTAGAATCCGATGTTTTTCGAGATAATATTAATGGTTCATTCAGAGATTTTGTGGTAATCTGTCACTGATTTGAATTACTCGCTAACCATTTACCCATCAACTTTTGTGACGGTTTTTATGATGAATCATTTTTAACGACAAATTTTTCAAAGAAATATCAATAAGCAAAAGTTTTTCATTTAACATTTAAGGTATTACACTTGAGGGTGGGGGCCGGCCGGCCGGGTCTTCCCAAAAAAAAAACATATTAATAGTAAAGTAATTAATTAAAACGTGGATTAATATTAGGGTATCCATTTTCCTGTAATAGTTAGCTAGTGGAAAGAATGTAGAATCAAGTTCAACGAAAAAAACATGTATTTAAAAAAAAAATAATAATAGTAATAAATTATTAAATATATTTTGAAAGAAATAGACCATCACGTTCAAATTATGCATGTGTATATGCATGTATACAGGAAATTAAATAAGGACAATTCACAACTTCGTTGATCGTTTAATCTTACTGTTGCGATTGATTTATCAAAATTTAGTTGATAAAGACATCAAAATAAATAACATTTTAAATAGATTATCTAGTAAATAATTGGAATTCCCTAAATCTGTTGAAATCTTTAACCTAACCAACAGATTTTTTTATTAATAAATGTTAGATTATTTTAAAAACTAGAAAACAAATAGCCGATCTTTGTAAATCTAAAATATTTAACAAGTGGAATTAAATAAATTATATAAAAAATAACTTTTTCAACCTTATATTTGTTTAGGCAAAAATCTCAGACTCTCGACCATTGACCAAAAAGTTCGACCAAAGACTCTCTATGATCCCCGGATGTTAGCCAAGGCTCCGAGGAACGATGGTCGAATAAAATGCTCGACGACAGATAAAGACGCTCGACCAAGAATATTTCACGACTCACAAGCATCAGCTGAAGCATGATGAATCAATGGTCGAACGAAAGCCTCAAGAAAAATCTCCGATGCACGATAGACCTGCACGCGCTCAACTCAGGCCATTACTGTCGGGTTTATTATGGATTAACCGTTAGTTTTTCTTAGCGGGACCGTTGGAGGGTTTCATTCGACAGTCATCAAGAGCATTTATGAAGGAAATCAATGCCGATCAACAGTTACAAAGACCGTGGTTATAAAAACAGAGCAAAGATCACCGAAAAAGGACGGATGAAGTGATCTCTGCACTCTCGAAACAAACGAATACGCAATAGCTTCCTAAGTTTCATACACTAGTCTAGCTTTTACATATTTTTTCATTTGTAATCGTACGACCACAACTCTAAAGGACGACGCCCTGCTTGGCGTCACTTTTCCATAGTGCATCGACGATACTAACCTATCGTCTGCAGTTTTTCCCTCGTCCAAGGGCTTTTCCGTGTCACCAAATCTTTTGTCTTCGTTTTCTTTTCATTTTGCTTGCGTTCGTTGGGAGAATCCTTCCTTTGATCGATCAGGTCCACAAGCACCTTAAGTTGACTTTTGTTAAGTTAATTTTTGGCATCAACAGTTTGGCGCCATCCGTAGTACCCGGTTAAAGGAATTCTCCGGCGAAGTACTACATTGCTGACGATTTTCTCCTCTTCTTTCGCCTCGATGGCATGCCATGGAACCGGTCCGAGGAGACGGGCCAGGAAAACTTAGTAAACACCTGGCAGTCGCCGGGAACCATGCCCAGTTCACTGGGTTTGCATGGGGGAGTCGTCCTATCCGACCGCCAGACAAGAATTGACCAAGCGCTCTCGGAAAACCACGATTGTTTCGTACGAATACGCAGCACCAGTGCAAAGATCGTACCACACCTGTTGGAATAGGTAGCCTCGGAATAGGGTGTTTATGAACGTTATCGTGAACGTGCTTCCATAACCGCCGTAGCATAAGCAACAACCTCATCTGCGTTGTCGCTCGCACGAAGATTCTTTTCGTTGAATAACTCCTGCAACTCGACCTCCCGGCCAAAGTCTCGATAGAAAGATGCTACGATGTTGCGACCTGATCGATGCAAGTGCGCACCAATTGCGAACCGTCGGAACATTGCGGGCAGCCGAGGCACGACAAAGCTGCATACGATACGGAAGCACGCGATCCGGGAGCACGCGACACTACCACAACGCGCGAGGGTTAAGGACTCGATCGTCTAAAAAAACCCAGAAGGACCTAACCTCTCGAACACCGATCGAAGCGCATCCTCTAACGGGCCCAATCACTAGAAATCGTTCGTCTGAACGTTAAAATTCCCTTTAGTTATGTTTTTTCAAGTTGAATTAGAGTGGGATCAATCGCTAGGACATCTTTCGTTTTAATTCTCTTCGGTTATGTTTTTACGAAATTGATTGGGGGCTCAATCGCCAGAAATATATTGTCTAAATATCAAAATTCCTCTCGATTATGTTCTTATAAAATCATTATGGGCTCCATGGCCAGAAATCACTCGTCTAAGGATTAAGATTCCCTTTAGAATTCATTTTCCATTGTTATATGGGTTACGGGCTCAGTCACCAGGAGTAGTTCTGCAGAGAATGATAAACCCCCTCCAATTGAAAATCACCTCCGACAAAGAAACATCAAAAGACGTTGGGAACATACGAAAGGATAACCGAACAGGCCGCCCTAGAGATAAAAGGGTGTATAATGCCATTCTCTTAGTTTCCTTATATCGTTTAGTCCTTTAATATAGATAGGCGCATAGGGTCAATGTAAAAGGGTGCGAAATATTGAGAGCTAAACTGTGAGAGAGAAATCTGATATTATTCAATACAAGTAAGATATCCGACTTCGGATCTTCATCAATATTCATCGTGTTCTTCGTGTTTTATATTAAAGCTTTAGTACTTGATCATATTCTGGGATCCACAATTGGTATCAGAGCTACACGATCTGAGTTTTGATCTAATTCTAATCGAGTTCGACAAATTAAAGGTAAAATTCTCGATTTCTGTTTTCTGCTTAAACTTTTCGGCACAAGCTTCCAAAGCCTGTTTCGATAAGAAGTTTTTTTTATCGCACCTTAGTTAATCGACAAGAAGTTCTTATCGCACCTTTGCTTATCGACAAAAATTCTTATCGCACTCCTCTATGTCGATAAGAAAATTTATATCGCATCTTTATGCATCGATAATAATTAATTTTTTTTATCGATAAGTAATTTATATCTCATATTTTTCTATCGATAACTTTTTATATCACATCTTTATATCCCGATAAGATTTTGTTTTTAATTCAAATTTGTTTTTGTTTAATTCTTTGTACTTTTGCTTCACTTTTATTAGAAAACTCAGGGTCACTGACTTCTGCAGCTTTTCTAGTTTAAGAGTTCTCAAGTATAAGTCTTAAATTTTAACATAATTCAAATTCTTTTACTTTAGTTTAAATTTTAGTACTTTTTCTTCACTTTTATTGGAAAACTCAGGGTCTCTGACTTCTGCAGCTTTTCTAGTTTAAGAGTTCTCAAGTACACTATTTAAACTTTAAAGTAAATCTTTTTATTTTATTTTTAATATTGTTGGGGACTCGGGAACTTAGATCTTCTCTTCCTTAAAAAGACATCGTTCTTTTTTTGTCGACGAAGGCTTCGTTCTTGCTCTTCAATAGTTTAAAATTAAGGCTAAAAGGATTTTCAGAATCGTGTTTTAAAAATCTCACCCTTAAGACCCGATAAATTTTCTTATCGACTCTTTAAGGCCCGATATAAAAAGATATCGCCTCATTCTTACCCGATATAAATTCTTCTCGATTCTTCTTAAATCGATAAGTTTTCTTGTCGAGTGCACTTAACCCGATGAAAACTCTTATCGCCTCAGTATTAGCCGATAAAATTTCTGTTCTGTCAAAATCGAGATTTTACTTTAAATTCACAAAACTCTTAGAACTTTTTCAAAACTCCTTGATTGAGATCACTCTGTCAAGTACTATGACTTCACGCGAAGCAATGGCAATCGATTCGGATACAAAACCCCCAATTCTCTTTCCGGGTGAATACTCTCAGTGGAAGGACCGGTTTCTCGATTTCATTGAACGTAGTGATTTTGCTGATGAAATCATGAGTTCCATCAAGGACGGTCCTCCGCCAACTTTCTATCAAGAATTCCCTGCTATGCCAAATGCCACTCCTCCTGTCGCTGCCACAAGAGGAATAAAACCAAAAGCTTCATGGGATGCCACGGAAAAGAGAATCATGAAAGGTGATCAACTAGCACGCTCGTATCTCCCAATGAGCCTCCCAAATGATATCTACATGAGCATCGATAGCCACAAAAGATATGCCAAAGAGATGTGGGAAGAAATTGAAAAATTTATGCTTGGAACAAAGATTGGGACTCAGTTAAAAATCATCAACTGTATCTCGCAGTACGAAGAATTCAAAGCCAAAGAGGGTGAAAGTCTTACGAATACTTACACTCGTTTTGTTCAATTGGTGAACGAGTTAAGTAAAAACGAAATTCGTAAAACTAAGATCGAGAACAATGTGAAGTTTGTTAGCAATCTTCAACCTGAATGGCGCCGCTTTGCCAATCAAATCAAACATAACAAATTTCTCGCTGAACTCGATCTTCACAAAGTTTACGAAACCCTACAACAAGACAAAGAGGAGGTACTTGAATCGATGGGGGCAAACACCCAAAAGAACTCCGATCCAATCGCCTTAGTAGCAAAAGATTCCTTTCATACATCCTAAAGCATATCACAAGACATCATTCCTGATTTAGAGGACGAAGAGTTCGATTATGATCCGGAAATTGCCAAATTCCAACAACAATTGGCTTTTCTTACAAAATCGTTCCAACAAAAGTTCTCTCGTCGCTCAAATCCCAATCAACAACGATATGCTTCGGACCAAAGAACCATGAGCGCAAAGCCATGTTTGAGCCTAAGCCAAGGAGAGAAGAATTTCGTCCAACACCCAAACCGGAAGACAAATTCAAGGGTGAAATGAGCTTGTGCTACAACTGCGGAAAATCCGGCCACTATGCCCGTGAATGCAAAAAGCCAATCGTCCAAGACTCAAACTATTCAACCTACAAATTGACGTTGGCTAAACAAAAGGAGGCTGGTAAAGTACTCATGGGGAAGATGAACAATGGCTCAATCAAGGTAATGATGATAATGATATGGAAAAGGAGGTACAAGCACACTTCAGTCTGATGCTTATTCTGATGATTCCACTTCAAACGCTTCCGACTACACACCCGAGGTAAGCCACTCTGACTATGACAATTTCGTTTCCCAAATGCATGATTTGATGCTTCAATTAAAAGAATTACAATCTAAGTTGAAAACCGAGAAACTCTTGGTTTCCAACTTAGAAGCATGCTTAGAAAATAATCGTAATCAACTGCTAATTGCCCAATCTGAACTTGCAACATCTCACAGTATTGCACAAAATCATCAAAAGGAAAAAACCATTTTTCAAGAAGAAAAATTTTAGTTACAACAACAAATCTCGGATCTCACAACACAACTTAACAAATCTAAAAGTGAGACCGAAGAATTTTCTTCAAAATATGAGTTTGTCAGTATTCAAAGACAAGATCTTTTGGAAAAACTCAAAGATTTGGAACTCAAACTATATAAAATTGGTCAAATTGAGCAAACAATTCATTTAAACGCTCCAAAAGACTTACGTTCTAAAGCTGGATTAGGATTTGATAACCCAAAACACTTAGAAAAGGCCATCTACAATAATCCGACTATCTATAAATTTGAATATCTGAACCTTGGTCCGGAATACAAATTTCAATTTATGAAGTCGGATTCTAACGTCGAAGAAAGGGAAGATTTAAATAGGAGAAACAAGGATTTTCATCAAATTCCTTTCTGCTATCCTCAAATAGTAGAAAAGGAAGCTTCAAAAGAAACTCTTCCAAATGACTATTTTCCATCTTATACTGCCGAAGAACTTCAAAATCAAATTCCCGAATTTAAACCTTATATTCCCACATTGTTCTTAGGAAAGAAAATTATTCAACTTGAAAAGGTGTTGGAAACTGAACGTTCTTCGTCGGAAAAGGAAAAAGAGGCATTTATTTTAAAAATTCAAAAACTGGAAAACGAAGCTTTACAATTAAACAAAAACCATGAAAATGATTCTATTTCCAATATTTCTTCGTGTAAAGTTTTCGTTAGCAATTATTTAGATGATTGTGAAGAGTTGTTTAAATTAGATCCAAACTATATTCATCCTAAACAAAAATGTTCCCCTTCTCCCGACCAAATTGATGATGAATTAGATGACCTTGAGCCAATGTATTTTTCGGATGCAAATGCTAATCTTTCTTTACTTGACGACGACGAATGTTTTAATGATTTAAATGCTGAATTTGACTTTAATCATGCACTTCCTTCTCATACGGTGTTTTTAGACAAAGGCAAAAAGCCAATTGAATCAGTTTTGCTTCCGGAGGATCCGAATGAGTGTTCCACAAGTCAAATGCATTACACTCATTCCAACCAAACGAATCAAAATCAAGTTTTACCAAAAAGTACTAACAAATGTCCTATTGATGTTTCAGCTGTTCATACTTTAAAGACCAAATAAGTTTGGGTTGAAAAAGGCAAACACACTTCAAAGTCGTCATCCCGCAATAAAGACAAATTTTCTTTTACAAATTCTACAAATGTCCAAAGAACCAATAGTTACTTTCGATTTCCGTATACAATTCATTCGTTTCGACATTTAATTAAATTTTCTCATAATCAAATTTGTTGCTCAAATTGCGGTGTGAATGACTTTGTGCGCTTAAACTCGTTTGATTATGGTTGTGATTATTTTCCGAACATGATTTTCTTATAATTTTCATCATAATTATTTCCAACTCCACGTGTTTATAAATGGGTTCCTAAAAGGACCATGATTAACGCCCCTAAGTCCCACTTCAAGTGGGTACCCAAAGGTACAAAGTCAACTAACCCCGACGGACCCATTTACAAATGGGTACCTAAATCTGCCTAATTTTGTGTAGATCGGTCATGTGTGGTACTTAGATTCTGGTTTCTCTAAACACATGACCGGACAAAATGAGCTGCTTGCCAATTATAAGGAGAAACAGGGCGGACTCGTAAGATTTGGCAACAATCATTTAGCACCCATCAAGGGACATGGAGACATCATTCAAAACAAAATCACTATTTCAGATGTCTCTTATGTTCAAGGCCTAAGCCACAATTTGCTAACTATTGGCAAATTCTGTGACAAACAACTTGAAGTCAATTTCCGACTCGAAAGATGCTGTGTGCGAACCTTTGAAGGAAAAGAATTATTAGCCGACACGCGCAAATCCAACCTTTACACCATCGATCTATCCCAAGTGACCGCCCCTTCCAATGTTTGTCTACTCTCAAAGGTCTCTAATTCCAAGAACTGGTTATGGCATCGACGACTTTCTCATTTGAACTTCAAAAACGTCAATCGCCTCTCCATTCACGGATTAGTCACCGGTCTACCAAAGATGAAGTTTAACAAACCACACTTATGCGAAGCATGCGAGATGGGAAAGATGAAGAAAGTTTCTCACAAACCCAAGGTGGTTGATAGCACAACCCCTTCAGTTCATACATATGGATTTGTGTGGCCCAATGCGGACTCAAAGTATTCATGGAAAGAAATACGTTCTAGTTATGGTTGACGATTTTTCTCGCTTTACGTGGGTTAAATTTCTTCGCTCAAAAGATGAAACTCCCGACACAATCTTCATTTTCTTGAAAGCCATTCAAGTCAAACTGGAAGTCACCGCTCAAACCATCCGCACTGATAATGGAACCGAATTCAAAAATCGTTCCCTTGACGGTTATCTCGAATCAGTTGGAATTACACACATTTTCTGCAGCTCGAACTCTGTAACAAAATGGTGTGGTTGAACGCCGCAATCGTACGCTAGTTGAAGCTGCTTGAACTATGCTTACATTTTCCAAACTGCCACTCTACCTTTGGGCCGAAGCTGTCAATACCGCTTGCTACACTCAAAACCGGTCAATCATCAACAAGCGATTCAACAAGACACCCTATCATTTGAAATACAACCGCATTCCATCCATCAATCATCTTCACACCTTCGGCGTTCGCTACTTTATTCTGAATGAAAAGGAAGATCGTGGAAAACTTAAGCCAAGCCGATGAAGCTTATTTTCTTGGCTACTCTCCAAATGCCTCAGCATATCGGGTCTACATGAAACATGCACGTTGTGTCACGAAAAGTGTCAATATTCAGTTTGATACTAAAGCCGAAATGGCTCCTAAACAAGACAGTTCTGGACCCGCACTCACTGGTATTTTAGCTTCCGAACAACTCCGTTCGAACCTGCTCAAAACCCCGCTCAAGCTTCCACTTCCAAATCCGCATTATCAGATCTGAGTGATTTATTCGAACACTTTTACTCGGATTATTTCGGCTCTCATACGAAATTCCCAAACAGATCACCCCGCCTACCTTGTAGATTGCCGAGACTACCAATCTTTCTGGACCGCCAGTTACAACGGAAACCGTCTCAACTGCTGCAACTCCAAGCTCATTTGCATCCACTCCACTTGTTCAACCTAATGCTCAAACTGATGCTCAACCTAATGCTCAACCAAGTTCTGACCCGCTCCCTACGGAACCGGCATCCTCTCCCCCACCATCGACCTTAACTCCCAAGGATGTCACCAGTTCCACAAGATCTTCTGACGTGGCTCCTGCCTTGGAATCACTTCAAGATCTTCCCCTCGGTTCATATGAAGACGATACCCCGGACCCTAACGCATTTCAACTGCTTCCTCACACTTCCAAATGGGTCCGTTCTCATCCAGCCGACCGGATTATTGGAGATCCAACCAAACCTGTCACAACGCGATCCGCCTCGGCCAACGATTACCTGTTCTCTACTTTTCTAAGCAAAATCGAACCCACATACATTCACGAAGCTATGAATGATTCTGATTGGATTGTGGCCATGCAAGACGAACTCAATCAATTTGAAAGCTTGAAAGTTTGGCGCCTCGTTCCCCGTCCATAAAACAAAACCATCATCGGTACCAAATGGATTTTCAAAAACAAACAAGATGAAGATGGGATTGTCATTCGCAACAAATCCCGGCTTGTCGCCAAAGGATACCGCCAGCAAGAAGGAATTGATTATGACGAGACCTCTGCACCCGTGGCCCGTATTGAAGTGATTCGAATGTTCTTAGCATACGCGGCACACAAGAACTTTTTGGTTTTTCAAATGGACGTCAAAACTTTGCCTTCTTGAATGGTGTACTACGTGAAGAAGTCTATGTATCCCAACGTAACGGTTTTGTCGATCCTTCAAAGCCAAATCATGTGTACATCCTCGACAAGGCTCTCTATGTCTTGAAACAAGCTCTGCGCATGGTATGACAGTTTTTCTGATTATTTGGTGAAAAATGGATACTCCAAAGTAAAATCGATCCTACTCTTTTCATTAAAAAGGAAAATGGTGATATTATGCTTATTCAAATCTATGTTGACGACATTATTTTCGGTTCGACTAATCCCCAACAATGCAAGAATTTCTCCGAGCTCATGATTGCCAAGTTCAATATGAGCATGATGGGTGTGATGAATTTTTTCCTCGGCCTTCAAGTCAAACAATTTTCAACAGGAATATTCATCAACCAATCGAAATACGTCTCGGAGTTACGAAATATAACATGACGACATGTACACCGATTGGCACTCCCATGTCTCCGGCTTCGAAACTACACGCGGATCCCTTGGGAAAAGCGGTGGATTCTAAAACCTATCGGGGAATGGTTGGTTCTTTAATGTTTTTAACGGCTAGTCGTCCGGACATAATGTTTGCCACATGCTTATGCGCTAGATATCAAGCATCTCCAAAAGAATCTCACCTTAGTGCTATCAAACGTATTTTTCGATATTTAAAAGGTACTACTGATCTTGGCCTATGGTATCCTAAGGATATGGGTTTCGAGTTAACTGCCTTTTTCAGATTCTGATCACACGGGATGCATGTTTGATCGCAAAAGCACGTCGGTACACATTCAATTCTTAGGCGATAAATTGGTAAGTTGGCCCTCGAAGAAGCAAGCCTGCGTCTCCACTTCTACTGCGGAAGCCGAGTACATTGCTGTTGCAAGTTATTGTTCTCAAGCACCGTGGATGCGCACGCAACTCAAGGATTATGGATTCTGGTTTGATAAGATTCTCATCTACTGTGACTCCAAAAGCGCAATCGCTATTTCAAGCAATCCAGTTCAACACACAAAGACGAAACACATCGATGTCCGGTATCATTTTATTAAAGACCATGTCGAAAGAGGTACGATCAAACTATATTTTGTCAATACAGAACTTCCGCTTGCCGACTTGTTCACAAAGGCATTGGATGAAAAACGCTTCCGGTTCCTAGTGTTCAAGTTGGGCATGCTAAATCTCAAAACCTGATTTCCAATTAGTATTTTCGAAAATACACAAAACGCCCATTCAAGATTCCTGCAAAATTCCCTTTTAAAGAGGATTTTTCATCATTCTTGAATTCTCGTGTTGTATATTTCTGTTTAAATTCAATGTTCTGTATTTTCAAATTTATTTTTTGTCTCATACATTTTTTCGTCATGACCATGTCTTTTTATGTCTGTCTCGATGTTGTTTTTCAACCCTATCTTTGTTCAAGGGGGAGCAGACAGGTAAGTTTTTTCTTTCATACCTCCAAGTTTTCTTACCATATCAAGGGGGAGCACTTAGAATTTTTTTTTTTCTGTTTTTCTGTTAATTTTTTTGGTGGTCACTTGCCGTCCATTCTTTACCCGACAAGTCTTCTTGTCGCCTGACTAAGGTCCGACAAGCATCTCAACCGACTTAAATTCATTATGTCGGCCGCGAGGAAAGTTTGTCACGTGTCATCCTCTGATGACTCCACTATATAAACCTCGGGCCCCCATCTGTACTATTCACTTTTTCAAAAAGTGCTCTTCCCTCTTTTTTGTCTCTAAACCCTCGATATAAACTGTTGCATCTCTTCGATTCTCAAAACTTCGAGTTTTTCGAATCCAAAAGCATCACCAGGTACGTCTTCACTTCTATATCATCTTTAATTCTTGATACTTTTCGTTTAATCCATTGCATGTTGGTCAATTTTGGCGTTAACTGTTCGGCTTCCAAAACCCTTGGAAGTCCGATTTTGATTGATTTTTCATGGATTTTGGGTTGATTAGGCCTTAGTCATTGTTTTAATAGTGTTAGTCGAACCCTGTCGACCATAGATATAAGCTTTAATTTGGTTAAAACTCTGTTTTTGGATCTGGGCTAAGTTTGACCTTATCGGACCTCAGGAACACTTAGGTATTTTTTTTTTTGGAAACTTATCGACTCCTTAAGGCCCGACAACTTTTTTTGTCGGCCGATAAAGGATCGACAAGCTCAACCTCAAGAAAACTTAGCATTTTTTAAAGTTTATCAAGAACACTTATCAGCCCTCTAAGGTCCGACAACCTTTTTTGTCGGCTGATAAAGGGTCGACAAGTTAGTCTTCATGAATGTTCAAAGTGCTCTTGTCCTCATATTTTACCCGACATGTCTTCTTGTCGCATCTCAAAGGTTCGACAAAATTTCATGATTATTCGAAGTGTTCTTATCGACTCTTTCTAACCCGATAAGTTGTTTTTATCGCATCATTATGAATCGACAAGATTTACAAGTTTGCACTTAATGTTTTATCCAAGTGTTTTTTATTGGCACATAGGTACCCGATATAATACCTTGTGTTTCTTAAGAAACTTCCAAGTGTTTATATCGACCCTCTTTACTCAACATCTTTTTATGTCGACCAATAAAGGATCAACATCCTCACTTGGCCCTTTCCTGCCAAACACAAGTGTTTATATCGATCCCCTACACCCGACATAAATGCTTGTTGCCTCTTCTTTACCCGACATCTATACTTAGGAATTTTTTTTCCTAACTTGTCATCTGTGATTTAGCATTGTGCTTTCAGTTCCAATGGCGGCTCACCAAGATCCTAACATGTCCGATGACGAGAACCCAATGCCCTCTGAACGTTCCACCGCACCAAGCATCAACGCGGTTAATTGAGACGACATCTTACTACCCCCGGGTGCATCACGGGAGCTCAAACCGAACAACCATCGTCTCAACTTTGACATGCGCTTGGACCATCCTGTCATCATGGAGATCATTCACAACCATCCCCTTCGAGTTGCTTTTGCACTCGAACACCGGGTCCCCGTATTCTACCTACAGCAATTTTGGCACACCTTGGAATATCACCCGGTGGAAGGCGATAATCATTTCACTGCTCAAATTGATGAGTTCATCACCAAACTCACACCTACCAGACTCCGACGTATTCTCCATCTACTGTCTGCGAACTCTGTCCCCGACCTTGCCTCTTTTGAAGATCCGCTGAGCGAGGACGAACTGTGTCGTGACTTTCGGGCCTTGGGCTACAATGACGAACTGACGTCTCTCAGACAGTTCAAACGGATGTATCTGCCGCACATCTACTTTACAATTTTCTCGCTAATCAATCGTTGTCTAACAGGGAAACATACTGGAATGGATCGAGCCAGCTCATCCGCACTGCGCATCTTCCATGGATTCATATACAGTCGTCATTACGACTATGCTTCTCTCATCTGGAACGACCTTGTCGCATTTGCCGCCGATAAGGAAAATAAACGTGCACGAGAGTTTATACCGTTTCAACGATTCTTTCAGATTGCCATTCATCGAACGATGAATGCCCGTACGGAGATTCCGAGAAGAAATGGCTCTCCACTTGGACCGTCTTTTCTTCAGAAATACCTCAAGCTCAACAACACTCAATTTCCGTTCACCATGCCTTTACCTGAAGCTCTACTATCCCTTGCTGATCCAAATGCACCTAGTGTAATAGCGTATAGGGAGAGTATCGGCTTAATGGCTCCCCAACAACCGGAACAGCCTGCCCATGAGCCTATCCGTGAGAAACATCATCGTGTGGGCGAGGGTATTAGCTTAGACGAGCAGGTTCAGGATCAAGGGGATCCTGAACAGGGCGTTGAGAAAACAGAAAATGTAAGGGGAAATGTAGTGGGAGGTGCACCGGATCAGCAAATCCCCATTCCACCTATTGTTGCCCCAGCCATTCCAACCATCACTCCATCCATCAGCCGGTTTAAGACTCCGTCCACCCGCCGATTAAAAGTGCGCGTTAACCGAAGTAGAGTATATCAACCTGCGTCCGAATCTGATACCGAAGACACTCTTTCCGACGACCCTATATAAAGAAAATGTCAGCATATTGATGCTGCGGAAGATGCTGCCCTTCACCGGATTGGTCGACAGCCTTCAGTTCCGGACACCTCATCGGAGACTACAACTGCTGATTTTGATTTTGAACAGTTCTCGGAACCTAACCCTAACCCAACACTTGACCAACTTTTTGGAGAAACAAGGAGAACGGAGGGAGAATTAGTTGAAAATCTTGACGTGCTAGTGAGTGAAGGGGAGGAAAACATTATGGAGAGTGAGACACCTATCCCCTCTACCCGGGTCACCGAGTCTATTGCGGTTACTCATTCGTTGAGTTCCACAATTGGACAATACGTTGTTTGCCCAACAACGCAATTGCACTCCCCTCCCAGCCACTCCGTAAGCTCACAACAGCCTACGGTTTCAGATATTCTTGTGAGCTTAGCACCTTATCTAGCTGCTCTCTCTTCGGGAGACATAGCTATTGAAACACGAAGTAGTATCTCACCTACTTCGCCTTCGTTTCTGAGCACATCGAGTCTAGAGCCTTCTAGGGAACACGAGTCTGTATACACTGTGAGCCTTCGTGGCCCAGTCGGAACTTCTATAGTGATGTCCATTCCGGACATTTCACGATGGTTAAAAGGAAATCCTACCAGTGCTACATCACTGCCACCACTGAACGTAGGTCATTCAGTTTATTCAACTGTAATGTCAACGGGTAATCTACGTGATCCCGGTGTTTCCATGTCAGGTACCCCTACTCCTCAATTCACGATTTCTCCCAAGGCTCAAGCACTTATGGATGCTCAATTCCAACGAGCTCAAGAGTCTGTACATGCTCATGAAGCTCGAATGACCGCTGAAAGACGAGCTTTTGTTGAAGAAGTTCGTGAAGCTTCTCGTCGTGCGCCGCCTCCACAACCTCATTCTACTGCTCCAAATCCAGACCCGAGAAATCGACCTCCCTCGCCGCATTGTTATGAGTACAACAATGACGAACTTATGTCTATGTTGTATGCCAATCTACTTGCTGAAGCTACCGCTCGAGGTCTACCTGAAGACACTCTGATGGGTCTTCTTCGCCGAAATCTGGAGATTCCAACTGTAACTCGCTCTGAGTTCGAGTTATTCAAAGCTGATATAGAGTCACAACTTCTTGATATGGCTACCAAACAAAAGCAATCATCTGGCGATATTCTTGGTGCCATCGCTGCCCTTCGCATGGAAATTCAGCAATCTTGTCGTCCCGCTCCGACTCTTCCACCTCGTCGACCTGATCAGCACGATCCAGCCTCTGGTCTAAATCACCCTGAGGGGGAGACATGCCGCCATATTATAAGAACTCAAGCTCGATCTCGACCATCTTCTGCTACAACTTCTGGTCCATCTACATCTACAGTTCCACCATCCAGCCAACAAAAATCTGCTCCACCTCCCACACAACAACAAGATCCGCCAACGGTTGAAAAGCCTGCAGTAAAATTTGAAATTGGGAGCGGCTCGCAAGCTGCTGAACCACCAAATGAAGAAGAAGTAAATGTTCAGCATTTAAGAGATTAAGTCCGAAACTGGTTTCGTGATCCATATGAACCCGTGCTAAAAGAAGACGATTATGTGAATCTTATGCATGCGGGAAAGAATTCTTTCAAACAGCAAATGGGTAAATCCACAAGTCAGAACTCCATACTTAGAAGAAATCATGCAAAATATATTTGTGGAAAAGAAGAAACCAGAGGATATGTGTGGAATACATCTGATCATGGAAATGGATCCGCTTCAAGTAACAGAATATGTGAGCATACTGAAGACTAAAGCGAAGGATCCGAAAGAAGTTATTTCTAGACACAGAATAGTCGCAATCATGGAGATCAGATGTGATAAAGCCTATCAAGTAGAATTTCCAACTTTCAAAGTAAGAAGATATGATGGAAAAGTCTACTATTTTTCTGAAGCTGACTTTGCCAGACTGGATGTGACTGATACGGAAACTCTGTACACTAAGCTTAAAGACAAAACCAGAATATCGGTGGATGAACAAAGAGCTTTAAGAGCAATTGTGAGGCATGTTCAAAAAAAACTTAGATACAACTATCTTCATGATTTCCAAAGGGCTGTAGAAAGTAAACAGAAGAAAGTCTATCTGCCAAAACTGAGAGTAACGCAAGTAATGACTCGACCAACACATGGAGTTGTGTATATGAAGACGAATGGAGAAATGAGATTTCAGAGATTCAATGAAGTTGCTTCTTATTCTGACGGAACTTTATTAGCTATTCGTAACAGACTTTCTGCTGAAGCAAGTGCTGATCAACGAAGAAGTAAGAAACAACAGTTAAAGGCGAATGAATGAAAAAATTTACTTAGCGCTATCGAGCTGATTGACAAACGCATCATCTACAGACAACCCTTAGACGTTTTGAAGGAATGTTCGAGCTAAAGAGATAAACGGTCATTTTGACACAAAGGGTGAGATTGTTAGGACTTTATTTAATTGTGTCAAAATAAGGAAATATTACTTAATTGTAAACATGGCAAGTGTATAATGCCCAGGGGCGGAACACCTGCAGGGCCTTTAGGGGCCCTGGCCCCTGTGTTTATTTATCCAGCAAGTGTGATAGCATTAGGCATTAAGTGAGAATATATTTTTCTTTAAATGTGGGCCCCTGCACTTTCAGTGACAAAAATTTTAATATTTAATCCTAAAGTCCATGGTCAATTGTTATATTCCTTTGTCCACCAGTACCTCACACACATACACACGCAACTGACTTCTGTTTCTCCAAGGCTCAATCCCATTTTTACAACAACCCCTAAATCACAAGGCTTTTTTTTTCTTTCCATTCTACATATCCATTCAAGTTTTAAAATACTATTGATTAAGCTTGATAGTTTGAAATTATTTGATTAATAATTAGATCTAAATTTGTTTGATATTTTGATTGGGTTTAAAATACTATTGCTTAAGCCTTGATGAGTTATAAGTTGTTTGATTTATGATTAGGTTTAAATTTGTTGGATACTTTGATTAGGTTTGAATTTGTTTGGTAGAACATCAAGGGCCGTTTACCAAATTTTACCCGGGTAAATGCTTACCGGAAAAGTTCAACACTATTGCTTGCTTACGGGGTAAGATTTTAGCCCATCAAAAGAACATCGTATGCAACAATTTACCTGGTAAACGCTTACCGTGGTAAGAGTCGTCTCTATTACTTACCGGGTTAGGCTCTTGGTTCTTGTTTCTTTGTCTTCGCTATTACTGGGTAAAATTTTTGGTACTTTTCATATTCCTCCAGTAAGGTAATATAATTTGGAAAACGCTTACCCAGGTAAACGTTTGGTAATATCCATCTATTGATTAAATTGGTGTTCAAGTTCCATAGACCATAGTCCATTCACTTCATCATTTGTTTGAACAAGTCTCTATGAATGCATCTATTGAATAAATTTCGAAGTGTTTTAGTTTAGGAAATTCCTTTTTGTGTCAAATTGGTTAAGTATTTAAGCTGGAGGATATTGTGAAAGACTTCAAGGCCGCGAAAGATCGACGGGTTCCACTTTGATTATTGACGTTTGACGTGTTCATATTTAACGTCTAGTTGTAGAGTTTTACTACATTATAACTTTCGATAGTGTATTTTTAGTATTTTTCAAAAATATATAATATATTAGGTCTGGCCCCTATGGTTGGAAAGTTTGTGTTCCGCCCCTGATAATGCCATTCTCTTATTTTCCTTATATCGTTTAGTCTTTTAATATAAATAGGCGCATAGGGTCATTGTAAAAGGGTGCGAAATATTGAGATATCCGACTTCGGATCTTCATCAATATTCATCGTGATCTTCGTGTTTTATATTAAAGCTTTAGTACTTGATCATATTCTGTGATCCACAGGATGATTGGAAGGACAAGGCCTAAAGCGGTGGGAAACCGGGCGGCACCGGACGAAAAGACGGAGCAGCAGCCCCTTGGGCTCCACTTAGCCGGGTTTTCAGGACGTTGGCCTCATCAGTCTTCTCGGGGAGGACCTCCCTGGCCGCCTTCAATTCGGCCTCCAACATCTTTATCTTTTCCAGAGCCTCCACATGACGTCCCTTGAGGGAAAAATTGAAACCCCGTTCACGTGTGAGTGCATCTCGGGCCTCCTCGAACAGACGACGAAATTCGTCGACTCTGGCCGATGCTTCCGCTTCCCTCGCCTGTAAGGCAAACTCGTGCTCTTGCATCATCTCCTCCGCATTAGAGGCCATGGTAACAACCTGGCCGAGCGACGCCTGCATGGCCTGAAAATAAAGACCATCTGGCGTCAGTATTGCAAGAATGCACGAGCGCTTGAACGCATGACGCACATCGCACGAAACAAATGGGAGTCATGACCCCATAAAAGCATAACGAAATGTTGAAACTGTTGGGTCACCGATGATTTGGTGATGAACCACCTTCCTTTGTATGAATGAACTTTTACAGGTTCTTTTGAAGGTCTGAAATATGCTTCAACTATTGAAGAGTCAAAGGCTATTCAATCAAGGGTTGTACATCAAAAAGTGGAATTTTGGATGTATCAACCAACTTCAATATTCAGATCATGTTGCCAAGTCAAGATTGGATCACCAATATAGTGGGTCACCGATGGTACACTCAAAAGTCACCAAAAGTACTAAGGACATCAAATAAGATGAGGTCATCAAGTTTGATGTCATGGTCACCGACACTATAATCTTGGTCACCGAAATTGCAGGTATATTTTCTAAGGCTGTGATATCAAGTCACAAGTTCAAGGGTGTACACTTTTGTCATTTAGTGAAAGATGAAGTTTATCAAGCAAAGTGTACACTTATCAATTCCAGCCTTACAAGGTATCCACCGATGTGATACATAGTGTGATGTATCACTTAGCAATTTCAAAGAGATAAGTTCTTGACTCACATCAATTGCAAGACACGTGAGCCAGCAAGAACTTGGGCATCAAGCTTTAAATAAAGACATTCTCTTTTATTCTTATAAAAGGAATATTTGTCTTTTAGCTAAAAGGTTTGATGGGACTTCACAGAGCATGAAGAAAAGAAGATAAAGTTATCTGACATTACGTGCTACAAGGAATGGTTCATCCATTATTCTAGTACAAAGGAAGTGGTCTCTTCCTTTGTCCAACAGATAATCTTCCAGCTAATGAAACCTTGACAGCTGTCCACTTGCATCCCACGCATGGGCACTATAAAAGGAGATGAAGTCCTTCCCAGAAATCTCATGCTTTCAACAAATCTTCAAACTGATTATTTGTGTGACTGTGGCAAAGCTGTGTGCTATAACAGTATTGTTTTAACTTCCTTAGTGTATAAGTTAATTACTGTTATCTGTGTGTTTAGTTTGATAGAATAGTGTGCCTGTTCTTTTCCGCATCAAACTATCTGTGTGTAAATTTTTAATATTTATATTAAAAAATTTAAAAAGAGTATATTCTGTGTGTTTTATATTCAACCCCCCCCCCCTCCTTCTACAAAACCCTCTCTTAGTTAGCCATCTCTCCTTTGGGACTAACAAGTGGTATCAGAGCAGTTGGTTTAATTCAATAAACCAGATCTGTGATGGCTACTACCTCAAATGTTGATGGTACCTTGCAGACCTCTTCCAGTAATACATATGATTTAGGATCTTTGGCTAAACCTCCAAGGTTCAACCCAAATAACTTTGGGTTATGGAAAAATCGCATGTTATTATTCTTGGAAGGGATCGATTGCAGGTATCCCAACATTCTCAGTGAGGGACCTATTGTTCCTAAAATATGGGCTCGCTTTGGCCCTCAAAAGGACGCTGAAGGAAAGGACATAGAGTCAGATGACGAAAGAAGTGAGAAAACTGGAAGATATATCATCAAACCTTCTAACAAATTTAGTGAGGATGATAAACGCCTAGTTGCTTTAGACACTAAAGTCAAGTCTGCTCTTGCTGTATCCCTTCCTGATGATGTGTATCATTCTCTTCTTAACCTTCCCACTGCTAAAGAAATGTGGGATACTTTGAGTGTCTTATATGAAGGCACCAAAGAAGTAAAGAAATCTAACAGGATCTGTCTTGTTAGAAAGTATGAACTCTTCTCCCATGAAAAGGGAGAATCTCTTTCTACCTACTTTAATCGCTTTAACTGTCTTCTCAATGATCTCAAAGTTCTTGGACGAGTTTATGATAATGAAGAAGTTCTCTCGCAAGTTCATGGACCTGTCTCCCCGGACTTCGGGAAACTATCTGTACTTGCATCAAGCAAACCAAGGACTTAGAAATAATGTCTTTAACTGCTCTCTATGGAACTCTTCTTCACTATGAACAAACTAAGAACCAGAGAAAATCTCTTATAAAGGATATCAAATCCTCTTCTATTGCTTTAATAGGTGATTCAAAATCTTCTTCTTGTATTCCTAGAATCACCTATTCTTCTTCTGATTCTGAAAAAGATATTAAGGAAGACTCTTCTCATCTGTCAGATGCATACTATAGTGCTGCTGATGATGAAGGAGAAGAATCAGCCATTGACATACTTTCTGATAGTATGGCAATGCTTGCTGGAAACCTTTAGAATAAAAGATTTTCTTCAAACCGCTCCAAATTTAATAGAAAACCTTTTTCTCAAAAATCCTCTTCTGATAAAGCAAATGAAGAATGCTTCAATTGTGGAAAGAAAGGTCATTTTGCTTCTGAATGCAGATCAAAAGCTTCCTCTTCTGTCAAACCTTCTTCTTCTTATGGCCATGACTTCTCAAAATCAGCTTCTAGGAAGCATAAAGAGAGAAATAGCCAATCCTCTAAAGAAAATTCTGAATCAAAAGAAACCTCCAGGTATAAGAAATACAAAGCCAAATACAAGAGAGAAAAAGAGAGAAACCAAGGTAAAAATAAAACCTTGGTTGCTGAGGCTCATTGCTGGGAAGATGAGCAAACCTCTGAGAGTGAGAGTGAGTATGTCACTAAATGCCTCATGGCCAAAATCGATGAGATAGAAGACATGGAGAAGTCACTCTACACCACCCTTGTATCTGCTGAGGGATCCACTTCAGGGACAAAACCTCAGGTACATCCTTTTACCTTTCTCTCTGATGATCAAAAGGCTGATGCCTTTGATTCTTTAACTGTTGACTTCTGTGACTTAAAGATTCAAAAGAAAAAGGCTGATATGCACATAAAATGTCTAAATGATCAACTCCTCTCTTGTTTTTCAAAACTAAAAGATTTTGACAAAATGAAAGCTGATCTGGAAAACCTTCGGTACTTAAACGACAGTCTTTCTGAGGAAAAATCAAAGATCTCTTCCACTCTTGAAAAGGAACAAGAGGTTCTGTCTAAATGGACTAAATCCTCTAAGAATCTTGAAAGGATCCTTCAAGATCAAATCACCAGCAAGGATAAGTCTGGCCTTGGTTATGGAAAAGATGTTCCTCAACCTTTTGACCTTCCACCTCCTTCTTCTGAGTGTCAAGGTTTTCCTGCTGGTTTCCTTTCCGATGACGATGATGATCTCTTCGGTTACTCATCTGAGGATTCTACCTCCGTTCACTCTATAGATCTACTTGACATGCTCAAAGTAGAATCTGGTTCTAAAAAGTTTGGAGTCTTTGTTAAAGCTAAAGAAATCTCTTCTGAGTCTTCAAAAGTTTCAACTCTTCCAAGCTCTTCTTCTTCTCCCAAACCTATCCAAAGACTTTTAAACTCCTTAAGTCTGCATGAGTCAAGGTACTCCCAGGAGCAGCCTTCTGACGTTGCTGAATATCCTTCTCCAAAAAGATTTTCTCCTCAAAAGAAAAATTTTTCTAAATCAAATTTTCATCTAAAAGGAAATCTCAAATAGTTACTGACTTTATTCCTCGGTCAGTAAACTTGAAGAAATCAAGAAATCCTGGTAAAGGTATTCTTGGACCAAGACCAGGTATTGGACACCCCTATTCTTCTCAGTCGTCAACCTCTGTCCAAAGTTTTGATGATAGGGATTTTAAAAAGGTCTTTCCTTTAAAGAAGTGCTATAACTGTGGTCACACTCTTCATCTTGCTAAAAATTGCCCAAAAGACTTGGTTCCTTGAAAAACTAAAATGCCTTCTAATCCCAAAGGACCCACCTCAAAATGGGTACCAAAAGTCTAAATTTGTTTTTGGGTGCAGGTACCAAATAAAGATCACATATGGTACATGGATAGTGGGTGTTCAAGACACATGACTGGAAACAAACTTCTTCTCTCTAACTTCTCAAAAGAAAAGGGACCCATTGTTTCCTTTGGAGGAAATGGAAAAGGGGTCACCAAAGGATATGGTACCATTTCAAATGGAACCATCACTTTCTCCAGAGTTGCTCATGTTGAAGGGCTAATGTACAATCTTCTAAGCATCAACCAAATATGTGATTTGGGCTATAAGGTCATGTTCCAGCTGTGTGTGTGCTTGGTCTTTGATGTACAGAACAAGATTGTACTAGCAGGAACCCGACTGAATGACGTGTACATAATCAACATGAAGGAAAGTGCAATAGGAGAAGCTGTGTGTCTCCTTTCTCAAGAACTAGCCAAACAAACTCTCCAACAAGGAGCTGGTTGTTGGAATGCCAAAAATAGCTTTTGAAAAAGAAAAGCTGTGTGGAGCATGTGAAAAAGGAAAACTCACCAGAACTTCCTTTAAAACAAAACAATGCTCTTCTATCTCTCAACCTCTTCAAATGCTTCACATGGATCTATGCGGTCCAGTAAGCACACCCAGTCTGGGTGGTAAAAAGTATATGCTAGTGATTGTCGATGAATTATCTAGATATACTTGGGTGTTCTTTACGAAACACAAGAGTGATGTCGAAGAAATCATCGGTTTACAAGAAAGATTGAAAATTTGAATGGTAACCGGTGAAGTCCTTCGAAGTGATAATGGCACGGAATTCAAGAATGTCAGCTTCTGGAAGATTTCTTTGACCTAAAAGGAATTTCTCGAACTTCTCTCGCCGTACGCACTCCTCAAAGAAATGGTGTTGTTGAGAGAAAGAATAGAACACTATGTGAAGCTGCAAGGTCTATGCTGAGTGAATCCAAGTTGCCAACCTATTTTTGGGCAGAAGCAGTTAACACTGCATGCTTTACTCAAAATAGGTCTATCATAGTCAAAAGGCATGACAAGACCCCGTATGAAGTTTTCCATGGTAGAAAACCTGCAGTTGACTTCTTCCATGTGTTTGGCTGTGCATGTCACATGCTAAATGACAGGGAACAACTTGGAAAGTTTGATCCGAAGTCTGATGATGGAATTTTCATGGGCTATTCTCTCTCCTCAAGAGCCTTCAGAATTTTCAACCTAAGAAGACAATGCATAGATGAATCCATGCATGTAAAGTTTGATGAGTTTGAAACTTCTTCATTATCTTGTGATGAAGAAGAATTAAACCTATGGATAAATTCATGTGTTGGTGAAATTCCATCCTCCTCTCAATCCAATCCTCCAGATAGCAACTCTTCTCAGCCTCCCATAAACACCACCTTACCTTCAGAACCTTCTCTTTCTTCTCCACCTCCTGAAACTAACTCTTCAGAAGACCTTACCCACCGAAACACCATATCTCCCTTAAACCTTTCTTCACCATCTCAAATTCCCACCTCATCCTCTTCTCTACCTCCCTCCTTACCTCCTGCACTAAAGTGGACCATGGATCATCCAATAGATCAAATCATAGGTGATCCACAAGTTGGTGTAAACACCAGAAGAGGCATAAGCAATCTGTGCTTATATGTCAACTTTGTTTCCATTATTGAGCCTAAACTGATAAATGAAGCCCTAGCTGATCCTAGCTGGGTAATTGCCATGCAAGAAGAGCTCTCACAATTTGAGAGAAACAAAGTATGGAAGTTAGTTCCTCGTCCATCCAACAAAACAATTATTGGAACAAAATGGGTGTTTCGAAACAAGATGGACGAAGAAGGAACTGTCATAAGGAACAAGGCAAGGTTGGTTGCTCAAGGATATCGGCAAGAGGAAGGAATTGATTATGAAACCTTTGCTCCTGTCGCCAGATTGGAAGCTATCCGAATATTTCTTGCCCATGCAGCTTACAAGAATTTTCGGGTATTCCAAATGGATGTCAAAAGTGCCTTCCTGAATGGTGAATTAGCTGAAGAAGTGTATGTGAAGCAACCTCCTGGGTTTGAAGATCCAGTCCATCCATATCATGTATATAGACTGGATAAAGCTCTATATAGACTGAAGCAAGCTCCACGTGCCTGGTATGACACTCTCTCAGAATATCTACTTAGAAATAAGTACATACGAGGCAAGGTTGACAACACTCTCTTCTTCAAGAAATCACATGGTAATATCATTCTTGTTCAAATCTATGTTGATAATATTATTTTTGGAGCCACCGATGAATCCTTGTGTGATGAGTTTAGCTCCCTCATGCAAAAAGAGTATGAAATGAGCATGATGGAGGAGTTAACTTTATTTCTTGGTTTGCAAGTAAAACAGTCTTCATAAGGTATTTTCATAAATCAAAGTAAATACATTAAAGATCTTCTGAAAAAGTTTCAATTTGATACTTGCTCTACCATGAAAACTCCTATGGCTCCTCCTCTTAAACTCTTTTCTGATCCTGATGGCATTTCTGTTAATATTACAAATTATAGAGCCATGATAGGATCCTTTCTTTATCTAACTGCAAGTAGACCTGACATTATGTTTGCTACTTGTCTATGTGCCCGATACCAAGCAAATCCTAAAGAATCACACCTAGCTGCTGTGAAAAGGATTTTTAGGTATCTGAAAGGTACCATAAATCTGGGTCTTTGGTATCCCAAAGACTCAGGTTTCGATCTCATCGGGTACTCTGATTCTGATTTTGCAGGTTCAAAAATAGACAGAAAAAGTACAACCGAAAGTTGCCAGTTACTTGGTGGAAAGCTTGTGAGCTGGTCAAATAAGAAACAACATTCGGTGTCTACATCTACTGCTGAAGCAGAGTACGTGGCTGCTGGAAGTTGTTGTGCACAGATATTGTGGATGAAAAATCAGTTGTGTGATTACAATCAAATTTTCTCAAAAATCCCAATAATGTGTGACAACTCAAGTGCAATAGCCATTGCCAACAACCCTGTGCTTCATTCAAGATCCAAGCACATTGATATCAGGTATCACTTTATAAGAGATCATGTCTCTAAAGGTGATGTGGAGCTTCATTTCATTCCCACCGATTATCAATTAGCTGATCTATTCACAAAGCCCCTTGATGAAGCAAGGTTCAAATTCCTCATCGGTGAATTAGGTATGATAAACATAGACTAATATATTTTATATTTATATATAATGTATGTTATATATATATATATTCTATATATATATATACTATATACATTTATATATTTATAATTTATATATGTTATATGTTTTATATATATATTATTTATATATATATTATATATACTTTATATATATATAGTATATATATTTATAAATTATATATTATATTATATTTATATATTTATATGAAATAAATAAATAAACAAAAATAAATATATATATATATATATGTATACAGTGTCGGTGACTCAGTCACCGACGGCCCTTCTCTCTCTCTCTCCTCTTTATTCTAACCTAAACCCTAACCCTATTCACCGCCCCCATCACTCCTCTTTCCGACAACCACCATCGCCAAGCCACCGACATCCACCAAGAGAAACCACCGTAGCCACCCAGCAACATCAACCCTTGCCACCATCCACCGACGTCGAGAGCCGCCGACGGTATCATCAAACCACCGACCTCACCGACGGCTAAGCCACCACCATAATCATCCACCATCAGCGCCCCAAGCCACCGACGGCAACCCCACCAACGCGCCGTCTTTCTCTCTCCGTTCGCCGACGTCGCCGAACTCGCCATCGGTCTCTCTCTCGCAATCGACCGACGGCGGCCCATCCACCGTCGTCGACCCACCGACGCCTGCTTGCATCACTTTCCGACGACCATCGAACCACCGACGATTGACTCCTTCTCTCTCAGTCAATCCACCGACGTCTCTCTCATACACTCACCGAGGTAACCGTTACAAACCTTTCACATTCTTAACCCCTTAAAGATAACTCTTGACTTACCACTCTTAATAAGCAAGATTCTTTGTTCTTATCCCTAATGACATCATCAATGTCAGACCATGCGCCGAATTCAACTCTAAAACCCTTAGAATTCTGACCTTTCAATCACCAAAAGTAATCATTATTTTTGAAAATTGAAATTTCCCTCCCATATATAACTTCCTTCCCCACTACTTCACCACCTTTTTCGCACCCATCTTCTTCTTCACAAAAGCAAAAGCTTCAAACCTGCAACTTCATTTCTTCTTCAATGGCTTTTCCATCAAGAATTTCTGAAGAACAAACCATTACCTTTGGATCTTTATCCTTCCCTGCATGCAACTATTATGGACGTATCGGAACTGATAATACTCATCCTGAGTATAATGATATATGCTGGTTTCTTCAGAGGTGTCCTCTACAATATGCACTCACTGCAAAACCTAAGATGAGTAAGTTTCTTCTTGGAAACTTTTGGCTTTCTTGTACATATGATGCTTCCACAGATCAAATCCTTGCATCTGTTCTTACCAATGAAGAACATGATGTGGTTTTTGATGTTGAGGATGTTCGAAGAATCCTAAGGCTTCCTGCTTATGATTCATATGAGACATTTCCTTTGGGAAATGAACACCAAATGGTGGTTGCTGCTTTGAACTATTTGGAAGAAAAGAAGGGATCAAAGTCAAAGGGTCCAGGTACTTTACTGCGCAAGAATATGGGAAGTATTTGGAACTTTCTGTTTGCACATCTGATTCTGTGCCTTAGCAAGAAGACAGGTGGTCCAGATCAGTCACCTTCCCAAGTAACCGAGCTGGCACATGCTCTAATATTTCAGAGGAAAATAGACTTTGCAAGTTATTTCTTTAATGAAATGATCTCCTCCTTCTCTACTCTCCGACGTCCTCAGGTACCATTTCAACGGCTCTTCTCTCTTATCATTAATGCTAAATTGAGTGATAAACTTGAGAAAAGGGATGACATCATATATGATCTCCCTCTTCATCAAGTGGGAAACCAAGTTATGAAAAAGGTTGTCTTAGCATCAGACAACCCTCTCCGACCTTCTATGGTTGAGTTTGCAAGGAATGCAACTCTTACTTGGGGAGAAAATGAACCGCGCCTTCATAGAACCTCAGGTATGTCCTCTATCTCTTCTACTCCTAGAGTAACTGAGGTGCCCAAATCCCTTAAGAGATCCAAAGCGTCGGACACTTCTACCTCCGCACCCACCGATGCTACGAAGCCAAAAGAACCTTTGGCTTCCACCCAAGCATCTAAATCCCATAAGCGGAGACACTCTAAAAGCCCCCCAAAGACTTCCTCAAAGAAGTCCAAGGGTACCCAAAGGGTTAAAACGCATAATCCATCTACTGACTCCCGAAAGCCAGTAGATGTTGAAAAGATCCTCACTAAACCCAAGGAACACTCATCCATACCCAGCTCCTCCATGCTCTCTCAAAAGGACATGGTTGTAAATAGGGACACCATTACTATTCCTTCATCAACTTTCTCACTAGTTGATAAAGATGACTTGGAGTCTCCCATCCAAGGTATCTCCACACCCCGTGAGCTCTCACAGCTCCCTTTCCTTACTCCACATGAGAGTGCATCACAACCAGATGCATTTGATGGAGCTTCCCAATTTACTGACTTTCTCTTTTCTGACACTACACCTTGGACACATACGTCTCCCGTAAGTACCAAGGTTGTGAAAGAACCCATTACTGAGGAATCCCCTCATAGACACTCTTCTCCACGTGTCTCCCCTACATCTCATAAATTCCCCCCAAGTAAACCTACAGGTTTGGTGGATTATTCTTCCAGTGATGATGATGATGCTGATCAACTACCAAAGCCTCAACCTTCAGCTCCCATGACTTCCAAACAGGGAGATGATCTTCTCACAGCTTTTACAAACTTTACCAGTAATACTTTACGCAGGGTAGAAGCTCTAGAAGATCATGCTGCTAAGGAAAAGGAAAGAATGGATTCCCTTTCCTCATCTCTTAGATCTAACATTGAGGAGTTGTCGGTGAGTCACCCAACTCTAATGACATGTTTAGATCTCCTACACTTGGACATCCTTGATCTTCAGCAAGGGTTTTCTTCAAGTCAGGCGTCTGTGCTTTCTTCCATACAAGAACTTCGGAGTTCATCTTCAAGTCAAGTCACAGATATTTCTTCTCTCATTGCCAATCAACAGGCAATTATGGACTCTCTTATCAGTCTTCACACCAAAGTTGATAAAGTTCCAACCTCTGCTCCAACGGTTGAACTAGATATTGGTGATTCATTCTTCAAGGACACTGATAGATTTGTCCTTCAAAGAGTTGAGAAGAAAATTGGCGCTCTCTGCTCTGATATGGCAAGGGTAAAGGGATTTCTCTCTTCAGTGGGTTTCAAGGGTTCAACCACTGAGGGGGAGAAAAATAAGAAGACCATCAATACCACCTCAGCAGCCGCCGACGTCAGCATGCCAGCCGCCGACGTCAGCATGCCAGCTGCCGACGTCAGCATGCCAGCCGCCGACATCATCAATCCAGCCACCGACGTGGCAGCCACCGACGTGGCCCCTACAGCCACCGATGGTGGTGTGGTCACAGAGGTGGTCCCTGTTCCTTTGGTACCCGAAGCCGCTGTTGAGGGGGAGAGTGTCAGTGCTCAACCCCTTGAAACTGGAGAAGAAAAGAGGAGAGAAGAAAAAGCCAAAGGAAAGAAGCCTTTTTCCTTTGAAGAACAGAAGAAAGAGAAAAAGAAAAGGAAGAGGATGAGAGATCCTCAAGCAGATACTCTGAGACTTCAGCCTGCCCCAGCACTCACCGATCCTCTTGGGGTAATTCTCTCTGAGGCTGAAAGAGAAGAAGCCATCAGGGCTCAGCTTGAATTTGATCAGACCAATGTACTCAAGCTAGCTCATGATGAAGCTATTCATGCACAGGTAGCCGATGCTCTTCAAGCTCAGAAAGATGAGCTTGAGAATATAAAGAAAAAATCTGAAGCTGCAAAGATGCTTGAAGAAGCAAAGAAAACAAAAGAAGTTGAATGGTTTAAAAGAAGGCTGAAGAATAGAAAGGATGACTCAAAAATCATTGGTGCTACCATCCATCCTCCAACAAAGAATACTCCCAAACTTCTTGTCACAATTAAAAGAGCTGACTCACTCTTAAAAGTTTATGAATTAGAATGGCTTGAAGTTCTTGGGATAACTGAATGGTTGGAAGTTGGAAATTGTGTCTCAAAAAGTAGAGGAAATTACAAGGAGCATGTACTAAATACACTTAGAAAATTTTTCATCAAAATGGTGAAAATTCAGAAGGAGCACAATATTTTGGTAACAACTATTCAAGCACAACAAATGTACTTTATCCAGCGAGGGCTTTCAAGAGAAATGATCAATCCTCCCAAATCTAAAAAGAAGGGACATTTTGTTATGCTTCATGAACGTGGCATCAAGATTGATGCTTCAGGTATAAATATTTCTATTCCCACTCCTATTGCTTATCCAGAGCAAACCATGGTGACTGAGCCTGAACTTGGAGTGTTCTTTGAGGATATCTATGGCAGCATAGGTTTCTTCAGAGCCTCTGACATTCCAAGGGCTCACAACTCTTTTTTGTCTGCTATTCTTGGAGTGCCTCCTATTGAAGACCATGGCATCACAAGAATGATCTTGGATGAACTAAAAAGAAGAGAACCCTCCTCAGATCCTTGATCCTACAGGCATAGTATAGTGTGAACTTTATTAATCATATACTTTGATCAATCTATGTGTTGATTAATAAAAGTTCATACTTTTCTTTCATCTCATTTCTTGTTTATATTTTTACATGTTTTGCACATAGTTAAACTTATACTTATTCTTATACTTATACTGTACATACTCAGATAAAAAAAATCAAAAAAAAAAAAAAAATCTGAGTCAAAAGTACCCAAAAGAAAAATAGAAAGGGTCAAAAAGAATTCTTTTCTAACTTACAGGTATCATCATCAAATAGGGGGAGATTGTTGGGTCACCGATGATTTGGTGATGAACCACCTTCCTTTGTATGAATGAACTTTTACAGGTTCTTTTGAAGGTCTGAAATATGCTTCAAGTATTGAAGAGTCAAAGGCTATTCAATCAAGGGTTGTACATCAAAAAGTGGAATTTTGGATGTATCAACCAATTTCAATATTCAAATCATGTTGCCAAGTCAAGATTGGATCACCAATATAGTGGGTCACCGATGGTACACTCAAAAGTCACCAAAAGTACTAAGGACATCAAATAAGATGAGGTCATCAAGTTTGATGTCATGGTCACCGACACTATAATCTTGGTCACCGAAATTGCAGGTATATTTTCTAAGGCTGTGATATCAAGTCACAAGTTCAAGGGTGTACACTTTTGTCATTTAGTGAAAGATGAAGTTTATCAAGCAAAGTGTACACTTATCAATTCCAGCCTTACAAGGTATCCACCGATGTGATACATAGTGTGATGTATCACTTAGCAATTTCAAAGAGATAAGTTCTTGACTCACATCAATTGCAAGACACGTGAGCCAGCAAGAACTTGGGCATCAAGCTTTAAATAAAGACATTCTCTTTTATTCTTATAAAAGGAATATTTGTCTTTTAGCTAAAAGGTTTGATGGGACTTCACAGAGCATGAAGAAAAGAAGATAAAGTTATCTGACATTACGTGCTACAAGGAATGGTTCATCCATTATTCTAGTACAAAGGAAGTGGTCTCTTCCTTTGTCCAACAGATAATCTTCCAGCTAATGAAACCTTGACAGCTGTCCACTTGCATCCCACGCATGGTCACTATAAAAGGAGATGAAGTCCTTCCCAGAAATCTCACGCTTTCAACAAATCTTCAAAGTGATTATTTGTGTGACTGTGGCAAAGCTGTGTGCTATAACAGTATTGTTTTAACTTCCTTAGTGTATAAGTTAATTACTGTTATCTGTGTGTTTAGTTTGATAGAATAGTGTGCCTGTTCTTTTCCGCATCAAACTACCTGTGTGTAAATTTTTAATATTTATATTAAAAAATTTAAAAAGAGTATATTCTGTGTGTTTTATATTCAACCCCCCTTCTATAAAACCCTCTCTTAGTTAGCCATCTCTCCTTGGGGACTAACAGAAACATATCTGGAACGGGTTAACAACAGAGGTTCTTGTCAACGGCCTTTTCCCCTCGCCTTGCGACAGAGGAAAAGCAGAAACGTCCGAAGGCATCGCTTCCTTCGACGTCTTCGCCCTCTTAGAGCCCTCGGCTATAGGAGACGGTTCCCCCAGGATGGGCTCCGCTGACCCTCTTCTATTGAAACCCCGTCGAGCGGGTAGGATCCTATGACCAGAAGAAGGACCACAAGCTTCTCCTGAAATCAAAGAACGAACGAGTAAGGAGAAAGAAAGCGGGTATTAAAAAAAATGATTACCCGCCCTCTCCTCTTCCGAACGAGGGGAGGACCCAAAGGTTCCGATAAAAACAAAGTCTTCACCCTAATCGCCCCCAGTATCATCGTCTTCCTTGTCTTTTGACTCTTGAAAGAGAACACACGATCCAGGATTTTTTGAAAACGATTGATTATCGCCGAGTAGTCGGGAGAAGGAGGAAGTCCACACGTCACCGCTGCATAATAGACAACCAAACGTCAGGAATCCGCCCAAAGTCGAAAGCATGAATTTAGATCTTTACCTTGTTTGGGCCACCCGCGGACTATCCATTGATCGTCCTCGGAAGGGTTTTTTGGGTAGCAGAACACGTACCGCTCTCTCCAACCGCGGTCGTTTTTCCCGACCCCGAGATCAGCGCCTGAACCTTGCCACCCGGAAATAAGGACTATACCGAAACTAGGCGTCCGCCTTCACCACGTAAGCCATCAAAAAGTCGTGGACAGTGAAAGGAGGATCCTAGTCGCATGACAATGGGTAGATCATCATAACGACCCTCCAGAACTGAGGCATCATCTACCACGGAGGAATGCCGAAGCGAATCAAGAAATCTCGAGCCAAACGAGGAAACGGCCTCTTCAGGCCGATCAAGCAAGGATATTCGTAGAGGACGAAGGCCTCCGCCGGACATCCGTCCGCAGTTAAGCCACCAGGACTCTCCACATTTACATTGTCCAGCTGGGCCGAACAAAATCCCAGAGGTCGCCTACCGACTGGATTGTACTCAAACGGTTCGACATTCTTCGTGAAAAAGAAAAGAAGTTGCAGGTTTTTTAAGAAGGTATTTTTGAAAAAGAGAAACCTAGGAGAAGAAGGGGAAAGATGATCAGTTCCTTTTATACTCCCCGAAATCCCGCTCGAATCATCGCTCCATCTCCCTAAGGCGACACCTGTCCCACATCTCCCGCATGCCACCGTCGAATAGACGACACCTGTCCGCGCCTCTCTATGTCCCGTCGCCGGATGAGCGACATCTGTCCGTGACAGATGCCTAAGCGTGCTCGTACGCACGCATGACGTCATCAAAACCCATTGTCTCCCAAACGGATATCTTCACCTCGTCAACCACAACTGAGTGAATCAGTTAGATACTAACCATTGCCGCCCAAAAAACGTTCGACCAAAGACTCTCTATTACCCCCGGATGTTAGCCAAGGCTCCGAGGAACGATGGTCGAAAAAAATGCTCGACGACAGATAAAGACGCTCGACCAAGAATATTTCACGACTCACAAGCATCAACTGAAGCATCATGAATCTATGGTCGAACGAAAGCCTCAAGCAAAATCTCCGACGCACGATAGACCTGCACAAGCTCAACTCAGGCCATTACTGTCGGGTTTGTTATGGATTAACTGTTAGTTTTTCTTAGCAGGACCGTTGGACGGTTACATTCTACAGTCATCAAGAGCATTTATGTAGGAAATCAATGCCGATCAACAGTTACAAAGACCGTGGTTATAAAAGCAGAGCAAAGATCACCGAAAAAGGACGTATGAACTGATCTCCGCACTCTCGAAAGAAAAAAATACGCAATAGCTTCCTAAGTTTCATACACTAGTCTAGCTCTAAAGGACGACCATAGCTCTAAAGGAAGACGCCCCTGCTTGGTGTCACTTTTCCATAGTGCATCGACGATACTAACCTATCGTCCGCGATTTTTCCCTCGTCCAAGGGTTTTTCCACGTCACCAAATCTTTTGTCTTCGTTTTCTTTTCATTTTTGCATGCGTTCGTTGGGAAAATATTTCCTTTGATCGATCAGGTCTACAAGCACCTTAAGTTGACTTTTGTTAAGTTAATTTTTGGCATTAACAATATTCAAATTGTTATATATATTAATCCGCTATTTTAAATTAGATATTATGTGAATAATTATTCTATATTCATTATGAGGTTATATGCAATCACATGAAATTGTGTATAAAATCCTATACATGATCACATGTAATTGTGTATGTGATCCTGTATATAAATGTTCAAATGTAATCATACATATATCGAAAAAACTTACGATAATTGTGTATAAGATCATAATTGTGCTATATATGTATGTGTTGTCTCAACCATCATATTTGTATATAATACTAATAAACATTCGATCAAACACTTAGAAAAGAAACATTCTGGTTTTCCTTGTTTAACCAAGTACATATTCGATGATATATCAATAATCGGATATCATATCCATTGATATCATCCGACCACCTTGTGTTCTTCGGATATATCATTTCATCAGATATGATCATATTGTTGGCATTTCATTTGTAAAAGATTCAAGCATTCACCAACTATCCATATACATCCAATGAAAAACTTCACAGTCTATAAAATTAGTAAATTCCGATATGCATCTTATGAAGAGCAAAGTGCTTCCAGCAAAAATGAAGATAAGTTGAAGTGAGATCAAGATCGTTACCAAAACGGATTAGTTTGTCATCTAGCCGAAAGAAAATCAGTACAATGTAAGAAGTCAACTAGTAGTCTGACAAATTCTACTACTACAAGTTGACTCTTGAAGTAAAAATTTAGCCAACAAGTTTGGCTCACTAACTCACTTATTTCCTATCTTAGCATGACAACATGCAATTATGTTAGCCTAAGAAAGTAAAAGGCACCATGTGAATGGTACTTTATTTGTTTTACTGTTCCCTCGACGTACTAAAAGATGAAAGAAGATAAAAATGTTTCTATATCAAACTCAAAGGTTGAAGTGAAAAGTACTAGGATACACAGATCAGCCAATAAGAAGAAGACACACAGAAAACTTGGACAAATAGAAAAAAAAGCAAATATAGCTATAAAATGTCATCCTCGGCGTTCATTCCAATTCACCCATTTTTGAAAGAACAGTCCTTGTGAGTATTTGTGAAGAAAATTCGGTGTCAACATCCGAATAGCTTCCTAAGCTCATCGAATCTGAAAGAGAAACTTTCTCCCCCCCTCTCTTTTCGTTAGCAAATTTTTCACATTTAGATTGTGTAGGATCATATATCTTACCATCCTAACTTTCGCAAGAAATCTGTAATTCTTTGTTTCTATACATGTTATGGAGCAAAAAAAATTAATAACTAAAAAACTGTTGTGTTTATATACCATGCTAACTTCTACAAGACATCTGTAATTCTTTGTTTTTATAAAAGTTATGCAGCAAAAATTAAAACTGACTAACTGTTGGGTTTATATTCACCCCCTCTCCTTCTACGAACACTTCTTGTGTCAGTCATCACTTTCTAAGACTAACAATATGATTACATGTGATCATGTATAGGATCGCATACACAATCACATGTGATAATATATATGATACGCACAACAAGAATGTCATATTATACACAATCATGTGTGATTGTGTAAAAAAAATCAAAAGTGGTTCAATGTATGAGTACGTGTGATTATGCATAAGATTATTAATGTGAGAATATATAGAACCACATTAGATTATTTTTTAAAGCTCCGTTCAGGAGAGAAGAAAAATTAATTCCAACATATATAGAGGATAAATGGTCGAAATCTAGCCAATGTGGGACTCTAACACACCTGCTCTAAGAAGCTTAGTTGGGCATAGATTGTCGTAGAGTGTCGAGGGCAAGACAGGTGGGGGCTAGACGAGTATAAATTATCCCAAGGTATCGAGTCCGTAGAACGGTAGACCTTGCTTTGATACCATATGAGAATATATGGAACTCCATTCGATTACTCTATAAAATCACCATTGTGAAGAGAAGGAAGATTCCCACATATGTGTAGAGGAGAAATGTTTCAAGTCTAGCAGATGTGGGACTCTTACACAGGTCCACCAATTGAGGTGAGACGGGTAAGGAGCTAGAGAAGTACTATAGATTTTCCTAGAGTATCAAGCCCCTAGAGTGGTAGACTTTGACTATGATACCATGTAAGAATACGTGGAACCCCATTAGAGTACCCCCCCCCCCCAAAAGATCCCTTGAGGTTCTTACACATAACAACAATGATCATATTTTACATAATAACATGTGATCATACATGTTTCGATCAAAATCTGACTAGCGTCAAATGAAGGAAATCATTCGACCATCGATACCAAGATATAAGGAACTAACGACTCGTGGTATAGAGAAGGAGTGTTGAATATATCGGTGGTAGCATCATACGACCAAACCCCTATCATGCGACAAACGACACAGAGGTCACCAGTGACGTGATCGATCGTCATCGCACCTATCTCTCAACCGTCGAATAAGTCGTTATACGTTTGTTTTATTAACAACGTAACGTACGTTTCAATTGTGTTATTTATTACAGGACCGTTATCGTTAAAAACAACAGATATAACGGACGCAATTAAGTTCTCCATTATTGCCTCAACCGTTATGATCACAAATCAGTATAAATGGAAGGGCACGAAGGATAGGAGGGGGACCCGAAGAAGATCCACGACGATACTCACGACACAGAGCATAGTTAACCTTTCTCGTTAGTTTTACTTGACTTTAGATTCGATCATTGTGTTATAAAGGACGACGTCCTTTATTGATGTCACTTTCACTAGTGCATCGACGATATCATCCATCGTCCGCGGTTTTTTCCCTTGACCAAGTGTTTTTCTGCATCACCAAATCTTTTTGTTAATTGTTTATTTATATCTTTGTTGTGTTTGTCGTTGAATTCTCTCTTTAGTCGGATAAATTCCACATTGACCTCAAATAGATTTTATTAAACCAATTTTTGGCATATACAGTTTGGCGCCATCCGAGGGACCCCGTCTAGAGGAAATTCTTCGATAAACATCTTGGTTACTAACGTTTGTTGTTGAGAATTGTTCAGGATGACTAATATCCACTCACAATCCCACTATTAATGACTGAATTCGAAAGTGCTCGTCAACGCCTTACCCAATTAGAAAACCTGCAAAATATAGAAATTACGACATATGGACGGCGATCGAGGCTTATAAACGAGGACTCGACACTACATACGAATTATACCTAGACCTATCGAAATATCCCACGGGAACCCTCGAAGACGTGCGAACGAGAACTTTGGCGTACATGCACGCAGAAGATGATGCCAGATTGAGACGCAGACGGACCAACGACAAACACATGTTAAGTGTAAGAAAGCCAGAGTTCAATACCAAAGCAACGTCCAAATCAGGGTCGACGAAAGAAGTCTCGAACGTCAGGTGCGACAAGAAGAAAGAAACGAATAGCTGGTCACGATTCTCAGATCATCCGAAAATTTCTTCGTATGGTTTCGTGGGAACAATGAAAACCTGATCGAGGCGCTGAGAAACGTTCAATCAACCACCCGATGGCCAAAAAAGAATAATAGGCCTAATGACAAGAAGACAAATGCGAGTGGTGTGACTTTCACGATGATTATGGCCATCAGACGGAAGATTACCTTGCCCTAAGGAAAGAGGTCGCATGGTTGGTCCCTAAAGGACATCTAAAAGTATGCTTCCCGACAACTCAGGTAAACTACCAAAATCCCCATCTTCGGTGACTACTAAAGTTGTTAATTGTATTACAGGTGGATCCAACGTTGGACTCACCTACTCCTTGGCCAAAAGATATGCGTCCCAACGAACAATTGATCCTCAAATTTCTTGTCGAACAAATGCAGATGAAGGGCTGGACGTGATGCCTGTCACTTTTGATGACCAAGATGTTCGCGATACACGACAAAAACATCATGACGGCTTGATCCTGCAGTTAACCATCGGGAATTACTCGACCAAGAGGGTCCTCATCGATGGTGGGAGCTCCGCGAACATCATCTTCCTAGATAATCTAAAAATCATGGGAATTGATCGAGCTAAGGTCATTCGATGTTCGACCGTCCTGGTCGGTTTTAATAGAGATGCAACCAATACGGTCGGAGAAGTCGTGCTGCCTGTTTATGCCAGAGAAATCATTAAGCAAACAAGATTCAATGTCATCGATGCAACGTTATCTTAGGACGTCCATGGATCCATGACATGAAGGCCGTGCCTTCAACTTATCATCGGACGATCAAATTCCCAACCCCATGGGGCATCCAGGAAATCAAAAGCGAGAAAAAAATGGCAGGGGAATGTTATGGAGCAGCTACAAAACTCAAAAAATAGCAAATGTGGCAATTACAGATCCATGAAGACTTCGTCGACAATCTGCGACTTGAAAAAGTTGCGTTGGACGAGGGTCAGCCTGATCGTACAATCTTATTGGGGGCGTCACTAGACCCCGTCATTATAAAGGAAATCCTGAATTTTCTAAAGATTAACGCAGGTTGTTTTGCCTTGTCGCATAAAGATCTGATTGGCATAGACCCAGAAATCCTATCATACAAAGTCGACCTAACGTTCAAACCTATCAATAAAAAACATCGTAGCTAAGAATGACAACCTATTGAAGCTATAATCTTGCTCTCACGTTGGAATCGGTGGTCTCGGAACAAAAGAGCGGCTTTGGAAGAAACTCTCGCCCTTTGGAGGAAACTCTCTCTCTTCGGAAGAAACTCTCGCTCTTTGGAGGAAACTCTCTCTCTTTGAAGAAACTCGCACTATGTCGGTTCAAGACGAATGACCTTAAACGTAATTTAGTCAATGGTTCCTCTAACATACGGGAGGCGGGACCTAGTGTCATCTCGAAATCACCACAAAGGGGGATAATGGTGCGTTGCGTGTCATGCGACTTCAAGGCGAACAAACAATGAAATTGGCTCACGGCCTAGGAGTCGAACACTCGAACGCTAAAATTGGATCCTATAGATTGTCAGTCAGATAAACGAAGGATTCGCAACCAAAGATGCCAAGGTGACAACGGCCAAAGACGGAATCAAACGATTTTTATCGTCAAACGCATGAGCAACCCTGGAATCAGTATTGAGATCCTTCGATATAATCCCTATTGTCCATCTAATGGCCCCATGGATTGAAAATGACGATTCGATCCCGACTACCAAAATGGCGATCGATCGTCATTTTATCAAAAAACGTCTGAGTAAAAGCATTCCAATGGAGCAACTACGTCCGGCGATGCGTCTTTCAAAACATCAAGGACTTCCCAAGGAATTGAATACATGAAAGTTATCCACTAAGTGGGAAAGTCCCCATCCAGTATTAGAAGCAGTCGGCGAAAGAGCTCATCGCCTCCGGGCTCTCGACGGACAAAAATATCACGCGCACTTGGAGTTCGGTACATTTAAAGAAATGATTCTTCTTAAGTTTTTTCTTTTTCATCCATCGAACATTACTAACTTAAGCATCGGAGGGTCATTGGTCAAACCAATGACCACCCTAACATTTACCTTCTGCAGGATCGCAAGAAAATACATAGATCAGATAATCTATCCGCAATGTCAAAAGTAACTTAAACAAGTTACAAACCTAATCGCAAGTTACTCCATCGCTCGAAACGAGCTATTATCGAAACAAACGTTACTAAAAGATCCATGTCGATCGGGTACAATTTTCACGAGGAATATTCCTTAGACGGAAACACAGCCAATTGTCTGACACACTTGTTAGTCGAAAGTTTTCATTATCGCATGATATTTATCGATCAAAAACTGCCTTTGTCGCATGATCGATTAAAATTTGCCTCTGCCGCATGATATTTATCGATCAAAGTCTACCTCTATCGCATGATCGATCAAATTTTGCCTCTGCCGCATGATATTTATCGATCAGAGTCTGCCTCTATCGCATGATCGTTCAAAATTTGCCTCTGCCACATGATATTTATCGATCAAAGTTTGCCTCTGTCGCATGATATATATCGATCAAAGTTTGCCTCTGTCGCATGATTTATCAAAATTAGCCTTTTCGCATGACACTTGTCGATCAAAATTAGCCTTTGTCGCATGACACTCGTCAATCAAAATTAGCCTTTGTCGCATGATACTTATTGATTAAATCCGCCTTGGTCACAAGTTATTTATCGAGCAAAGTTTACATTCATCACAGGTAGCCTACTAAAATCTGCCTTTGTCGCAGAATACTGCCTATGACACGAGATCATCGCCCTGGTTAAGCGAACAGTCTTCATGACTAATTGTCACAAATTACTAAGTAATATTTAAAAGGAATAATCCATACAATTAAAGGCATAAAAGGTTCACATGTATTAATTTTGAAAATTTTACAAGTGAAAGGCACGACCACCAACAGTTGCCCTTAGAAGAGGAAAAACAAAAGCTTAAAAACCTAAGGGGCTGACTGGTTGGCTGGGGGATCATTGACGGCTTCATTGGTTGGGCTCTCGACGTCTTCCATGTCCTCCACATCAAGAAACTTTGAAGTCCCCTGTTAGTCGTTGAAATACACATCCAACGTCTTTTGGGCATCTTTTATTAGATCCTTGCGTTGGACATGGCGATGTGCGATCGCCGCCTTAACACAATCTCGAGTGGTGCACTTGATGATCTCCAGCTGCTCCTGAAGCTCGACATTCGCAGTTTCAACCCCCTCAGCCCTCAACTTAAGGTCCTCAGCCCTCAACTTAAGGTCCTCAGCCCTTTTTTTTTCATGGTCAATGAATTCTTAGTTGAGGTAGTCACCTCCTCCGCAGCTGTCGCACGACTCAAGGATTTCTTGAGACGACATCGGATTTCATCCTTAACTCGCCTCTCAACCTCAAGCTCATTTCGAGCGTCCGCCAGATGGACAGCGAGCTCCTCCTTCGCCGAGACCTCTTTCTCCTTGGCAAGAGCAACTTCTTCCCTCGACTATGCGATAGCGACGAGCCTTTTCGCCTGATCTATCCTAGGATGTAAGGTAAGAGCAACCTGGAAGGCCTGAAAGACAAACGCATGTCCGGAAGCAAACGATAAAAAGTAAGGAAATTCTAAAGGAACAACCAACGTACCTTGAAGGGATGCTCTACCAGGACCGCCTCAAGTTCTCCCATGCGGTGCTGGGAATACCTGTCTCCAAGAACGTTGAAACCCTTGAGGACGGAAAAAATATGTTGTCTCTTCCATGACGTCCCCGATGCCAGGAAGTCTGGGAAACCTCGACGTGAAATTCACCCGTCTCATGCGCCTTCCCCTTATCAGCAGTCGACCCAGAGGATTTTTGGGCTGATGAAGGGGAAGGAGGAGCCACATGCTTTAGGTCAGCATTTATTACACCCTGCAAGCCCTGCAAGGGTGTCTTCGCCTTCTCGACCCCAGTAGTTTTTTGACCACTAGGACGAGTCAACGGTTCCTTCAGGATGAACCGCGGTTTATTCTTTGGACCGCCCTCGGTCATCACCGTCGACCTTTTCATTGCCATGCCCTTTTGAAAAAGAATGGCTTTCTACTCCTTATTCGATTGAGGAGGAGCAACAAACGCAGCAGCAGCAACAGCTCTAGCTCGTCGCACGACCTTATCTGCTGGTCCGCTAGATGCGGATTGATCGATGAACGCACCCGCAGGTGCGTTCTGAATAAAGGCTCCAGACGCCTGACCAAGAGATTCTCCTGTAGACGTTAAAAATATGCGTCAAGAAACCAAAAATTAAAACTCCAAATACGCTAGGAGAACGGAAGAATTAAAACTCTAAATATGCGACTTACTAGACATTTAAGAGTCGACTTCCTTTTCTTCTTGTCCCTTCTCTTCTTCACTGTCGTGATCAACGACAAATGGCGCCCCACGAGTTCTAATTGGCATTGCCTCGTCGTCCACCTCGTCTAGGTAAATGACTAGATGGAAGTCGCGATTGCCAATCGCCAAAAAACGTTCGGCCTTCGCGTTCGAATCAGGTAGAGGGCGACCTTCATCGAAATTAACTTCTGCGACAAATAAACAAATCGTTAAGAAATATGCTATAGATATTCAAAAAACATGAACAAGACCTAAAACTAGACGACTGACCTCTAGTAACCCATCCAGAGACCATCCACTGAGCGTCATCTTCAAGATCAGCCACACGACCAAAGACGTATCGCATCTTCTACTGCCGGTCGTTAACCGAAGTACCAGTGACTAAGACGCGATCACGTCTCCCTCTGCTATGAAGGCTATAATGATTGTTAGCCTCGATCGTGGCCTTGTACGCGGTCAATAGGTCATTAACGTTGAACAGCGACTCCCAGTTAGCCGTCAAACACTCGATCGTGCTAACGATCCTTCAAAATTGGGGCATTAGCTACCCCATGCCCAGCTCAAACGTTGTAAGAAACGCTTTCGCCAAACCATCAATTGGCCATTTAAATCCTATTTTGAATGGGTATTCATATTGGATGAAATGCCAATCCAGAGTACTTATCGCCCTAATTACCAAGGGAGGGTATAGGCGTACATTCGACGGTATGTCCGCTAGCGCCCTAAATGCATATAGATCCCCATCCGACTATATCGAACTCTCGGGGTCGACAGTGTCTCTCATATCTAAGTTTCGAACCTCTGTCGCGTAAAACACTCTAGCCTCCCAATGTTTTCTACACTTACTGGCTTTGGACTTAAAACACATACCAAGATTAAAGAAGAGATCGTACTTTATAAAGCTCTAACCTCGAGTCGATTTCGGGAAAGTTTTTGCAGGTTTTGGGCAAAGATTTTCGGAAGATCTCTCTCTCAAATCTAACGAAGCGTAAAAGAAACAAGAGTGGAAACCAACAGGTATTTATACGGTTTCCAAAAAACAGTTCGTTAACCCCTGATGACACCTGTCCTCTGCCTTTTCACATGGAACCATGGGATTGATGACACCTATCCTCTATAGCTGGCGTGCCTGACGCATACGCCCACGTCGCGTATGACGTCACAACCACGCGCAGATAACCTTAATCGAATTTCAACCGGTTCAGTTACGATCCAGACGATTCAATTTCCTCCTCAACATTTAAATTTAAAATTCAAAACTCAGCCGCTTTTATTTTTAAATTAGAGGCAAACAGTTTGGACCAGAATCTCCGACTAGCGACAAATGAAGGAAATCATTGACCAGCGATACCAAGATATAAGGAACTAACGACTCATGGTATAGAGAATGAGTGTCGAATATATCGGTGGTCATATCATACGACCAAACCCGTATCATGCGACAAAAGACACAAAGGATTGACCAATGACGTGATCGATCATCATCGTACCTATCTCTCAACCGTCGAATAAGTTGTTATACGTTTGTTTTATTAACAATGTAACGTACGTTTCAATTGTGTTATTTATTACAAGACCGTTATCATTAAAAACAGCGGATATAACGGACACAATTAAGTGCTCTATTATTGCCTCAACCGTTATGATCTCAAATCAGTATAAATGGAAAGGCACGAAAGACAGGTGGGGGACCCGAAGAAGATCCACGGCGATACTCACGACACGGAGCATAGTTAACCTTTCTCATTAGTTTTACTTAACTTTAGATTCCATCATTGTGTTATAAAGGACGATGTCCCTTATTGACGTCACTTTCACTAGTGCATCGACGATATCATTCATCGTCTGCAGTTTTTTCCCTCGACCAAGGGTTTTTCCGCGTCACCAAATCTTTTTGTTAATTGTTTATTTATATCTTTGTTGTGTTTGTCGTGGAATTCTCTCTTTAGTCGGATAAATTCCACATTGACCTCAAATTGATTTTGATAAACCAATTTTTGGTATAAACAATACCCCATTAGCATTTGAACGTAAATCATTACACCAAAGTAGAGAAGATAACGATGCAGATGAAACATGTATGATTTCCTAGTATTTATGGTCTATACATGAACAAATAATGTGTAATCAAATGCACAAAGTAGTTTGAGGATTCTATGACAAAGAGTGTAGTTGTAATGGGGATGCACACAGTGCAATGGGAACATGGATGCACAAAACTTAGCATGAGATTTTGAGTCTCGCATGTCTACCATTTCACCACCAAGGCATCTTGCAGTTCCTTTGGAAATGGTAAGATCTTTGGCGCTAAAAGAGGGGTTGATCCGTATCATCGATTTCGGGTCCTTTGCGCTAGGACCTAGAAGTGTGCAGAAAGTCAACTGCTCCAATTAGAAAATCGACCGACCGTAATTGAATATCAGTTGTAATTGAATCAGATCGTATTGAAAATTTCAACATGCAATTTGTGTCAGTCGGTTGTTGGATAGAAGTCCAGAACCGAGCAAACCAAACCAACCAACATCTAGCTCCCCAGACAATTAACCACCTGATTACCATCCACTTATCCATCCAAACATTATCAAACTATCATCGATTTAGTTTGTTTTTAATTTGCTTAAATCGAAATTTGTTTTGTGGTTTAAACATATATTAAAATTGACTAATTAATTCGTTTCATTGTTGGAAGATTAGATTAAGTTAACCCACTGGATGGATCTGATCCAATCTGATCATCTATTGGATGTCGGATTGATCCAATCCAAATAAATATTGGACATCCAATTTTATCCAATGGATGGAACCAAACCAAATCCAATCATCCATTGAATTCATTTAGATCGAGTGTCGAATGTTAAACGGATTGGATCTGTTGGCAAATTCCAACGTCCAATTAATAATTGGATCAGTTCGGTTCCTATCACATTCAATGAATTTCAACCGATGAATAGGCCTACTATGTGCATACAATAAACCACAATGCATAGTGAAATATGAATGTTTATTCATATAGTGCAATAAGGTTTAATACGCACATACATTACCACAATGCACTATGAGTGGAGATGGATACGGTGCAATGAGGGTGGAGATGTCATTCTAGATTATATTAGTCCTTTCTCTTATGTTGTGTGATGGTTATCCAATTGGTTATAAATTGGAATTTAAATGTCAATTGATCAAGGGATGAAATATAAATATAAATGATATTTTATGGGAAATTAATTATTTTAACCCTTTTAGAAATCAAAATTACCAAAATGACCATTTTCTTTTTACTTTTACCAAAATGACCAAAATACAATTGAAATACCTACGAAAATTTAAATCCCTCCGCCAAAGCTCAAATCCTCCGCCAAATTTGGGGCCGAGGTTATAAATTGACAATTTCTTATTAACATTTACATTTTCTATCCTTAAAGTTAGGTAATAAATTACTTTAGGTACTTTACTTTTTAATTTTTCGTTTTACATCCTTATCACATCACTATTGGAAAATTGAGTATTTTCAACGGAAAGTGTCGTTGAAAATTTTCTACGTATTTTAGAGGATTATTGACAGAACATAAATTTTCAACGAATTTTCAACGAATTTCCGTTGAAAATCTCTCACAAACATATATGCATTTTCAACCAAAAAAATTTCAACGGAATGTCTCGTCAAAAAGCTTTTGGTTGAAAATGCATTTTGTGAGAGATTTTCAACGAAAATTCGTTGAAAATTCGTAAAAAATTTATATTTTGTTAATAATTTCTTTAAAATTCATAGAAAATTTTCAACGACATTTTCCGTTGAAAATTTCCGTTGAAAATACTCAATTTTCTAGTAGTGCATTAACACACATACTCGTATATCAATCAAAATACGTCTAAAAATACGTGTTTATTTTAACAAGTTACACCATTATAACGTCTCGACAATACCTTCGAAATGAGCCCAATATTGAATATTTTTCGATTTAGTGATTTACTTTTAAAGCCAATTATCCTTTTGATCGGTGAATATGAATATTTTTCACAAAATTCGGAATATTAATTAAAATATAATGCTATTATTTTTTAACGACAAAGTATAATATTATGGATATATAAAGAAATAAGATATAAATTATAGTGAATTTGTACTACTTTTGTGTTATTGTCATTTTTATAATAAAAACCATATAAATTAATATTCATGTAAAATAACACATAATGCATCGGTTTTTAAGGTTATTACAATATATACTATAATTAACCCATTATTGAATAAATGATATATACACAGTGCGGAGGGGACTACAGAAATAAAATACAAAAAATCTTTCAAGCATATTTCCATGCTCTCCTTCTCCAAGACCTCTCATGAGTAAATTTTTCAGCCTCAATATAATATTTTAATAGCCGGAAAAGATGATAAACTTACAAAAAATAATAGCATTATGTGTTATTTTACATGAATATTAATTTATATGGTTTTTATTATAAAAATGACAAGAACACAAAAGTAGTACAAATTCATTATAATTTATATCTTATTTCTTTATATATCCATAATATTATACTTTGTCGTTAAAAAATAATAGCATTATATTTTAATTAATATTCCGAATTTTATAAAAAATATTCATATTCACCGATCAAAAGGATAATTGGCTTTAAAAGTAAATAACTAAATCGAAAAATATTCAATAATGGGCTCATTTCGAAGTTATTATCGAGACGGTTATATTGGTGTAACTTGTTAAAATAAAAACGTATTTTTTAGACGTGTTTTAATTGATATACGAGTATGTGTGTTAATGTGATAAGGGTGTAAAACAAAAAATTAAAAAGTAAAGTACCTAAAGTAATTTATTAACTAACTTTAAGGGTAGAAAATTTAAATATTAATAAGGAATTGTCAATTTAAAACCTCCGCCCCAAATTTGGCGGAGGATTTGAGCTTTGGGGGATGGATTTAAATTTTTGTAGGCTATTTCAATTGTATTTTGTTCATTTTGATAAAAATAAGAGAAAATGATCAATTTAATAATTTTGATTTCTAAAAGGGTTAAAATAATTAATTTCCCAACTTTTATCCCAATGGATATAGGAAGGCATGAAGGCGGCTATGCACAAATTGTACACCTTTGTGTTTTTAGAATGTTTACTCGCATAGTGCAATTGAGTTTTCCTAGGTAAAGATACTCATTGCTATAAAAATTAGAAAATTTTAAATAACACAAAGGGTCCGTTTGGTTTGCGGGATTGTTTTTGAGGGATTTGGATTTCATGGAAGGATTTGGATTCGGAAGGATTTGGATTGGATTGGATTTGAAAATCATAGGTGTGTTTGGTTTGTAGGATTTGGAATGGAATTGGATTTCTATTATTTATAAATAATTTATATAAAAATATAAAAATATATAAAAATAATTAAATTGCATTTTTATTAATCAATTATTACAAAACAAATGTTTTTAACATTTTAAAAACATTATTTCATACAAATCCTACGAAATCCCGCGAAAATCCAATGTTCATGGGATTTTAAATGAATCCATGGATTTTAAATCCTTACTATTAGGCAAACCAAACACCGGAATGGATTGCATTTTAAATCCAAATCCCTTCAAATCCATCCAAATCTCGCGAACCAAACGCGCCCAAAGGGAATCCCAGGGGCGTAAATTGAGAAAGATTTAATTTTTTACGGCTAGTTATTACATTACAAGGACGTTTTAAATATGTTTATCAAAATCATTAAATTAGTAATATGGTTGGATGTCATATTTATCATAATATAAACAATTTTAAAATAATTCGAAAAGTTCAAATACGACTTATTTTTCATTTCGAACATGAGGAAAAGAGGCCACGTCACATGTCATCAGCGTCCACATTTTGTATGAATAAGGAAGGGCATTCAATATGAATAACGAAAGTAAAGTTTATATGATACAACATTAAATATGAATAACACAACATTTAATATATATAAAACACGATCTTGATCATTCACGATAAATAACCTGTGGATGCATGGGACACGTGTCGTGCTCTTCCCTGCCCTCACATTCGCAATGGGAACTTTGTAAATTTAAAGGAACAAAGGGACTCATTTGGGACCACATGGGATGTGGGTCCCACCAATAAAAAATCAAATATGATTTTCAATGGTGGGCCCCATTGAATCAGATATGATTTTTATTGGTTGGACCCACATCATATGTGGTCCCAAATGAGTACTTTTATTCCTTTAAATTGGGGGTATTCTCATTTGAACCTTCCTCTCTTTCTCTCTCTCTCTCTCTCTCTCGCGCTATATATATATATATATATATATGACGATAATCAAATAAAAACCATAAAAAAGTTACAAACTAGTGAAAACCGATATAAAAATATTTTTTTCACATGATTTTTTTCATCAAACCTATAATTTAAGATATTGTTTCAGATATGTTTTGTGTTCACCTTATGAAATAATTACATGTGAATTTTTTTTATTCAACTAGTGAAGCCAAAAATATGCATAAAAATATTCATATGGTGAAACAAATATATGTGAAAATTTCACCTTATGAAAGAAATATTTGTGAAATAATATCTTAAATCCTAGCATTTGATAAAAAAATTATGAAAAAATTTATTTTTATATTGTTTTTACGAGTTTGTAACCTTTTTGTGGTTTTTATTTCATTAAGCCCTTATATATATATAGGGTCAAGTTTAGTGGAAAACCTCAAAGAAAACTGAAGAACACCCTAGGACCCCTCCATTTGGATGGTATGGACAAATGAATACTAATAATTTGTAACATGTATTTGTGCATATGTACTAATGCATAATATGCATTCATGCATAGAAAAACATCAGTTTCAATTGCTTGTATGCACAAATGTATACCCTCCAGTTGGAGGGCTCTTAGGGCTTTCTTCACTTTTTTTATGGTTTTCCCCTAAACTTCCCCCTCTCTCTCTCTCTCTATGTCTCTCTCTCTCTCTCTATATATATATGGGATAAATTAAACGAGGATTGAAAACCGTGAGAACCAATCTAAGCCTTAATTTACATCTGATCCTATGGTTTTAATTGAAAGTTGTTTTTAATTAAAAGGGGTATCGTCATTTTGGCAACAAGATTTATCAGGTGAAACACACATATTCATTCATTATATAAAACACACAAATTCAACATATGAAACACACAAATTCAACATACGAAATACATATTTCACCACATGAAATCTAAACATAGTTGCTCGTTCTTTATGGAACACATACTAATTCACAAATTCACCATATGGAATACAAAAACTATTTTAGATGAATTGGGTGTAGTCAATATGAATTAGAAAAGTCAAATAAGGTGGTTGTAACAAAATCCTTATTTTGGCCTTCTCTTTTTATTAATATTACAAAAACGTCACCATGATTAATAACTTTTGATTAAAACTCTTTAATGATTGAGATTAGTACCCACTACCTACGTCCTCGACCTTTTTTACGGTTTTTATTTGATTACTTCTATACGCACATTTCGGTTTGTAAAATTCTAGTTATTTATGATATTTCCAAATTGTATTAAAATGATGATAAATTACTAGTTATAGTTGGATCTCATAGTTATCACAATATATATAGTTCTCAGATGATTACCTTTCTAAATATAAAATCATCTTGGAGTCCTTGATTATACACATTTCCGAATTGTATTAAAATGATGATAATGACTAAACTACCATTTTATGACATTTTCATGTTTTGATTTGTAAATTAGAAATACTATGCAATGAAAAAATTAATATTATTAAGCAATGGTGGTGTGATGTCGATGGTGGTGGTGATGGTGGCGATTTTTGTGGTAGCGGCGGCGAGAAGGGTTGTAATGATGGGTAGGATGGCGGTGGTAGTTGTGGGGGTAGTGGCAGCAATGATGATGGTGGTGGCATGCAAACAATAGTAGTGGAGGTGGTGGCGGCAACGTAGAGACGATGGTGATGGTATAGACGATCGATGTAGTGGTGCATGAGCCGATAATGGTGATAGTGGCGGTAGTGATATAAAAGATCACAAAATGATTGTGCATATCCTGTAAAATGGGAAAAATGAGTTATTTGTATATCTTTCTTTCGATTGTACATCTTATGTATTATTAGACTAATAAATGCATCTCTCACAACTAACTTACTAAGGGTGAATTTTCACAAATTCAACACGCTTCCAATGATACGTAAACAAGGTATTTTTAGTTCTAGAGAAGATATATCTTAGATGTTTTTATTTCATCATTTATCATGTATCAGCCTAACCCCGATCTTATGTGTACTTGTTGATGTCCCTTTCTCATTTCATCTTGTAAAATAGGAAAGGAAGTGATATACCCAAATAACTTCATTTCATATTTTATAGGATCTACACAATTATTTTTGATCTTTTATATTTCTCACTAATATGCATGAATGGGATTTGCTCTAGGAATTTACCATTCTAATTCTTTAAATTCTAATGAACCCAATGCCACCTATGTCTAGTGGATAATTTGTATTGCTTAAAAGTTTCTTACAAATTTAACACATTGATCACTCTTTTATTGGAAAACAAATACAATATCATAATCATATAAAACAAAAGACACCAATTTCAAGCACACACTCTAGCTAAATTTGATTTTGAAAGCTCTGTTAATCGGAAAAAACGAACCAAGGATTTGGGAATCAAGGATAAACTTCAATAACAGAATGATAGGTTGGAAGGTTTTTTATGGTGTAACGAGTGAATCCAGCCTCATGAAATACATATGACCATTCCTCCAAAGTCCGCTCCTTCCCATTACTTGTGTGAACCATCATCACCATATCAATCATCAATCCGACACCTTTAAAGTCATGATCATCTTTCTGCCCTATAACGTTGTCTACAATAATAACCTTTCCCGTATCTTGAGGAATAGCCTCTCGACATTTTTTTAGTATTTCAATGCATTCTTCGTCTCTCCAATCATGTAGTACTTTCTACAACATCAAATAAAATCATTATATAAAATATGATTACCTAATGAGAATAGGAAAGCACACATAGAAATCTGGATAATGACAATTAGTTCCAAGTGTCGCTATCCAAAATTTCAATGAAGATAAGATTTTTTTTTACAATAGGACTAACCATGAAATAAGTTGCATCAGCTTTTGGAACATAATCAAACATATTGCCTCCAACATGTTCAACACCTTTAGCTGCCGGAGCTCCTGCTACTACATGAGGGAGATCGTAATTAATCCCTTGGATCCAAGGACAAGCCTCCACGATCAACCTTAGAGCTGTCCCATCACCACCACCAACATCCACCATAGTCTTCAATCCCTCAAACACCTCTGGGCAACCCTCAATCACAGCTGCCACACCGACTCGAGCATCACATGCCATTCCATCGTCAAAGAGCTTACTATGACCAGGGTTAGCCGCAGTAAACCCCCAAAGATCAGTACCATGTGCTGCATCAAAAGGTAATTCTTTGTTATCCAAAACCCAAGCACTTAGCTTGTGCCATGGAGCCAACATGACCGGACTGCTCTCTAAAAGCACCAAGTCAGCCATGGAATTTTTTCCATGGCTCGTTAGAAGCCGAGACAAAGGTGTCAGAGCATATCCAACAGATGTTTCGGATATGAACGTCTCTTGAAATATCTTATAGTGGATTAAGAACCTCATAACCCGATATAACGAAGACTGGTTACACCCAATCTTTGATGCAAGCTCCGCAAGTGTCATTGGGATTTCATGGTTCTCGAGGATATCAGGTATCCCGAGCTCAATGGCACACTTGATCACAGCTGTGGGGGTGAAACCCAAAATAAAATTCCATATTTCTTCTTGGGCTTTTGCTACTTCTTTGGAAATAGTTTTCTTTCTTTCAAACTTTGCAGCCATTTTCACTCAATGAATACAAGAATATGAGAACTAAGCTTCCTTTAAATAGCAAGACAACTTGCTTGGTGGGATTTTATTTAATTCTTTCATTTGCTGCATGTTAGAATTTTGATTATTTCTTAGTTTCTGTTGTTCCTTAAAAAAATTTGTAATATTGTATAGGTAAATTTAATCGACCTTTTGAAGAATTTAATTACGTGTTTTGTTTATTGATATAATTTTAATCTAAAAAACTAAATATTCAATTTTTTTGTTCGATTTTGTAATTAATATCATGATATGATTAACTAATTTTCTTAGTTGATCGGACGTATTTACAAATATTGATTGTAATAAAATATTTCACATATTTAATTCAGGGAAACCCGATAAAAATAACCAATATTTTTAATCAACTTTACTTTTAATTACTTTTTTAATTGAATTTTTACTTTAGTCAAAAATTACATAAATGTCTACCTAAAACTTGATTTTTAGATTAAAAAAAGAAAAAGTATTATTTTTGCATGAAGGTCCAAAAAATTTGCATAAAAATCCAAATTTTTATATAAGAATCCTTTTTCTTTTTCTTTTGAACCGAATATAAGAATCCTTATATATATGTATAAGAATTTTTTCCCTTTTTTTGAAGAAATCGGATTCTACGTAAATACATAAATTTGACTATTTAAAAAGAAAATGCCTGATAAATAATTAAAAAGTAAATTAATTTGGTTAATAAAATTAGTCGTTTAAACCAAAATAAAAATAATTACTCTCTTTAACGTCTAGCTCTATATATCTATAGTATATTATAAAGAATTTAGATAAAACTCTTAAAAACAAGCTATTAAGCATTAAGTATCATCAATTAATACTTAATTACTTAAATTTTAAGTTACAAGTTATTAATACACCAATACAATTTATTAAAGCACCTAACAAACTCTCCTAAATCTCATACGTTTATCTCCTAAACCCTAAATCATATATGGTCATATTAATCCTAATCATAATTCTAATTGTAATCCTCATCCTATATATTTAAATGGACCAATTCATACATTATTTGCAAATTGTGGCTTGGCTCTATTCATCTTGGGTTCGTTCTTATTGCTTCCTCTTCGTAAAATTCTTCCTGTAAGTCAATGTTTATTTACCTCTCCATTTTCTATTTCCCATAATTATAAATGTGAGTTATATTTACAAAAATATTTCAATTCAATTACCATTTTTTATTCTGTAATTTCTTTTTTTAGGGTATTGGGGATTTCTATCCTAATTGATGAGAACAGTAATGGGGACAAGTCTCCAACTCAAGGGGACTCGAAGCATCGCAAATCACGACGTCTCACATAAGCATAAAAACCAAGTTTAATTTTTGGTTTATATAAAATAGTATGTATCGACTTATCTCGCTTTGTGTTGTCGATTTTTAGATAGTCTATTAGATTTTTTGAATTTCCAATATGAATTTTTTAATCGAGTGCAAGCTTTTAGAACCGCTGCATTGCACGTATAAGCTTCTAGTATTTATTTAATATTAAAGAGCGTAATTATTTTATGTTGAAAATGATATCATTGATTTTGGGTGGATTATCTTATTGCGTAAGGGATGATATATGATGACGTTTTATATTATTATCCATTTTAATCATGCCTTTTCCTTTTTTGGTTTAATAAGGGAAATTTTATTATATTCAAACAAATTTGAGTTATGAATCGCTCGCTCATAGCGACTTTTTTACTCGACAGTACTAATAGATTCACAAAATCTTATAAATATTTTTAAAATCATATCAAATCAGACATAAGTGAGAGAAGAGGGTCCACATTTTCAAACTCATCGATTATGGACAAAGAGAAGATTAATATTTAAAAATTCTTATAAAATCGATTATAATTACGGTTGAGTTCATTTTTTATTCTATGGAATCACAAAAAGATCTATCTAAAACAATTTTGATATCTAGTTTCCTAAAACATTTTTTTGAAGGTGTGCTTGGTATATGAATAAGGCAAGACTGAATAGGTGAGAACCTCAGAGGGAGGTAAGCGAGAGAGAATTGTGGAAGGTTTTAATGTTTTTAATTTGACATTGTAGTTTAGTAATTTACCGTTTCTCATCTCCTTGATTTTTGTTCTCCTTATTTTGGTATATATGATAGAAAAAAATATATTTTTGTCCTGCTCAGCTCATATCCTATCCAAGCCTACTTTCACACCAAACGTAGGTTAATTGTCTTTTCCTGCAAACCAACCTTAAAGGTCGAGAAATATTCCGATTTTGAAAGATGGTTGATGGTGGAATAATTATGTCGTGATTCAAAAGGAAATTAAGGGTGTAATGTTTGTAATAAATCAGTCGTTTGTTGCAATAGGATGTAAAATAACTTTCTAAAATCCCTATAATATGTACTGATAACTATCATAAAGTTCGTAGCCTTATTTTATTCTGGAATAGTTGAGTTTCGGTGAGAAGGAGAGTTAAGGTGAAAAACTTAGGGTGCGTTTGGTTTGCGGGATTGTTTTTGAGGGATTTGGATTTCATGGAAGGATTTGGATTTGGAGGGATTTGGATTGGATTGTATTTGAAAATCATAGGTGTGTTTGGTTTGTAGGATTTGGAATGGAATTGGATTTCTATTATTTATAAATAATTTATATAAAAATATAAAAAAATATAAAAATAATTAAATTACATTTTTATTAATCAATTATTACAAAACAAATGTTTTTAACATTTTTAAAACATTATTTCATACAAATTCTACGAAATCCCGCGAAATCCCGAGCATCCGCCAAGGATTTCAAAATCCAATGTTCATGGGATTTTAAATGAATCCATGGATTTTAAATCCTTACCATTAGACAAACCAAACACCGGAATGGATTGCATTTTAAATCCAAATCCCTCCAAATCCATCCAAATCCCGCGAACCAAACGCGCCCTTAAGAAGAGATCTCCACCTTTGTATGCACAATAGGATGAGATGCACAACGATGCACGAGATCAATCTCCGTATAAAGCACAATTCATAGATGGGTTTGAGATTAAATGTGATCAAGGGTCTAGATCCCTTCTTACGCTTCTCACCTTAACTCTCATTCTCACACGATTTTGTGATAATTCTCGAAACAATTGAAAATAATGTATAAAGTTTTTACTTCTTCTAAGCATACTAGATTAAATTATCATCAGTCATTTGTTTTGAACATGTAGAAAAGTAGTAAACATTACGAGAAACGTGACGGCAAGGCCTATACATCAATGTAAATTTCATGTGATTTTAAATTTATACAAGGGTGGTGCCTCAATGGTTTGAGCTTGTGCTCCAAAGGTCGAAAGTATCTGGAGGTTACAAGTTCGAATCTAGGGAGGGATAAGCTTCCCCCTTGTGGCCATAGAGGTTCAAATGCGGTGACTCCTGCTACCCGCGAAGCGAGTGGTCACCCTGGGATTAGTCGGCTTGCATAGCAGGTTGGATATCCAAGTTAATAAAAAAATATACATGCAAGGACAAGATTGTTTGTTTATGTTGTATCAATTGTAGATTAAGTAATTCTTAAGAATAATTTATCATGTGATTAGATTGTTGGTTTAGTCTAACTAGTAACCCATGTAGTTTGTTGTTCCATCTCTTCTCCAAGATTCACACGAGATATTCTCTACTATGGATCGTAATAGAGGGATTTGATTGTAACCAATAAGATTAGAATTGATTGTGAATATTCTGTATTTATTTAGATTAGTCGTGTACCTTATTTGGTGCCTAATTAGTTGATTGTAATTAGCTAGAATCATGGCCTAAGTTGGCTATTTATTTAGTTTGTAATCTCATTAGTAAGACACAGAGAAATACAGACTCTTTGAAGGTAGACCAAATTCTTTCCTTTTCTCTTCATCCAATCACAACATGGTTTCTCTTTTCCTCTTCTGCTTCTTCAGTCTCATCTTTCTCATGGCTCCTACAGAACCATCTACTTTTGTCAACCATCCACCACAACCCAATACGCACCATCCCGCTTTAACAGTCTCGAACATTAAATTGTTCGTAACGATTGTTCTCTAGATTGAGAAAATACAATACACTTCGTGGGCTGAATTGTTTAAGATTCACGCCAAAGCTTTTTTTGTGATCGATCACAATGTCCCACCACATGATGATACCGTCGAACCGGATCTACGGTCATGTCTAGATGCGGTCGTTTTAAAGTAGATATACGAAACTATATCCAACGATTTGCTCCACACCATTCTCGAACCGGATTACACGGCCTAGGTTGCATGGAATTGTTTGTAAGAGATTTTCTAAAACAACAAATTTTCTCGTGCGATGTACTGGGAACAACAGTTTTCACAAACGAAGCAAGAAGATTTCTCTCCTGTATCCGCCTATTGCCAACCACTCAAGATGTTGGCAAATCAATTAAGCAATGTCGGTTCTCCGGTCTCGGAAAGTCGTCTAGTTTTGCAGCTTGTTGTCGGCTTGACCGAAGCATATGATGGGGTAGCCACCATCATTCAACAAATGGATCATCTCCCTCCATTTTATCACACTAGAGATATGCTCTCACTTAAAGAGGGAAGAAAAACAAAGCAAGCTGAGACTAATGCGATGAGCCACACGACTCTTGTCGCAATGGTACTCCAACACACCCATCTAAATGTCCACTCTTCGACTCAACTTCCTAGTCACATGTTCCGGGTTACTCAAATCGAGGCTCCTATTGATGTAAAGATGACAGATTTGGTCGCAAAGGTCGGACTAGCCATCGCGGGGGTTGATCTCATTGTGGTGGATGCGGACAATGGCAATCCGGTGGGCAGCCAAATTGGCAACCATAGCTGTGGCAGTGGTATCCACCACCTTGCCTATATCCTACAGTATTGATCATAACTTCTCTCAGTGATTTGAATATGATTCCTTTAGTGTACTTAGTGAAATTCCATAGTTAAGCTTCTGTTCAAATTCAGCGATAGCACACGCTGATTGCTATCAGCGATCGCTGAAGGTCAAGGAACTACGATCTTATCACTGAAGACCTGAAGATCAGTTATCACACCAGAAGACCATTCAGTGATAGTCGAAGACTCTAGCTGAAGAAAGAGATAATCAGCTAAGTGAACTGAAGCGGTTCAGCGATAGCAGCGATTGTCTACTCAAAGTGTGAAGTCTTGTGAAGCCTCAGCGACACTGAAGATTCATCCTTGAAGATTCAGTATCAGCGATCAAATGAAGCTTCCTTTGCAAGATTAAAGATTGATATTATCCTCGATGCACAAAAGTCAAACCTAGAACCATGTCAGAAAAGGACGTACGACTTGTCTCTTATGTCCCCATCATATTTGATATGGTACTGTTCATATTCGGCCAAAAGCATGGTTGTCTTATTAACAAGGACAAGCTTCCTATCCAAGCTTGACACGTGGCATATACCTTTTGTCTTGTTTCAAAGACAAACGGGTATAAATAAGATGAAGATATCTTCTTCATCTCAATGCATGCTTCTATCTAACTTATACCCTCTTTATTCTTTCTTTCATCTTCTTGTGCATCATACTTCGTGTTTCTTAGTTACAATAGAATAGGTTTTAAAACTTGTTCTAATTCCGCTTGTAACTGTAAATTTGTTTATTCAAATAAACTCATTTAGAAACCAAAAAATCTGTGTGTTTGTATTCAACCCCCCTTCTACAAACTGTTCTCTGTTGTTTGAACTCTTGTAGACCCTTATTGGGACCAACAAGTGGTATCAGAGCGGCGTTTGCTTCTTAACTCTTTAAAATATTTTCTCTTAAAATTATTTTAAAATGTCAAACCCTAATACAAACTATAACGATAATGGATCTTTAGCTAAACCACCTAGATTTAGCCATGATAACTTTCCATTATGGAAGGAAAGAATGTCTCTATTTCTAGAGGGATCTGACCCCAAGATTCCCTACTATCTGGAAAATGGACCATTTGTTCCTACAACTATAGCAGCTAGTGTTCCTGCCACCACTACAACTCCAGCCATTCCTGAGAGGAGTATTGTTAAAACTCCTAACAGATGGACTGAAGAAGACAAGAAAGAAATTGCTATTGACTCTAAAGCTAGATCAATAATAGCAATGGCTTTACCTGATGAGGTCTATCATTCTGTCATGAAAATAAGGACTTCAAAAGCCATGTGGGATACATTATGTATCCAATATGAAGGAACTTCTGAAGTTAAAGTAACTAGATGCATAAACCTCGTAAGAAAATATGAGAGTTTTATGTATCAAAAGGGTGAATCTCTTTCTCAAATTCACCAGCGATTTAACTGTCTGCTGATTGATCTTAAATCAGTCGATAGAGTTTATTCAAATGCTGAAATTCTGACAAAGTTCATGGAGGCACTGCCCGATTAATGGGCAGTATACACTACATGCATAAAACTGTCAAAGAAACTTGAAACCTTGTCCTTAAGTGCATTATATGGTATGCTCTTAAATGAGGAACAATCCCAGCTTCTAAGGAAGAACCTAATTAATGAAATCAAAGGTGCTAAAAGTACTTCTTTAGCACTTGTGACTTCTGAGGGAACTTCTTCCAAAAATGCTCCTTCTTCTACTATCACCTCCATTACTGAATTAGGTCAAACTGATTCAGAAGATCAACTCACTGATGCAGATATCTCTGAGTTTGATAACTCTCTAGCCCTTTTAACTAATAACTTTAAAAGATTTGCTAGAAACAGCAATTTTCAAAAACCTTCCAACCTCTCTGACTCTGAAAAGCAGAAATCGTTGCCTGCTGAGAAAGCCTCAGCGATTTGCTTCAACTGTCAGCGAAAGGGTCATTTCTCAAGTGAATGCAGGTCGAAGAAAGTTGCTACTCCCACTACCTCCCATACCTCTGATAAAAAGGAGAAGTATTTGAAACTGAAAAACAAATACAAAGATATGAAGAAAAACCAGCAAAAAGGCAAAGGCCTTGTAGCTGAAGAAGTTGGATCGGGATGCCGAAGATGATCGGGGCCAAGACCTCTGAAGAGTCTGGTTCAGATGAAGAAGATCTTGCCTTCCTCTGTCTGATGGCAAGAATTGAAGACGCTGAAGAAGTCACTGAGACCTCTTCCTCTGAGTCTCCTTCTACTCAGGTAACTATTCCCTCTGTCCCTTTACCACCTGAAAGTGATAACTTGTCAGCTCTCGATGCTATGACTGTTGATTTCTATGATGCTTTAAATGGAAAAATTAAGGCCGAGAGAATTAATACTGACTTATCTGAACAATTAAAAAATTGCCATATAAGAATCAAAGAACTTTCTAAAATTGAGGAATCTCTCAAAGACCAAGTTTTTGCAAATCAAACTATAAGCATCGAGAAACAACAAGCTATCGCTGATAGGGAAAAGGCTATCGCTGATCTCAAGTCTGAAAAGGCAACCATCGAAGGATGGTGTAAGGCTTCTGATAAAGTCAATGAGATCATCAATGCTCAAATACCTATGAAAGTAAGAAGTGGGTTAGGCTATAACCCTGAAAAGGAAGAATCAGAGAATGATCGTTCCATGCTTAAATTCGGAATGTTTGTCTCTTCTATCCCTGATCCTTCTTCTTCAATCTCTTCTTCCTCCTCTTCGAAGGAGAAGCTTTCTATTCTAAATTCTAAGAAAGTGATCAAGAACGAGTTTCTTAATCAAGTTCCTAAGAATAAGAAAACTCAAGATAGGAACAAGAAATCCTCAGAGAAAGTCTCTAAAACTGGGAAAAAGGTCCCTGACTTTAGTCAGAGACCAACCCCCAGAATTAAAATCGATCTCACTCCCACTCCTAAAAATGTTGTTATACCTCCAAGGACCATGGATAAAGGAATTCTTGGACCTATCCCTGAGAAATTTCCTGCTCCCTCTCTGAATTCCAAACCCTTTAAATATAGGAAATGCTATCACTGTGGTGAAACTAACCACATTGCAAGCAAATGTCCAAATGCTACTAGAGCTGATAAACTAGCTCATGGAAAGAAAGTAGCTCAATCTGATAAATCAGCTAGAGCTTGGTATGATACCCTTTCTAAATTCCTTCTTAAAGAAAAACTTGTTCGTGGAAAAATTGACCAAACTCTGTTTTTAAGAAAATACAAAGATCATACTATTCTCGCTCAGATATATGTTGATGACATTATCTTTGGTTCCACAAGACCCAAACTTTGCACTCGTTTCGCTGCAAGAATGCAAAAACAATATAAAATGAGTATGATGGGTGAACTAACATATTTTCTAGGCTTGCGTATTGCTAGCGATCGACAAAGGAATTTTTATTTGTCAAAGCAAATATGTTAAAGACATGCTGAATAAATTCGACATGAATCAATGCTCAGCTATGAAGACTCCTATGGCGCCTCCTCTGACATTAAACAAGGATCCCAATGGGAAACCAGTCAATGTCACTGCCTATCGAGGAATGATTGGGTCTCTACTGTATCTTACAGCGAGTAGACCAGACATCATGTACGCCACCTGTCTCTGTGCTCGATATCAAGCTGAACCGAAGGAATCCCATCTAATCGCTGTAAAGCGAATCTTCAGATACCTGAAAGGAACTCCAAATCTTGGTCTCTGGTATCCCAAAGGCTCAGGATTTGATCTTATTGGTTACTCTGACAGTGACTTTGCAGGTTGTAAGATAGACAGAAAGAGCACCACTGGTGGGTGTCAGCTACTAGGTGGAAAGTTAATAAGTTGGACAAGTAAAAAGCAAAACTCAGTGTCCACTTCCACCGCTGAAGCTGAGTATGTAGCTGCTGGTAGTTCTTGTGCTCAAATCCTTTGGATGAGAAATCAACTAAGAGACTACAATCTCAAGCTCTCTATTGTGATTCCCTCTGGAAAGAGCAGTCTTCAAGTCCTGCAACTACATGGCCTTGGTAGAAATCCCTGCAGACCGCCCCCAATTCACTGAAGGAGCTGCTTTCATCAAGGCATGCCCTCTGATGCATGCATTTGTTCACAACCCTGTCGGCATCTTTTCCCATCTTCAAGCCTTGTGGTACACGGCTCACTGTACCATGCTGACAACTGACCAAGGAACCCAACTCCCTGCTATTGGGTTCAAAATTCCAGAACTAGGGTTCTTCTCCTTCACCGCTGGATTTCTCAGGAAGGCTCTGCGTCTCCCTGTACGCCCTAAGAACCAACAATGGGGCGCTGAACCAACCAAAATGAAAATTGATGCATTTGTGGACTCCATTGGATACTCTTGGGAGAATCCCTCGCTGAAGACGGTGGGATCCAAGTTAGAGAAGAAAAGGCTCCCTGCTTGCTGGCAGTATATCTTCACTCAGGTGATCCAGTGCCTGGGGTCGAAGATTGGCTCTCATGATCAGGCAAGCAAGCACTTTCAAGACCTTGCTTACTCTCTCTGCACCGGCCACAACCTGAACTACGCGGATTACATCTTCAACGACATGGTCAGTCGCATCAATGCCGCCACCAGACATCCCGTCGTTCCTTATCCTCGCTTCTTCACGACCATAATGGAAGTGGCCTTCGGAGAAGAATACCCGAAGGTCGGCGATCACTCCTTCTCTATCGTAGGGAAGAAGTCCCTGGACATTGAGGAACATCCAGGTGATGCTCCTTTCACACCTTATATGCTGCAGGTGATTGACGCACCTCTTCCAGTGTCTACCTTGCTGTCAAACCCAACAGCGAGCAACCCAGACACTGCTGGTATTATAAGGAAACAACCAACTGATGGTCATAAAACGACCATCGCAACCAAAGCAAATAAGCCAAAGAAGTTGGTCTCTCAAAAGACCACCCTCTCTGATTTCGGTGTTCTACCAACACCAACTGCAGCCACAACCACTTCAACGGTCTTTACATCCGTTGTTGCTTCTTTAGCTCTACCTACATCAACAGCGACTCCGGTCACTGAAGGTGTCTTAGCCAGCTCTGCTGAAGATAGATCAGGTACTACTTCCACAGCCTTCTCTTCTACTTCTATCTCCTCTTCTTTGGTCCTCACCTCAGCAAGTGACTCAGCGATAGTTGTCCCTATCTCTGATAATGCTGAAATGCACGCAGTCTAAACCTCATTATTGTTTAGGCAATCTGAGTTTTGGAAGGCCAAATTAAAAGGACCTCAGAGTATTTCTTTCAGATACTCTAAGACACTGGTCAATGATCCTCTAGACACTACCTTTGCAAAAGTAGTCCCTAAGAGTAATCCTCTAGATACTCTCAGGGAGTCAAATGAATTTTTTCATCCTTCTTCTAATCCGGATATGTTTTTGGCATCTTTATCTATGTCATCATCCGGTGTCGCTTCTGTTCCTACCTCAGCGACGACAACCACCACCACCAGCGCTCCTCCCATCAGTAAGGAGAAGGGAAAATCTCCTCAGGGCCATCCTTCTGCTGCAAAGCTCAGAGAGATTAAGCAAGAAGTGGTTGCTCCAAAGCTTCCAACAGTCGTCGACCTGCCTCCCATTGTCCTTCCCAACCCCACATTCCCTGCAATTGACTATCTGGTCAAAGAATGTGCCCTCACAAGGGCTAGGGTGGACAACCTTCAGACATCTGCGGAGCTGATCTTCAGACGGATCATTGGTACCCCAGCGATCAAGACGAATGTCAGCAACCTGATATCTGACGTTTACGGCCTGAAGGAAGATAACAGGGCCTTCCATCAGACCCTGACAAGCTTGGAGAAGAACATTAATGCTCAAGCAACCGTCCTTGAGTCTATTCAAAAGACTCAGTCCGACATGATGCAGATGCTTACAAAGCTCTCTGAGGCAAGTTCCTCGTCTTTCAACGCTGCTGATCGGACCATGCTTCAAGGTGCTGACGAGAAGCTGAAGGACGTTCAGACCAACGTTCGCACTCTGATGGTGCATTGTCTACCTCCTGATAACATTGAGGGGGAGAGATGTGCCAAAGAGTTCGCTGATGAACTCATCTCCGAGCATAACAAGAGGTTCCCTAAAGAGAGAATCTCTCCTTACATTCAGCGGCCTGAAGGTGAAGCTGCTGATGAAGAAGATGAAGAAGAAGAAGATGATGATGAAGAAGATGATGAAGAACCCATCCCTCACTATGGGGGGATGGATGATGATGAAGATGATGACGACATTGGAAGTGCTTTAGAGCACTTCAGACTGTCAAGACCTGGTGTCTCTCATCAAGAGACCTTGGGGGACGGACCGCAACCTTCTCATGAACAATCCGATCCCTCAGGAAAAGGAAAGGAAGTGGTAGATCCGGATGCCACTATCCCTATATCCGAGGGGGAGACCACAATTGAGGTATCTCTTCCTCTTATCCCTTTCTCTTCACCTATCCCTGAAAATCCCATAATCTCCTCTTCACCCACAAAAACTCCCTCTGACAATACTATTTCCTCCTCTCCTTCCCTCAGTGATCCCCGTCCCCCAAAGGACTCAACTTCAAGGAGGGAACCTTCCTCTGAAGAGCAGTTTATGTACATAATTGAAACTGACTCTGAAGAAGAAGAAGGCCTCATTACCAGGCGTCGCGTTCAAAAGCCGATTATAAGCGAGCCTGAAGAAGAAGAAAGGCGAATAAAGTTCCTTAGGGAATTCGAAGCAAGAAGAATAAGGGTGCCTGAAGCTGAACCCATTGAAGCCGTACCAATAAGGATGGTGGATGAATTCTATTTCTTGTCCAGAGAAGAGAGAGAACAAGCATTGGAAGCACAAAGAATCAGGGATGAGGAAATAAAGCAAACTGAGAATGATCTTGCTTTAGCAAGAAAATTGCTCAGAGAAGACTCTGCAAGAGATAAGGCGACACTCAGCAGAAAGACAAAGAGCTTGATTGGTGCACTGACATGATGAAATTTCGAAGATCTGAAGCCAAAATCATTCATGCAACTATCCAAGGGCGACACTCCAACAGAGGTGGTCCAAAGGTATATGTAAGAATGACAAGGACGAACAGGACAGAGAGAGAAGAAGCCAAATTCTTAGGAATTTATGGATACACTGAATAGCTAGAAATCAGAGACGCCACTCAGGGTTCTAAATCCAAATTCAAGGACGTGGTGGATAATGTGCTGAATCAATTGCTGTAGAGAATGTCACAACATGTGCAAGTTCCCCCTCTCCCTGAATCTTCCAAAAAGAAAAGATCAAACGCTGAAGGAAGTTCAAGTGCTAGAAATGAGCATGAAACTAAGTTTGATTATCAAAGTATTCTTGGTCATCTTGAGCTCCCTGATATATCAATGCTTCGTACCTCTCTCCCTCAAGACCGAAGATATGCAGAAGATGAAATTATCTCACTGCCTGAACCTGGTATGATATTCTTGGATAATGAAGGATTCATAAGACTCTTCAGAAACCAAGAAATTCACAAGGCCCCATCCTCTCTCATAAAGATTATGCTTTGGCGCTGCTGGTCAGATAATCCTCTGATGAATCGCAGAAGACGCTTTATGAGAATGAGCTACAAAGAAGAAATGAGAATATCTCTGACTAGTCATAATTTTCTACTTCCTTTGTAATATTTCTTCAGTGTACAAGTACTTTACCTTTATATTTGTAATTTCATTTCGCTGTAATTCTTCAGATTATAATTAATGAAATTCAAAGTACTTTACTCCATCCTAGTACTGAAAAGATCCCTGATAATATTAAAGGGACAATGAACATAAGAGTTCTACTTTCGTTACACTATCTTTCACTCACTGATCTTTCACTCTGAAAATTTAACCAGTGAATGTACTTTAAGCTTATCTGCTTGTAAAATTGTACTTTCATATCCTTATAAATGAAACTCAATTCAGATAATAGACTAGCTGAAAAAGACTTTACAGATTAGCACTTAGAAAATTTTTCTTTAATATTTCCTAAGTCCTTTACTAGTCTCTTAAAGCAATTTTCCTATGTTGCTTAATCATAATCAAATAGGGGGAGATTGTTGATCATAGCTCCTCTCAGTGATTTGAATATGATTCCTTTAGTGTACTTAGTGAAATTCCATAGTTAAGCTTCTGTTCAAATTCAGCGATAGCACACGCTGATTGCTATCAGCGATCGCTGGAGGTCAAGGAACTACGAGCTTATCACTGAAGATCTGAAGATCAGTTATCACACCAGAAGACCATTCAGCGACAGTCGAAGACTCTAGCTGAAGAAAGAGATAATCAGCTAAGTGAACTGAAGCGGTTCAGCGATAGCAGCAATTATCTACTCAAAGTGTGAAGTCTTGTGAAGCCTCAGCGACACTGAAGACTCATCCTTGAAGATTCAGTATCAGCGATCAAATGAAGCTTCCTTTGCAAGATTAAAGATTGATCTTATCCTCGATGCACAAAAGTCAAACCTAGAACCATGTCAGAAAAGGACGTCCGACTTGTCTCTTATGTCCCCATCATATCTGATATGGTACTGTTCGTATTCAGCCAAAAGCATGGTTGTCTTATTAACAAGGACAAGCTTCCTATCTAAGCTTGACACGTGGCATATACCTTTTGTCTTGTTTCAAAGACAAACGGGTATAAATAAGATGAAGATATCTTCTTCATCTCAATACATGCTTCTATCTAACTTATACCCTCTTTATTCTTTCTTTCATCTTCTTGTGCATCATACTTCGTGTTTCTTAGTTACAATAGAATAAGTTTTAAAACTTGTTCTAATTCCGCTTGTAAGTGTAAATTTGTTTATTCAAATAAACTCATTTAAAAACCAAAAAATCTGTGTGTTTGTATTCAACCCCCCTCCCCTTTAATGCAAGACAAAAGGTATATGCCACGTGTCAAGCTTGGATAGGAAGCTTGTCCTTGCTATTAAGACAGCCATGCTTTTGGCCGAATATGAACAGTACCATATCAGATATGATGGGGACATAAGAGACAAGTCGTATGTCCTTTTCTGACATGGTTCTAGGTTTGACTTTTGTGCATCGAGGATAAGATCAATCTTTAATCTTGCAAAGGAAGCTTTATTTGATCGCTGATACTGAATCTTCAAGGATGAACTTCAGTATCGCTGAGGCTTCACAAGACTTCACACTTTGAGTAGACAATCGCTGCTATCGCTGAACCGCTTCAGTTCACTTAGCTGATTATCTCTTTTTTCAGCTAGAGTCTTTGTCTTTCGCTGAATGGTCTTCTGGTGTGATAGCTGATCTTCATATCTTCAGTGATAAGCTTGTTGTTCCTTGATCTTCAGCGATCGCTGATGGTTATCAGCGTGTGCTATCACTGAATATGAACAGTAGCTTATACAATGGAATTTCACTAAGTATTAAAAAGGAATCATATTCAAATCTTTTAACAGGAGTTATGATCAACAATCTCCCCCTATTTGATTATGATTAAGCAACATAGGAAAATTGCTTTAAGAGACTAGTAAGGACTTAGGAAACATTTAAAGAAAAAATTTCTAAGTACTAATCTGTAAAGTCTTTTTCAGCTAGTCTACTATCTGAATTGAGTTTCATTTATAAGGATATGAAAGCACAATTTTTTACATGTAAATAAGCTTAAAGTACATTCACTGATTGATTTTTCAGAGTGAAAGATCAGTGAGTTAAGATAGTGTAACGAAAATAGAACTCTTATGTTCATTGTCCCTTTTACTATTTTCAGGGATCTTTTCAGTACTAGGATGGAGTAAAGTAGTCTGATTGTATTTCATTAAAAATAATTTGAAGAAATTACAGAGAAATGAATTTACAATAATTAAAAGTAAAGTACTTGTACACTGATGAAATATTACAAAGGAAATAGAAAACTATGACTAGTCAGAGATATTCACGTTTCTTCTTTGTAACTCATTCTCATAAAGTGTCTTTTGTCAATTCAACAGAGGGGTATCTGACCAGCATCGCCAAAGCATGATCTTTATGATAGAGGATGGGGCTTTGCGAATCTCTTGGTTTCTGAAGAGTTCTAAGAATCCTTCATTATCCAAGAATACCATACCAGGTTCAGGCAGTGAGATGATTTCATCTTCTTCATATCTTCGGTCTTGAGGGAGAGAGATACACAACATTGATATATCAGGGAGCTCAAGATGACTAATAATACTTTGATAATCAAATTTAGTTTCATGCTCATTCTTAGAACTTGAACTACCTTCCGTAGTGGATCTTTTCTTCTTAGATGATTCAGGGAGAGGGGGAACTTTCACATGTTGTGACATTCTTTGCAGCAACTGATCCAGCACACTGTCCACCACATCCTTGAACTTGGATTTGGAACCCTGAATGGCGTCTCTGATTTCTAACCATTCAGTGTATCCATAAATTCTTAAGAATTTGGCTTCTTCTCTCTCTGTTCTGTTTGTCCTTGTCATTCTTACATATATCTTTGGACCACCTCTGTTGGAGTGTCGCCCTTCGATAGTTGCATGAATGATTTTGGCTTCAGATCTTCGAAATTTCAGTCTGTTAGTGCACCAATCAAGCTATTTGTCTTTCTGCATAGTGGCTTCAGCGGATAGTGCACTTAGAATCTTCTGTTGACCACGAATTGGATCTACGTTCAAATTCTCTTGTGCAAGTTCTTTCTGTACAAGGGCTTCAGCGACCCTTTCACTCTTTTTCAGTTGATCTCTGGCCGCCTTATCTCTTGCAGAGTCTTCTCTGAGCAATTTCCTTGCTAAAGCAAGATCATTCTCAGTTTGCTTTATTTCCTCATCTTTGATCCTTTGTGCTTCCAATGCTTGTTCTCTCTCTTCTCTGGACAAAAAGTAGAATTCATCTACCATCCTTATTGGTACGACTTCAATGGGTTCAGCTTCAGGAACCCTTATTCTTCTAGCCTCGAATTCCTTAAGGAATTTTATTCGCCTTTCTTCTTCTTCAGGCTCGCTTATGATCGGCTTTTGAACGCGACGCCTGGGAATAAGGCCTTCTTCTTCTTCAGAGTCAGTTTCTATTATGTACATAAACTGCTCTTCAGAGGAAGGTTCCTTCCATGAAGTTGAGTCCTTTGGGGGACGGGGATCACTGAGGGAAGGAGAGGAGGAAATAGTATTGTCAGAGGGAGTTTTTGTAGGTGAAGGAGGTGTGGGAGTTTCAGAGAGAGGAGTTATGAAAGAAATAAGAGGAAGAGATACCTCGAGAGTGGTCTCCCCCTCAGATATAGGGATTGTGGTATCCTGATCTACCACTTCTTTTCCTTTGCCTGAGGGACCGGATTGTCCCTGAGAGGGTTGTGGTCCGTCCCCAAGGGCTCTTGATGAGCGACTCCAGGCCTTGACTATCTGAAGTGCTCTAAGGCACTTCCAATGTCATCTCGTCTTCATCATCATCCATCCCCCCATAGTGAGGGATAGGTTCTTCATCATCTTCTTCATCGTCTTCTTCATCTTCTTCTTCTTCTTCTTCTTTAGCTTCAGCCCGCTGGATGTAAGGAGAGATTCTCTCTTCAGGGAACCTCTGGTTATGCTCCGAGATGAGTTCGTCAGCGAACTCTTTGGCACATCTCTCCCCCTCAATGTTATCAGGAGGTAAACAATGCACCATCAGAGTGCTAACATTCGTCTGGACGTCCTTCAGCTTCGCATCATTATCCTGAAGCGTGGTCCGATCAACAGCGTTGAAAGACGAGGAACTTGCCTCAGATAGCTTTGTGAGCATCCGCATCATATCGGATTGAGTCTTTTGAATAGACTCAAGGAAGTTTGCTTGAGCAGCAACCTTCTGCTCCAGACTTTTTAGGGTCTGATGAAGGGCCCTGTTATCTTCCTTCAGGCCGAAAACGTCAGAGATGAGGTTGCTGACGTTAGTCTTGATCGCTGGAGTACCAACGATCCGTTTGAAGATTAGCTCGACAGACGTCTGAAGGTTGTCCACCTTGGCCCTTGTGAGAGCATATTCCTTGACCAGATAGTCAATTGCAGGGAATGTAGGGTTGTCAAGGACAATGGGAGGTAGCTCAGTGACTGGAGTGGGAAGCTTGGGAGCAGCCTTCTCTTGCTTCACGTCTCTGATTCTAGCAGCGTTGGGAGGACCCTGAGGAGACTTCCCCATATCCTTGCTGATGGGAGTAGCGCTGGTGGTGGTCGTTGTCGTCGCTGAAGTAGGAATAGAAGCGACACCTGATGATGACATAGACAAAGATGCCAAAAACACATCCGGATTAGAAGATGGATGAAAAGATGTATGTTTCTCCCTGAGAGTATCATGAGGATTACTCTTAGGGACTACATTTGCAGAGGCAGTGTCTTGAGGATCACTGACCTGTGTCTTAGAATATCTGTGAGAGATACTCTTAGGTCCTTGTAATTTGGCCTTCCAAAACTCAGATTGCCTAAACAATATTGAGGTTTGGACTGCTTGCATTTCAACATTATCAGGGATAGGGACAACTATCGCTGAGTCACTTGCTGAGGTGAGGACCAAAGAAGAGGAGATAGAAGTAGATAAGAAGGCAGTGAAAGTAGTACCTGTTCCAGCTTCAGCGGAGCCGGCTAAAACACCCTCAGTGACCGGAGTTGCTGATGATGTAGGTAGTGCTGATGAAGCGACAACGGTTGAGAAGACCGTTGAAGTGGCTGAGGTTTTTGGTGGTGTTGGTAGTACACCAAAATCAGAGAGGGTGGTCTTTTGAGAGACCATCTTCTTTGGTTTCTTGAGTTTCGTTGCGATGGTCTTTTTGTGACCATCGGTTGGTTGCTTCCTCTTTACAGCGGCAACAATGTCTGGGTTGCTCGCTGTTGGGTTGGACAGCGAGGTGGACACTGGAAGAGGAGCTCTGATCACCTGCAGCATGTAATGGGTGAAAGGAGCATCACCTGGACGTTCTTCAATGTCCAGGGACTTCTTCCCTACGACAGAGAAGGAGTGATCGCCGACCGTCGGGTATTCTTCCCCGAAGGCAACTTCCATTATGGTCGCGAAGAAGCGAGGATAAGGGATGACAGGATGTCTGGTGGCGGTGTTGATGCGACTGACCATGTCGCTGAAGATGTAATCAGCGTAATTCAGGTTGTGGCCGGTGCAGAGGGAGTAAGCGAGGTCTTGAAAGTGCCTGCTCGCTTGGTCGTGCGAGCCGATCTTCGACCCAAAGCATTGGATCACCTGGGTGAAGATGTATTGCCAGCGAGCAGGTAGCCTTTTCTTCTCTACCTTAGAACCCACCGTCTTCAGAGAGGGATTCTCCCAAGAAAACCCAATAGAGTCCAAGAATGCATCGATTTGCATCTTGGTGGGTTCAGCGCCCCATTGTTGATTCTTAGCGCGTACAAGGAGACGCAGAGCCTTCCTGAGAAATCCAGAAGTGAAGGAGAAGAAGCCAAGTTCTGGAATCTTGAACCCAATAGCAGGGAGTTGGGTTCCCTTATCAGTTGTCAGCATGATACAGTGAGCCGTGTACCATAGGGCTTGGAGATGAGAAGAGATGCCTACTGGGTTGTGGACGAAAGCGTACATCAGTGGGCACGCCTTGATGAAGTTGGCACCTTCAGCGAATTGAGGGCGGTCTGCAGGGATCTCCACCAATGCGATGTAGTTGCAGGACTTGAAGACGGCTTTTTCCAAGGGAAAATGACAGGTTGGTGCAGCGACCAAGGTAGTGTCTTCAACAGCAGAGGAAGTTGCAGCGTTCTTACTTGCAGAGGCCATTGCTGTGGGAAAGATAGGAACACCAAAGAGGTAAATCATGGTTTTATACATAAATGTATAAACCAGAGTTTGGTATAAAGAATACCAAATTTAAGATCAAAGAGAACAAATATTTTGATGAACAATATCAAAATGCTTGTTATAAACAATAATAAAAAAAACTTATTTAAAAAAAATAATCTTCTGTTCTAAGGAAAGAACTTAGAACAGGGTTTTTATAAAGGAAAAACTTTTTTTAAGTTTGATCCAGATTATCTTTATTTTTGTTTCTAAGAAATGTTTTTATATTATTTTTAGAGTTTTAAGGAGAAGAAGAGGTGAAACAAGATGTTTCCAGTCATAATACAAGGTTTAGATCAAACCTTAGTTGAGTTCGAGAAGAAAACACACAAATGCGTGTTCTTGGTGTTCTTGAGAAAACTTGAAGTTTCTTTTGCCTTTAGGAGAGTTATGAAAGCGGAAGGAATAAAGTAAGGCTAAAAGAATGCTTAAATAGCAAGAGGAGAGAGAAAGAAAGGAGTGCTAAACGACGGTTTTAGCTTTTTGAAAAAGAAATGATGACCTGGCGCACGTTCCAAGAAAGGAGTTGGAATGGAAATGTCGCGGTCCGTCGTGTGTCAGAAAAAGGTCTGACGTGTCCTTTTCTTTATTTTTAAAAGATTATAATGATAATTATCCATAAGGAAGGTTTATCATTATTAATTTTAGAAAAAATCTTCATCACTAATAATAAAGGATTGTCAGTGAGGAGTTTTAATTTTAAGAGAGCCATTCTTTGATGAGGAAAGATATCAAAGAGTGTTAAAGATTAGAAGATAATACCTGAGGAGATGGTCCAGATATCGCTGAATCAGAGTTCAGAGAATGGAAAGTTTGAAAGCTTTATTTGTATTCATTGTTGGTCACTGAATAATAAATTATTCAACGTTCAACATACCAAGTTCGCTGATGAGTAGATTGAATCTAGTTTCATCAAGAGGCTTGGTGAAAAGATCAGCGAGCTGATATTCAGTAGGTACAAAATGGAGCTCAACTTCACCATTCATCACATGATCTCTGATAAAGTGATATCGGATCTCAATGTGCTTGGTTTTGGAGTGAAGTACAGGATTGTTGGCAATTGCAATAGCACTAGTACTATCACAATAGATAGGAATTTTAGAGAGCTTGAGATTGTAGTCTCTTAGTTGATTTCTCATTCAAAGGATTTGAGCATAACAACTACCAGCGGCTACATACTCAGCTTCAGCGGTGGAAGTGGACACTGAGTTTTGCTTTTTTACTTGTCCAACTTATTAACTTTCCAGCTAGTAGCTGTCACCCTCCAGTGGTGCTCTTTCTATCTATCTTACAACCTACAAAGTCACTGTCAGAGTAACCAATAAGATCAAATCCTGAGCCTTTGGGATACCAGAGACCAAGATTTGGAGTTCCTTTCAGATATCTGAAGATTCGCTTTATAGAGATTAGATGGGATTCCTTCGGTTCAGCCTGATACCGAGCACAGAGACAGGTAGCGTACATGATGTCTGGTCTACTTGCTGTAAGATACAGCAGAGATCCAATCATTCCTCGATAGGCAGTGATATTGACTGGTTTCCCATTGGGATCCTTGTTCAACGTTAGAGGAGGCGCCATAGGGGTCTTCATCGCTGAGCATTGATTCATGTCGAATTTATTCAGCATGTCTTTAACATATTTGCTTTGACAAATAAAAATTCCTTTGTCAGATTGCTTTATCTGCAATCCTAGAAAATATGTTAGTTCACCCATCATACTCATTTTATATTGTTTTTGCATTCTTGCAGCGAAACGAGTGCAAAGTTTGGGTCTTGTGGAACCAAAGATAATGTCATCAACATATATCTGAGCGAGAATAGTATGACCTTTATATTTTCTTAAAAACAGAGTTTGGTCAAATTTTCCACGAACAAATTTTTCTTTAAGAAGAAATTTAGAAAGGGTATCATACCAAGCTCTAGGAGCTTGTTTTAACCCGTAACGAGCTTTTTCAAGTTTAAAAACATAACCAGGATGGTTAGGGTCTGAGAAACCAGGGGGTTGTTCAACATAAACTTCCTCGCTGAGTTTTCCATTTAGAAAAGCACTTTTAACATCCATTTGAAAAACTTTGAAGTCTTTATGAGCAGCATAAGCTAAAAGAGTCTTATGGCTTCTAAACGAGCAACAGGTGCAAAGGTTTCATCATAGTCAATTCCTTCTTCCTGTCTATAACCTTGAGCAACAAGTCTAGCCTTATTGCGAATTATAGTCCCGTTTTCATCTAGCTTATATCTGAAAACCCATTTGGTGCCTATGACTGTTTTATCAGAGGGTCTTGGAACAAGATTCCAAACTTTATTTCTACGAAATTCAGTTAGTTCTTCTTGCATAGCTGAAACCCAGCTAGGATCAGAGATAGCTTGATCTATCTTTTTAGGGTCAGAGAGAGAAATGAAGTTAACATAAAAACATATATTACCTGTACCACTACGTGTTTTGATACCTGTAGTGGGATCACCAATAATTTGATTCAGATTTGCAGTCCATCGCTGAGCTGGTGGTTGAGGAGAGAGATCAACAGCAGATTCAGCGACCTGTTCTTCAGTTTATGGAATAGGACTTGTTTCAGCAACATGTACTTCATTTAGAATCAATTCATGGGATTGATTTTCAGATATAGTTTGGTTATTCACTGAGGAATTTCCAAGAGAGGAATCAGCAACGGGAATCTGATTCAGAGGAGTAACATTCATCCCTGAAGATGGATGATTGTCATTTGAAGAATTCTCATGGATTTCATCATCACGTTCTTCAGCAGGAGGTTGATTGCTGAAATAGGTTTCAGGTTCCCCATAATGAGATTCCATCCAGGCATTCAATTCTTCAACATCCTCAAGAGAATGAGATGTATGAATGGGACGAGATTCATCAAAGTTAACGTGCATGGATTCTTCAACATGTTGTCTTCTTTTGTTGAAGACTCTGAAGGATTTAGATACAGAGGAGTATCCGAGAAATATACCATCGTCAGCTTTTGGATCAAATTTACCCAAATGATCTCTGTCATTCAGAATGTAACATCTACATCCAAAAATGTGGAAATATTTCAGAGTAGGTCTTCTCCCATAAACAATTCATAGGGGGTCTTCTTAAATTGTTTAACTATCAAGGATCGATTTTGAGTGAAGCACGTTGTACTAACTGCTTCGGCCCAGAAGTGAGTGGGTAGATGCGATTCGCTGAGCATTGAGCGAGCCGCTTCGATGATAGTACGATTTCTTCTTTCAGCAACACCATTTTGCTGAGGGGTTCTTACTGAGGAGAAGTTGTGAGAGATGCCTCTTTCTTCAAAGAAGTTAACCAAAGTACTGTTTTTGAATTCAGTGCCATGATCACTTCTTATGGAACGAACAATTAGATTGTTAAAAACTTCCATCTTTTTGATAAAAGAAATTATCATTTCAGGGGTATCACTTTTGGATCGAAGGAAGAACACCCATGTGTATCTGGAGTATTCATCAACAATCACTAAAGTGTATTTCTTCCCAGAGATAGATTGGACATTGACAGGTCCAAATAGATCCATGTGGAGTAGCTAAAGAGGAGTGGTCACTGAAGAAACTTGTTTTGACCTGAAGGAGGCTTTTGTCAGCTTTCCCTTCTCACACGCTGAACAAAGAGATTCCTTTGTAAAGGTATGATTTGGGAGGTCTCTAACTAGATCTTTTTGAGACAGTTCATTTATTGTCTTAAAGTTGAGGTGAGAGAGTCTTTTATGCCATAACAGTTTATGTCAGTGGATGCTTTAGAGATAAAGCACATGTTCTCAGAGTGAGAACTATTCATATTTATGACATATACATTTTCCACTCTTTTGCCTGTAAGGGCAAGCTTATCATTTCCGTCAGTGACAGCACATCTATTCTTTAAGAATAGAACTTTGAAGTCTTTGTCACATAACTGACTAACGCTCAAGAGATTGTGCTTTAGTCCCTCAACGTAAGCAACACGAGAAAACGATGTGGCTCCGTTGGATAGAATTCCATAACCTTTAGTGTATCCTTTGCCATTTCCACCAAAGGTCACTGATGGACCAGCTTCTTCTTTGTAATCAGAGAGTAGAGATTTTCTACCAGTCATGTGCCTTGAGCATCCGCTATCAGGATACCAGATACCTTTGGCACTCTGCATACAACAAAAGATTAATTGTTTAAAGGTACCCATATTACTATGGGTCCTTCTTGGTTAGATAGAGGATTGGCGGAGGAGCTACTAGCTGAAGAACTCTCTTCAGTGGATATCTTCACCTTTGATGGTTTTGCAACCTTGGTGGATTTCACTCTCGCTGATTTATCAGCTTGAGCTACTTTCTTTCCATTAGCTAGTTTATCAGCTCTAGTAGCATTAGGACATTTGCTTGCAATGTGGGTAGTTTCACCACAGTGATAGCATTTCCTCTATTTAAAGGGTTTGGAAATCAGAGAGGGAGCAGGAAATTTCTCAGGGATAGGTCCAAGAATTCCTTTATCCATGGTCCTTGGAGGTATAACAACCTTTTCAGGGGTAGGAGTGAGATCGATTTTAATTCTGGGGGTTGGTCTCTAAGAAAAGTCAGGGACCTTCTTCCCAGTTTTAGAAACTTTCTCCGAGGATTTCTTGTTCCTATCTTGAGTTTTCTTATTCTTAGGAACTTGATTAAGAAACTCGTTCTTGATCACTTTCTTAGAATTAAGTATAGAAAGATTCTCTTTAGAAGAGGAGGAAGAAGAAGTTGAAGAAGGATCAGGGATAGAGGAGACAAACATTCCAAATTTGAGCATGGAACGATCATTCTCTGATTCTTCCTTTTCAGGGTTATAGCCTAACCCACTTCTTACTTTCAAAGGTATTTGAGCATTGATGATCTCATTGACTTTATCAGAAGCCTTACACCATCCTTCGATGGTTGCCTTTTCAGACTTGAGATCAGCGATAGCCTTTTTCCTATCAGCGATAACTTGTTCTTTTTCGATGCTTATAGTTTGATTTGCAAAGACTTGGTCCTTGAGAGATTCCTCAATTTTAGAAAGTTATTTGATCCTTATAGGGCAATTTTTTAATATTTTAGATAAGTCAGTGTTAATTCTCTCGGCCTTAATTTTTCCATTTAAAGCATCGTAGAAATCAACAGTCATAGCATCGAGAACTGACAAGTTATCACCTTCAGAAGGTAAAGAGACAGAGGGAATAGTTACCTGAATAGAAGGAGACTCAGAGGAAGAAGTCTCAGTGACTTTTACAGCGTCCTCAATTCTTGCCATCAGATAGAGGAAGGAAATATCTTCTTCATCTGAACCAGACTCTTCAGAGGTCTTGGCCCAGTCATCTTCAGCATCCCAGTCAACTTCTTCAGCGACAAGGCCTTTGCCTTTTTGCTGGTGTTTCTTCATATCTTTGTATTTGTTTTTTAATTTCAAATACTTCTCCTTTTTATCTGAGGTATGGGAGGTAGTGGGAGCTGCAACTTTCTTCGACCTGCATTCACTGGCAAAGTGACCCTTTCGCTGACAGTTGAAACATATCGCTGAGACTTTCTCAGCGGGCAACGTTTTTTGCTTTTCAGAGTCAGAGAGGTTAGAAGGTTTTCGAAAATTGCTCTTTCTAGAAATGTTTTTAAAGTTATTAGTTAAGAGAGCTAGAGAGTTATCGAACTCAGAGATGTCAGCATGAGTGAGTTGATCTTCTGAATCAGTTTGACCTAATTCAGTGATGGAGGTGATAGTGGAAGAAGAAACATTTTTAGAAAAAGTTCCCTCAGAAGTCACAAGTGCCAAAGAAGTACTTTTGGCACCTTTGAGTTCATTTATTAGGTTCTTCCTTAGAAGTTGAGATTGTTCCTCATTTAAGAGCATACCATATAATGCACTTAAGGACAAGGTTTCAAGATTCTTTGACAGCTTTAGACATGTAGTGTACACTGCCCATTGATCGGGTAATGCCTCCATGAATTTTGTCAGAATTTCAGCGTTTGAATATACTGCACATAAGTGATTTAAGATCCATCGACAAGCTTGAATCGCTGGTGAATTTGAGAAAGAGATTCACCCTTTTGATACATAAAACTCTGATATTTTCTTACAAGGTTTATGCATCTAGTGACTTTAACCTCAGAAGTTCCTTCATATTGGATACATAAAGTATCCCACATGGCCTTAGAAGTCCTCATTTTCATGACAGAATGATAGACTTCATCTGGTAATACCATTGCTATTATAGATCTAGCTTTAGAGTCAATAGCAATTGTCTTCTTCAGTCCATCTGTTAGGAGTTTTAACAATAACCCTTTCAGGAATGGCTGGAGTAGCAGTGGTGGCAGGAACACTAGCTACTATTGTTGTAGAAACAAATGGTCCATTTTCTAGATAGTAGGGAATCTTTGGATCAGATCCCTCTAGAAATAGAGACATTCTTTCCTTCCACAATGGAAAATTATCATGCCTAAATCTTGGAGGTTTAGCTAAAGATCCATTATCATTGTAGTTTGTATTAGGGTTTGACATTTTAAAATAGTTTTAAGAAAATATATTTTAAAGATTTAAGAAGCAAACACCGCTCTGATACCACGTGTTGGTCCCTAAAGGGTCTACAAGAGTTCAATCAAGAGAGAACAGTTTGTAGAAGGGGGGGTTGAATGCAAACACACATAGATTTTGGTTTTTAAATGAGTTTATTGAAAATAAACAAATTTACATTTACAAGCGGAATAAGAAAAAGTTTAACACCTATTCTATTGTAACTAAGAAACACTAAGTTTGATGCACAAGATGATGAAAGAAAGAATTAAGAGGGTATAGGTTAGAGAGAAGCATGCATTAAGATGAAGAAGATATCTCCATCTTATTTATACCCGTTTGCCTTTAATGCAAGACAAAAGGTATATGCTACGTGTCAAGCTTGGATAGGAAGCTTGTCCTTGCTAATAAGACAGCCATGCTTTTGGCCGAATATGAACAGTACCATATCAGATATGATGGGGACATAAGAGACAAGTCGTACGTCCTTTTCTGACATGGTTCTAGGTTTGACTTTTGTGCATCGAGGATAAGATCAATCTTTAATCTTGCAAAGGAAGCTTCATTTGATCGCTGATACTGAATCTTCAAGGATGAACTTCAGTATCGCTGAGGCTTCACAAGACTTCACACTTTGAGTAGACAATCGCTGCTATCACTGAACCGTTTCAGTTCACTTAGCTGATTATCTCTTTCTTCAGCTAGAGTCTTTGACTTTCGCTGAATGGTTTTCTAGTGTGATAGCTGATCTTCAGATCTTCAGATCTTCAGTGATAAGCTTGTTGTTCCCTGATCTTCAGCGATCGCTGATGGTTATCAGCGTGTGCTATCGCTGAATATGAACAGTAGCTTATACAATGGAATTTCACTAAGTATTAAAAAGGAATCATATTCAAATCTTTTAACAGGAGTTATGATCAACAACTATGACACTCAAGCCCCGGATAATCAGTGGTATATGGATTCAAGTGCGACATCACATATTGCATCTGACACGGGCAAGCTTTCTAACGTTTTTAATTCTCGTATCACTCGTCATATTATAGTGGGAAACGACACTTCCGTCCCGGTAACCGCGTATGGTAATTCTACTTTGAGTTCTCCTTATCCTCCACTTTAGATAGCGTATTTCTTGTTCCCAACATTGTTAAAATTTGATTTCGGTTCGTCAGTTTACAAAGGATAATATCGTGTCAATTGATTTTGACCTGTTTGGTTTTTCTGTGAAGGACCTACAGACGAGGAACTGTATAATGCGTTGCAATAGATCAGATGATCTCTACCCAATTCCATCTTCTTTCAAGTCAAAGATTCCACGCTATCAACTTTCGTCACCGTTAACCTCATTTTGGCATGCTCGCCTTGGTCATCCGGGACCAAACATTATTTAGTCTTTACGTAGTCGTAATCTTATTTCTAGTTTTAGTGATCCTTTTTCATGTATTTGTTCGTCTTGTGAACTTGGCAAACAAAATAAATTGACATTTTCTCATTCTATGTCCAACTCGATTGCACCATTTGATATCATCCATAGCGACGTTTGAACTTCACCAATTGTAAGCACAAGTGGTCACAAATATTACCTATTATTTCTAGATGATTATACGAACTTTGTATGGACGTTTCCAATCGCCAAGTAAAATAAAACTTTTTCCTCTTTTCTCCAATTTCGACAATATATACACACCCAATTCGGCACCGAAATTAAACGTTTTCAGCGTGATAATGGTCGTGAGTACAACAACACTCGTTTTCATAATCTATGCAACGAAAATGGGATTCATATTCGTTTTTCGTGTCCTTATAAATCCTCAATGGTAAGACGTAACAAAAATTACGAACTTTAAAAAATATATGTCGAACTCTTCTTCTACATGCTCATCTCCCTATTTCTTTTTGGCATTTTGGATCCACATGGCATCATATTTACACAACATATTATCGTTAGAAATGATCACTTTTTCTTCTCCCACCTCTCTTCTCTATAATAAAATTCCATCATACTCTCATCTTTGGGTTTTCAGGTGTCTTTGTTTCCCTCACACTTCCAAACCTCAACACAAGCTTCTTCCACGCTCTACTCCATGCATCTTTTTAGGTTACCCGACCAATCACCGGGGTTACCTTCGTTATGATATTTATGAAAAACGGTTCATTATTTCACGCCATGTTACCTTTGACGAAAATCAATTTCCTACTCTACACATAACTCATCCATTACCACCTCTACACATACTCATGACATTTCGTCTTTTACGTCTCTGTTCCCACCGCAGTCGGCGTCACACCTTCCCACAAATCATCCCCCATCACCTTCCCCCCATCCGCCGTCCACCACCCATGAATATGTCTCGCTATCTTCCAACACGAATTATAACAACCCTCCTCGACTTTCCAACCCCCGTCCTACTTCCAGCCCCTCACCCGCGTCACATTATTCGCCACTTCTGGTTAAGAACCAATATCACTCGTAACCAACATGGGATTCTTAAACCCAATCCTAATTATGCATGCATCTCCACTTCTTCTTCAATATCAGCTCTTCCGACATCTCATGTAGATGCCTTACGTGATACTAATTGGCACAAAGCTGTGATAGACGAGTTTGATGTGTTAATTAAAAATCACACACGGGAGCTTGTCCCTAGACCGTTGGATGTCAGTGTGATTCGATGTATGTGGATTTTGACTCATAAAATTCAGTTTGATGGTGCACTTGCGCGACACAAAGTCTGTTTGGTTTGCAATGGTAGGTCTCAACAGGTGGGCATTGACTTCATGGAAACGTTTAGCCATGTGGTTAAACTAGCAACCATCCGGGAGGTATTGAGCATTGTTGTAACCAAAAACTGGGACATCCATCATCTAGACGTGAAGAATGCATTTCTTCATGGTACCTTACAAGAAATAGTTTACATTCACCAACCATCGGGGTTTCGAGATGAGTCTTTGTCAAATCATGTAGATCTGGTCAAATGGTCATTATATGGTTTGAAACAGGCACCTAGAGCTTGGTATCACAGGTTTGCCAAATTCATTACATTAGTCAGTTTTTCACAAAGCAAATATGATAATAGCTTATTTGTTTATCAAAACAGAACTAACACGAGTTACTTACTACTTTACGTCGATGATATTATCCTTATCGCATCTATAACAAATTTATGATGAGATATCATCACAAAGCTTAGTCGTGAATTTGCAATGAAAGGCTTCGGTGAATGCCATTATTGTTTGGGCATTTCCATGTCTAAAACCTCGTCGGGCTTATTTTTGTCTCAAGAAAAGTATGCCCGAGAAATTTTGGAACGAGCTAATATGATTTCTTGGAAGTCCGCAAAAACTCCGGTTTATACTAAGGCTAAGTCAAGTGCCTCCTCGGGTCCTCGGTATTCGGATCCAACGTTATATCGAAGCTTAGACGAGGAGCTCCAATAACTCACATTTACACGTCCCGAGAATCGTACGCGGTGCAACAAATTTGTTTATTTATGCATGATCTAGGAGAGGAAGACAGGCATTCTCTTCGTCGCATACTTCTATATATTAAAGGTACCTTATCTTTTGGATTGCACTTATCTCTTTCGGATATATCATCTCTCGTTGCATACTCTGATGCGAATTGGGGTGAATATCCCGATACTAGACGATCTGCATCTTGCTATTGTGTTTTCTTAGGGGACAATCTGATTTCTTGGTCCTCTAAACGACAAGCAACTCTTTCACGTTCAAGTGCCGAGGCCGAATATCGAGGAGTGGCTAATGTGGTTTCGATGACAAGTTGGTTACGTAATTAACTACTAGAGCTACACTATCCTATACTAAAAGCGGCTATCATGTATTGCGATAATGTAAGTGAAATTTATTTATCGGGAAATCCGGTTCAACATTAAAGAAAGAAACATGTCGAACTTGACATACATTTCGTGCGTGAGAATGTGGCTTGTGGCCAAGTTCGAGTGCTTCATGTTGCTTGCCAATATCAATACACCGATATCTTCACCAAAGGCTTACCAAAACTTCTATTTGACGAGTTCTGATCCGGTCTTCATGTTCGATCATCTCCCGTTTCCGAGTAATAGAGGGACTTGATTGTAACCGATAGAACTAGAATTAATTGTGAATATTCTGTATTTATTTAGGTTAGTCGGTTACGTTATTTGGTGCGTAATTAGTTGATTGTAACTAGCTAGAATCATGGCCTAAGTTGGCTATTTATTTAGTTTGTAATCTCATTAGTGAGACACACAGAAATACATACTCCTTCATATGGGACTAGTAATTTATGAGAAAACATTTGCATTCCTATAATTAATTCAAAGCACGTCATCTGAAATAATTTGCAAATTTAATTTCCATTAATTGTGATTTTTAGTCTTGATATTCAAATGGATTTGATGGTATATATAGTATACCATATAAATTTAAGGATGGCTTATATAGTAGTAACAATTAAGGGTGTACTTGTTATGCTACCAAAAATAAATTCTTCATATTACATATATGAAAATTTCCACATCATATATTTACCAACCAATTAGGGGTGTACTTGGTATATGTTGGTAGTGGTTTTGTACCAACTTCAAATTACATATATGAAAACTTACAATTTTATTCGAATTTTGAGTGACATTTTGAGTTTGTAGGTAACACATATCATGTTGAGGGACTTTCTAATTGCGAAGAATAAAGCTTACAAACATTCAAATGTCAAAACGAAAAAGTTAAAGTTATTATATTTAATATTCAATACATCAAAATTATAAATACTAATAAATAGCTAAATAAGTCGATACCATGGGACTTCCAATACCATACATCAACCAAATTTTCATAGTTGGTACACCCAACAGAAATGGATCTGATGATTAATTTGATATCAATTTAGTTAATACGAATAATATTCATGTTAATTGGTTTGTTTCAATACAAAGTTGTCACCATAGTAAAAATAGAATGTTTGCATGCAAAAGCGTCCAAAAATAGAAACAAATAAAAAATGTATACAAAATCGCTATTGTCTCTAAATTTACAAGAATTGACTATTATGGATTATAATCTTTTGCAGGCCGAACCTGACACATGACTATAGTGGCTTTAGCCATGGGTAGCAGGCTCATAAGGGGCATCACATTTTTATTAAAGTTTAAGCTAGATAAGTTCAGTTGGGACCAATAAAAAAACTACTAGTGTTTTGAATACGACGCACGCATAATCGAATCAGTAACCTCAATCTCTTGCCTCTCATCTCACGAACGGAACAGACGAATAATAACCTTCACAAACGAAACAGACGAACGGTAAATTCAATAACTTGTCTTTCTCAAATTATCAATTGATTGGTTGCTAAATCGATTAGTGTCTTGCGTCTGCCTCTGTCCTAGATCTAAATCAATCGACTATTGGAGTCATGCCGCTCGTGGTTACTTGTAATAACTCTTATTCCTATTAGTATTGTTAGCAATTAAGATTTGGGGCTAAGAATGTAACTGCTCTCTTATTTTAGGGATTATTTGGTAATTATGAGAATAAAGGGGGTAAAACCCTTGTAGCCTCCTTATTTGTTATCTGATACGTTTTGGAGAAGAGGGTTTTATAACGCAAACAACTTGGAGAAGAAGAAATGGGTTCTTAGAAAGGTTTTGGTGGAGATTAAAGAAGGACTAGTAGAATTTGTATTGTTAAGGTATGAATCTTCTTCCTCTTAGCTTAAGATCTCCTTCAATGGAGTTTTTGGATGATCTAAGAATTTAGGTTTCTTTATTTGATTAAATACAAATGAAAAGTTGGTTGGGTTTTGATAATAAGAAGTACTAAATGACTTAAATCAATGATTATCATTAAGAAATCTTCCTATGTAGCATTTTCAATCTTTAATCAAGGATTTTATTATTGGTTCATCTTTTTGGGATATTTCTTGGTTTAAAATATTGTAGATTAATCAATTTTAGAGCGTGTTTTAGTGTTTGGATTGTTATTAGATAAACTCTCAAGTATTGAGAATGAATTTGGTCAATTTTAGGATTTTAAAATCAAGTTTTGGACCTTGGAAAGAGTTTTGGGGAGAAAAATTCGGAGTTGTGCAAGTTTGGGGATAAACCAACACCAAAACATAAAATTCCGAGGTGAATCATGCGACTTGGCCTTGGGATAAGTAGCTGGACTCACCGTGTGACCCCGGTTTGGTTTGGTCCATTTCACGTCTTGAGTTAGACGTGAGGCATGGTTTAGGGGTTATCTTAGGGATCATAAGAGATAACTTTTAGGATGTTTTAGGTGGTTTAACACTAGTTTCTTGGCATCCAATTCAAGTGTTCGGTTTGAAGTGATTAGCCGTTTTAGCATTTAAAGTGGTTTGTCGCATCGAATGTGAGTTCCCTTGACTTTATAAACTTTATACTTGTCATTGTATTCCTAAACTTTTATGATTATGGTACTTTGAACTTGAAAGCATGATATTTTTCATATTCACATGTTTTATAAAATGCTTGGTTGAGTTGTTGCATTAAATCATGATATATGCGGTAGATTGGACATGCATAATTGTAACACCCCGTCCCGCGTGGTAGAAGACGGAAGTTGCCACAATTAGGTTCACAAGCTTGACATAAGATAATGGCTTATCTTTAGATCCGCCATCTCCTTAGCTCTCATCCCCAAGTCCTGTCCCTATCAGCCACTTAGAATCTGCCGAGGAAAAAGAAAACCAAGGATGATCAGTCCATTCAGGCATAACTAAGGAAATCACATATGATTTTTTAATGTTGGTACAAAATCACATGTGAATTTGTACATGAAAAAAGTTATTCGCGTTCTCATAAAAAGATACCGTCCTCGCATGGACCTTCTTCTAATAAAATATGTGTATAATTATAGATTTTTATATCGTTTATTTTGGAAGTATTTTCATAGTAGTTTTTATGATTTAAAAAACATGGTAATTTTTTGTAAAATTATATATTTATATTTGAATCTTGTCATTGTTGTCAATATCAAAAATCTCCAAATATTGTTATTATTATTACATGGTTACAGATGAGGATTAGGAGGTCGAAGATTAGCATATAACAATATAAAGCTAACATGGTGAATGGAAAAATGGTTTCATTTGGCTGGAGATTGAAGATGTTTAGAATTTGGTTCGAGAAAGGATTGATTGGTGGTTCGATCTGGTCCAAATTAATAATCGTCATTTAACTGATTTTTATTTGATCTAGTTTGGTTCAAATACCCATCTCCATTGACGAGTTTTTTATTTAAACGTTCAAATATGTATTAATTAATTTATTAATCTCATACCCATGAAATTAATGATATATATTTGAAGATTTATTTAGCATATTAGATATATTTAAAGAGGGGGAGTTTAAAATGAAAACCATGTCGTTCATAAAAAATCAATGTCAATCATTCATCAACAAGATCGTCTTAGTCTTTTCAGACGCTATGTTACATTCGTACTAAAACTATATACAAATCGTCTTAAATTAGAAATAAACAGACTAAAATATAAAATTTATATCATATTTAAAATCTTATAAATTAAAACAACAAATATATTTAATATGACTAAGTGAGAAGAATATCAAAGAGTTTCTTTTGTTTTTGTTCGGAAAATTCTGAAATTAAATGATCGTTTTTTATTTTGAAAGAAAATATACGGCCGTTGGGCAATATAAATCCGGGCCCTAGTCGAAAGTAAAATCAAGACCCCAAAATCAAAAGCTTCAAAAACCAAGACTTAACATGCTAATTGACGACCTTGTTCATCAACTCTAATTAATATCCGGTTTCATAAATATATGGATTTAAACTAATATAAATCATTGATTAAACTCTAATAAAATTTTCATAATATTTAAATCATAATAAATAAATCGTTACATTTTCATGAATATCTCAATTGAATGGTTAATATCATTTGAATATTTAAGAGAAATGATTAGAGTTCAATAATTATGATTAACAATTTATATTAGAAAACAATGATGTATTTATGAAACTAGATAATCGTTAGACAAGAGGAACGATTGGTATCGGTTTGTACGGTTTATGACATTTTGTTGGTTTTTATTTGATAGACACCTCTTTCTTTCTCTCTCTCTCTCTCTCTCTCTCTCTCTCTCTCTTTATATATATATATATATATATAGGCTTAGAATCGTGTGAGAAGTAGAGTTAAAGTGAGAAGCGTAAGAAGAGATCTGAGTCATTCATCACTTTTAATCTTATATCCACCCATGAATTGCGCCTTAGAAGGGAGTTGATCTGGTAGATCTCATCTTGACGCATCTCATCCTAATGTGCATCTAAGGGTGAAGGTCCCTTCTTACGTTTCTCACCATAACTCTTATTCTCACTGGAACCGAACCCTATATATATATATATATAGGGAGGTTCAAATGAGAACTACTCTAACTAAGAAAGTGGAACACTCATCAGTGGATTCAACTATTCACCCAATGTTGTATGGGAAACTGTCCTTTGTAGTCTACTTTATTTAGTTTAGTGATTGATATCTTAGAGCAGAACCCGTGGCTCCAGAATGGGGGGCGGCTCCAGAGGAGTTGCTGCAGGCGCCAACACCGACTGAAGTTGCCCACCTCGCTCCCGATCAATTAGAGCGCTTGCCTGGAATGAGAGGACAGACTGAGAGAGAGACCGCATGAAAGGAATTAGTGGCGTGTAGGGGGTAGTCGTCTTGTTGTGCTGGTAGGTGTGGCTATGTGAGTTGACAAGAATACACCGCGGTATGTCTGAGTAAAGATTTTGCATTTTTAAAGGAACAAAGGAACACCCTTAGAACCACATATGATGTGAGTCCCACACAATATAAAATCCTATATGATTCAATGGTGGGCCCTATTAAATCAAATATGATTTTATATTGTGTGAGACCTACATCATATGTGGTCCTAAATGCGTTCCTTTGTTTCTTTAAATGAGGGGTGTTCTTGTATGATCCCTCCCCTATATATATATATATATATTAGATATGATCTTTTAATGTGTGGGACCCACATCATATGTGGTCCACAAGGTGTTCATTTGTTTCTTTAAATTTATAAAGTTCTCATTTGAACCTCCCTCTCTCTCTCTCTCTCTCTCTCTCTCTATATATATATACATATATATATATACATATATATAGGGGAGGGATCAAATGAGAACCACCCCTGCTTAAAGGAACAAAGGAACAAATTGTGGACCACATATGACGTGGGTCCCACATAATATTAAATCATTTATGATTTAATATTAAAACATATTAAATCATAAATGATTTAATATTATGTGGGACCCACATCATATGTGGTCCACAAATGTCCCTTTGTTCCTTTAAAAATACAAAGTTCTCATTTAAACCTTCCTCTATATATATATATATATATATATATGTATGTATAGGGTTGTGCTCACGTGAGACCAGCTTATTTTCGTGAGACCCGTGAGACCACATTTTTACACTTAAACGTTCACAGCAGAACACTATGAAGGTAAAAAGAATCGAACCTTCACAGCAAAAACATTGTGAAGATTACCTTGTGAAGTTTCAAGTGTAACAATATGGTCTCACGGGTCTCACGAAAACATGCTGGTCTCATGTGATTAGAGGGAGCCATCCATCTGGACGGTATGCCAAAGAAAGAGAAAACTAAAGAACACCCTGAGAGCCCTCAATCGCTTGTATGCTTTTGTGCACACCTTCCAGATGGAGGGCTCTCAGGGCGTTATTTAGTTTTCTCTTTTTTTGGCGTTTTTCCCCTGAACCTCCTTCTCTCTCTCTCTCTATATATATATATACATATATATATATATATATATATATATATGGGCGATTTCAATGACAAACCAACCCATTTATAAACAGTATACAAATCAATCTAAACCATACAAAAGTTTGATCTACGACCCTACATGATTCAGTGGCATTATGGTAATAGTTTCAAATTCTTATTTATTTTCAATTGATTGTAATCACGCGTAGGGTAGCTCCGGTATAAAATTTGTAAGTTTGCTCCTTCTAATTTCTCTCAGGTTATCCGACGATAATTTTTCCGATTTAAACTCGATATTACGTTGAAGTAGTTTTAGATTAGAGGAAATCAATCTGAAGAATGAAGAAGATACACAATTTTCTAGGAGTACCTCAGTTTTTCTGGCGATACATACTCTTCATTGTCTCCAAAAGTTTGACGTATGGGTACAGACGCCGACGATAATGTATGGAGCTGTCAATGGTAAAGCAGTTAAGCGTGAACGGATGTCGATGAACACCGTCAATGAACATCGTCGTTAATCATGCAACATAGTTTTAGGAACGCCGTCGATGATGTACATAGCCGTTAAGAAGGCTAACTGTGAATGGATGTCTAGATGTTGTCAATGAACACCGTCTATAAACACCATCGTGAATCATGCAACCCTTCATGAAAACTATCGTGAATCATGCAACTTAATTTCAACAATGAAATCGCACATATATCTTCGAAAAAAATGGAGGTATCATCGGAAAAACATTAGTTTCCGTTTTCATCAAATGCAAATATTAACAAAAATAAAATAATGGAGTAATGACTATCCCATGAAAGTCGGTAACTGCTCAAATTAAATAAAAAAAATTAAAATTTTTGTATAAAATCTCTCCACAATAGCAACATGCATAATTTAGAAAAGAAAAATCAAGTATTAAAAGTTAGAACCCAATGAAATAATATGATTGGTGGTAAGGAGTTTGTATAAATGAGTTGGTTTGTAATTGATATCTACCCTGTGTGTGTGTACACACACACACACACACACAGAGAGAGAGAGAGAGAGAGAGAGATAGGGTGGTCAGAAGAAAACCTCAAAAAGAAAAAAACTAAAGAACACTCTAGGAGCGTTCTATCTGGACGGTACACACAAATGTATACAAGCGATTGAAACTTTTTTTCTATGCACGCGTGCATGTCATACACAAGTGCATATGCACGTATGCATGTTACAAATTACCAATATGCAGTAGTGCATACCGTCTAGATGGAGGCTCCCAAGGTGTTCTTGAGTTTTTTTTAGGTTTTCCAATGAACCTGGTCCTATATATTAAGAGACATGTTCAAATGAGAACAATATCTATTTAAAACAACATGAGGACCAACAAAATCAGTTATGATTTACATTAACACACAAAAAGGACTTTGGCCATGGTTTCAGGTCTACGTGGTTTTTAAATAATATATGATTTTGTTGGTTCTCGTGTTCTTTTAAATGTATATCATTCTCATGTGATCCTCGTTATATATATATATATATATATATATAATATGTAGAGGGAGGTTCAGGAGAAAACGTTAAAAAAAGAGAAAACTGAAGAACACACTGAGAGTCCGCCATCTGCACGGTATTTTTGTTTCTATGCATCAATGCATAAATATGCATTAGTGCATATGAACAAATGCATATAAGTGATTGAAGCTTCTTTTTCTATGCATCAATGCATAAATATGCATTAGTGCATATGCACAAATGCATGTTACCAGATGGCGGCCTCCCAGGGTGTTCTTCAGTTTTCTCTTTTTTAGCGTTTTCTCCTAAACCTCCCCCTCTCTCTCTCTCTCTATATATATATATATATATATATAGATGTTGGTTCATTAAGAAATGAACCGGCCTCTCTCTCTCTCTCTCTCTATATATATATATATAGGGTTGGGTTCCGTGAGAAGAGAATTATGGTGAGAAACATAAGAAGGGATCTCCACCGTTGGATGCACATTAGGATGAGATGTATCGAGATGAAATACACCAGATCTATTCTTTTAATGTGTGGGATCCACATCATATGTGGTCCACAAAGTGTTCCTTTAAAGAGAGGGTGTCACTGTATGATCCCTCTCCTATATATATATATATATATATATATATATATATATATATATGTATATATAGGGGAAGGATGATACGGGAACCACCCCTCTTTAAAGGAACAAAGGAACAATTTGTGGACCACATATGATGTGGGTCCCACATAATATTAAATCATTTCTGATTTAATATTAAATCAGAAATTATTTAATATTATGTGGGACCCACATCATATGTGGTCCACAAGTGTCCCTTTATTCCTTTAAATTTGAAAAGTTCTAATTTGAACATTCCTCTCTCTATATATAGGAAGAGGTTCAAATGAGAACTTTGTAAATCTAAAAAAACAAATGAACTCATTTGGAACCACACATGATGTGGGTCCCGCCAATAAAAAATATATCTGATTCAATGGGGCCCATTGAATCAGATATGATTTTTTTTATTGGTGGGACCCACATCATGTGTGGTTCCAAATGAGTTCATTTGTTCCTTTAAATTGAGGGTGTTCTCATTTGAACCTTCCCCTATATATATATAGTTGGGGCGATAAACAAAACAAAACCACAAAAAGATTACAAACTCGTGAGAATCGGTATAAAAATATTTGTTTACATAATTTTTTTCGTCAAAAATTATAACTTAAGATATTGTTTCACCATATGAAAAAATTACATGTGAAAAATCATCATATGGTCAAACAAATACATGTAAAACTTTCACATTATAAAACAAATATAGGTGAATAATTAGTATCTTAAAAATCATAGCATTTGATAAATATAAATAATGAAATATATTATTTTTGAATTGGTTCTCACAGTTTTATAACTTTTTTGTGGTTTTCATTTCATTTAGCCTCTCTCTCTCTATATATATATATAGAGAGAGAGAGAGAAAGAAAACGAATATATATATAGCTATATATATATGGTTTACGAAAAACCTCAAAAAAAAGGAAAATTGAAGAACGCCTTGGAGACCTCCATCTTGACGGTAATTTGTAACATGCATTCGTGCATAGGAAAAAAACGCTAGTATGCATTTGTGCATATCGTCTATGTACAAATGCATACTGTCTATGCACAAATGCATACTGTCCGGATGGAGGATTCTCAGTGTGTTGTTTAGATTTTTTTTTGAGGATTTCTTTTGAACCTCCCTCCCTCCCTCCTTCCCTCTCTCTCTCTCTCTCTCTATATATATATATATATATATATATTAGTCCCTATTTAGAATGGCTACGAAAGTAAATGTTTGTAGAAGGGGGGGGGGGGTTGAATACAAACACACAAGTTTTACTCTTTTAAATTTTTTAATATAAGTATTAAAAATTTAGACACAGAAGCTTGTTGCGGAAAAGAATAGACACACTATTTTAACAAACTTAATACATGAAACACATGAAAACAGTAATTAACTTATGCACTAAGAAAGCTAAAATGACACTGTTAAAACACACAGGATTGCCGAATCAAACAAAAGATCACTCAAAGGATTTGTTGAAAGCGTGAGGTTTATGGGTAGGACTTCATCTTCTTTTATAGTGCCCATGCATGAGATGCATGAGGACAGCTGTCAAGGATGTATTAGCTGGAAGTATATCTAATGGACAAAGGGAGATGCCACTCCTTTTGTACTAGATTAATGGATGAACCATTCCTTGTAGCACGCAATGTCAGATAAATTTATTTCTTTTTCTTCATGCCCTGTGAAGTCCCATCAAACCTTTTAGCTTAAAGACAAACATCCTTTTTATGTGAGTAAAAAAAGAATGTCCGAATTTAAGGTTTGCTACCCACGTTCTTGCTGCACACGTATCTTGCATTTATTGTGTCATAAGAACTTGTCTTTGAAAATTGTTAAGTGATACATAGAAGTATGTATCACATCGGTTAGTTCTCTTTAAGGTTGGAATTGGCAAATGTACACATTACTTGGATCGATGACTCCACTTCAAGTGTGGGATCCGCAAGTGCATAGCGCTTGGGTCGGTGACCCTCATTTTTCACTAAGTGTCGGCAAGTGTACACATTTGTATTGGTGAACCTCAATTTTTCGGTAACCTCGATTTTCGGCAACCTCAATTTTCGGTGACCTCAATTTTCAGTGACCTCAACCTTAATTTCGGCAATCTCAATTTTCGGTGACTACCTCTGTGATGTCGGCAAGTGGTCTGAATTTTAATGTTAGTTGATACATCAAAAAATTCACATTTTGATGTACAACTCTTGATTGGATAGTCTTTGATTTTCCAGTACTTGAAGTATTTTTCAGACCTTCAAAAGAACCTATAAAAGATCAACCATACAAAGAGAGAAGATTCATCACCAAATCATCGGTGACCCAACAATATATATATATATATAGAGAGAGAGAGAGAGAAAGAAAGAGAGTCAGGATGAAACGAGAACGGTATCTATTTTAAAGAACACGAGAACGGGTAAAATTACTTGCAAATCACATATGATTTTCCATTAATAGTAAAAAAAGTGTGTGAGCGACTTGTGGTTGCGTTTTCAGGTCGCGGGACAAACGTCGACTAAATCACTTGTGATTTTGTACGTGATGTTAGTGTAAAATCACATATGATTTGCCTGTTCTTGTGAGACTGGAGTTGGAATGGTGAGATTAATACCCGAAGCATTTATCTTGATTCCGTTTTCATGAAGTGCAACAAAGTGACCCTTTCTCTTGTTCCTTGGTGCTTTGATTACCTCTCCCGAAAGGCCTTGTTGAATGAGGTACATTTGTTGCTCTTCTATGTTTGAAACCGCTATACCATGTTCCGTCTGAATTTTGACCATTTTAATAAAGAACTTTCGGAGTGTGTCAAGCACAAAATCTTTGTGCTTACTCCTACTCTTAGAAACATGATTAGCGATCTCCAACCATATGGTGATCCTCAGAACTTCCAATCATTCAATCTCATAACTTTTATTCATAGAGTCTGCCCTTTTAATTGTGACAAGTAACTTAGGAGATTTTATGGTTGGAGCATGAATGGACGCACCGATGATCTTTGAATCATATTTTCTATTCTTGAGTCTTCTTTTGAACAAATCCACTTCCTTGGTTTTCTTGGCTTCGGCAACCGTCTTCAATGCTTCTGATTTTTTCTTTATATTTTCAAGCTCATCTTTCTGAGCTTGAAGTGCATCGGTGACTTTGGCTCGGGTAGCCTCATCTTGAGCCAACTTGAGTACATTCGTCTGGTTAAACTCAAGTTGAGCCCTTATTGCTTCTTCTTTTTCAGCTTCAGTGAGTATGACCCCAAGGGGATCGGTGAGTGTAAGGGCAGGTTGCAATCGGAGAGAGTCAGCTTCTGGACCTCTGGCTCTTTTCTTCTTCTTTTCTTCTTCACGATGCTCTTCATACGAAAAAGGCTTCTTTCCCTTAGCCTTTTCTTTTCTTTTCTTCTCCTCTTCAGATTCATCAAGGGATCAGGCACTGACACCCTCCCCCTCGATTATTGCTCCAATTTCTTCTTTAGCCTCATCTCTAGATAACCTAGTGTTACCCGGTACTAGAGGTTCATTGGCAGATGTTTTAGGGACCTGTACGTCGGTGACCTTAGTCTCGGTGACCAAAGAGGGAGTCACCTCGGTGACCACGTCGGTGACCAGAGGAGGAGTCACCTCGGTGACTGGTGGTGGTGGTGTTACGTCGGTGACTGGTGGTGGTGGTGTTTTTGCTGCGTTCTTGTTTTTCTCTCCCTCAGTGGTTGATCCCTTGAAACCAACTGAAGAGAGAAACCTCTTGATCTGGTCGACATCGGAGCCCAAACCACCGAACTTCTTTTCAATTCGTTGAATCACAAATCTGTCTTCTTTCGTGAAAAGTGCATCACAGATATCTAGTTCAATGGTTGGAGGAGAAGTTGGTACCTTATCAACTTTTGTATGAAGGGAAGCAAGTGACTCCAAGATTGCTTTTTGATTTTGAAGAATAGAAGCAATGTCGGAGGCTTGCTTCTCAGAATCACTTTGAAGTCCCTTGATAGTATTCGCCACCGATTCACGACTTGCAAGCAATCCTTGCTGAAGACCAAGAATATCCAGATGAAGGAGATCCAGACATGTCATAAGAGTTGGGTGAGTCATCGACAACTGTTCAATCTGGACCTGAGAATGGTAGAAAGATTGCTTGTTGTATTTACAAGGGAAGCCAATCTTTCCATCTCTTTATTCGCATGGTCTTCCAAGACCTCCACCCGACGGATAGTGTTACTTGAAAAATTATTGAAAGCCTTGAGAAGATCATCTCCCTGTTGAGATGTCATAGGGTTGGTTGGTTGAGCCTTTGGGGGTTGATCATTTTCATCACTGGAAGAAGAGTAGTCCACCAAACCTGTAGGTTTATTTGGGGGGGGGACTTCGGGGGGTCCGAAGCTTGTTTGGGAAAAGATTGAGATTTTGGGGGGGAGACACTATGAGGAGAGTGTCTGTGAGGGGAGTCCTCAACAAGGGGTTCCTCAACAACCTTGTCATATATGGGAGAGATACGTGTCCTAGGTTTAATATCGAAAGCTCCGTCGAATGCACCTGGTTGTGATGCATACTCATTTGGAGTTTGGAAAAGGAGCTGTGAGAGCTCAAGGGGTGGTGAAGAAGCACCTTGGATGGGAGAGTCCAAGTCATCTTCATCAACTAGGGAAAAAGTTGATGAAGGCTGTAATTGGGTAACCCTTTTTACAACCCTGTCCTTTTGGAAGGCCATGGAGGAGCTAGGATGGGTTGAGTGTTCCTCGGGTTTAGTAAGGATTTTTTCAACACTCACCGACTTTTGGGAGTTGGTGGGTGGTTTTTGTGTTATGACCCTTTTGGTTCCCTTGGACTTCTTTGAGGAAGTCCTAGGGGGGCTTTTAGAGTGTCCCCGCTTTTGGGATTTGGATGCCTGGGTGGAAGCCAAAGGCTCTTTTGGCTTCGTGGCATCGGTGGGTGCGGAGGTGGATGTGCCCGACGCTTTAGATCTCTTGCGAGATTTGGGCACATCGCGGACTCTAGGTTGGGTTCGGTGACTGTGGGATGATGCAGAGGTGGATTCGGTGACTGAGGGTCCCCAAATCCTGGGTTCATTTTCACCCCAATCTAGAGTTGCATTTCTTGCAGACTCAGTCATACCAGGTCTAAGGGGATTATCGGTGGCTAAGGGTCCCTTTGTCATTAGCCGCCTGCCGACTTGATGAAGTGGGAGATCCTATTTAATATCATCCCTCTTTTCAAGATTCTTTTCAAGAATGAAATTATTAATAAGGGAGAAGAGACGTTGGAATGGTACCTGAGGTCGCCGAAAAGTGGAGAAGGATGAGATCATTTCATTGAAAAAATAGGCCGCAAAGTCTATTTTTCTTTGAAAGATCAAAGCATGAGCCAACTCGGTGACCTGAGATGGAGCTTGATCTGGACCACCCGTTTTCTTGCTTAGACACAAAATAAGATGAGCAAAGAAGAAGTTCCATATGTTGCCCATGTTTTTCCTTACCAAGGTACCAGGATCCTTGGATTTTGGACCCCTTTTATCTTCAAGGTAGTTCAGAACTGATACCACCTGTTGGTATTCATTTCCAAGAGGAAAGGCTTCATATGAGTCATATTTAGAAAGGTGAAGAATGGTACGAACATCTTCAACATCGAAGATCACATCAGGTTCATCATCACTAAGAACAGAAACGAGTATTTGATCCGATGAAGCATCAAATGTGCAGGTGAGCCAGAAGTTACCAAGGAGAAACTTACTCATCTTGGGTTTAGCAGTAAGAGCATATTGGAGAGGACATCTTTGAAGAAACCAACAAATATCATTGTATTCCAGATGAGCTTCATCGATGCCAATGCGACCAAAATAGTTGCATGCAGGAAAGGTAAGTGATTCAAGGGTTAAGGTTTGTTCTTCAGAGGCCTTGGGTGATTTCGAAGGAGTATTAGTGAAGGACGCCATTGATGAGCTTGAGAGTTGCAGGTTTGCACTCGAGAGAAAAGAGAGAGAACTGGAGACGAAGAAGGCGATAAAGAAGGAGAGGGAAATTGGGGGAACGGTTATTTATATAAGAGAGGGAATTTTGATTTTCAAAAACAATGATGGAAAATGTGATTGAAAGGTCAGAATACTAAGAGTTTTCAGTCGTAAATCGGCGCATGCTCTGACATTAATGACGTTGATGATGTCATTATGGATAGATTCAAAGAATACTTAGTCACCAAGATTGGTAACCTAAGTGTTATCTTTTAAAAGATAAGGAATGTGAAGGGGTTTAGAGATGATGATGGTGAATGATATCGGTGAGTGGGGAGAAAGGTGAGACATCGGTGAGTGACGTCGGTGAGTGGGGAGAAAGGTGAGACGTCGGTGAGTGTGAGACGGACGTCAGTGAGTGTGAGACGGACGTCGGTGAGTGTGAGACGGACGTCGGTAAGTGGTTTAAGAAGAAGGAACGTCAGTGAGTGGGGAAGGAGAAGAGAATATGTCGGTGAGTGTATATATAGATGTATGAGAGAGAGAGAGGTGAGTAGGAGAAGAGGGAACGTCGGTGAGTGACTCACCGACTATATATATATTTATTTTTTATATGTATATATGTATATATTTATTTATTTTTATTATTTTTTATTTATATATATATATATATTAGTTTATATTAATCATACCTAATTCATCGATGAGGAACTTGAACCTTGCTTCATCAAGGGGCTTTGTGAACAGATCAACTAATTGATAATCAGTGGGAATAAAGTGTAGTTCCACATCACCTTTAGAGACATGATCTCTTATAAAGTGATACCTGATATCAATGTGCTTAGATCTTGAATGAAGCACCAGATTGTTTGCAATGCTATTGCACTTGAGTTGTCATACAGTATTGGGATCTTTGAGAAAATCTGATTGTAATCTTGTAACTAATTTTTCATCCACAATATCTGAGCACAACAACTTCCAGCAGCCACATATTCTGCTTCAGCGGTAGAAGAAGACACCATGGGTTGTTTCTTGCTTGACCAACTCACAAGCTTTCCACCAAGAAGTTGGCAACTTCCTGTTGTACTTTTTCTGTCTATTTTTGATCCTGCAAAATCAGAATCAGAGTACCCGATGAGATCGAAACCTGAGTCTTTGAAATACCAAAGAACCATATTTATGGTACCTTTCGGATACCTAAAAATCCTTTTCACAGCAGCTAAATGTGATTCCTTAGGATTTGCTTGATATCGAGCACACAGACAAGTAGCAAACATTATATCAGGTCTGCTTGCAGTAAAATAAAGAAGAGATCCTATCATGCCTCTATAATTTGTGACACACCATCAGGATCAGAATAAAGTCTAAGAGGAGGAGCCATAAGAGTTTTCATGGTAGAGCAAGTATCAAGTTAAAACTTTTTCAGAAGGTCTTTAATGTATTTACTTTGGTTAATGAAAATACCTTCTGGAGATTGTTTTACTTGCAAACCAAGAAATAAGGTTAACTCCCCATCATGCTCATTTCATACTCTTTTTGCATGAGGGAGCTAAATTCATCACACATGGATTCATCGGTGGCTCCCAAAATAATATCATCAACATAGATTTGTACAAGAATGATATTACCTTTTGATTTCTTGAAGAAAAGAGTGTTGTCAACTTTTCCTCGTATATACTCATTTTTAAGAAGATAGACTGAGAGAGTATCATACCAGGCACGAGGAGCTTGCTTCAGTCCATACAGAGCTTTATCTAGCCGATGCACATGATATGGATGGACTGGATCTTCAAACCCAGGTGGTTGCTTCACATAAACTTCTTCAGCTAGCTCACCATTTACGAAGGCACTTTTGACATCCATTCGGAATACCCGAAAATTCTTGTAAGCTGCATGGGCAAGAAATATTCGGATAGCTTCCAATCTGGCAACAGGAGCAGAAGTTTCATCATAGTCAACTCCTTCCTCTTACCGATATCCTTGAGCAACCAACCTTGCTTTATTTCTTATGACAGTTCCTTCTTCATCCATCTTGTTTCGGAACACCCACTTTGTTCCAATAATGGTTTTGTTAGATGGACAAGGAACTAACTTCCAGAATTTGTTTCTCTCAAATTGTGAGAGTTCTTCTTGCATGGAAATTACCTAGCTAGGATCAGCTAGGGCTTCATTAATCAGTTTAGGCTCAACAACAGAAACAAAGTTGACATATAAGCACAGGTTGCTGATGCCTCTTCTTGTTTTTACACCAACTTGAGGATCACCTATGATTTGATCTATTGGGTGATCCATGGTCCATTTTAATGCAGGAGGCAAGGGAGGAGGTATAGAAGAAGATGAAGTTGGGATTTGAGAAGGTGAAGGTAGGTTAGTGGAAGATATGGTGTTTAGATGAGAGTGTTCTCCCGATGAGTCAATTTCAGGAGATGGAGAAGAAAGAATGGGTTCAGGAGATATGGTAGTATTATTTGGAGGCTGAAAAAGATTGTTATCTTATTGACTTGGTTGAGAAGTTTTTTGAGTAGAATGAGATGGAATTTGCCCAACACATGAGTTTATCCATTGATTTAGTTCTTCTTCATTACAAGATAATGAAGATGTTTCAAAATCATCAAACTTCACATGCATAGATTCGTCTATGCATTGTCTTATGAGGTTGTAGATTCTGAAGGCTCTTGAGGAGAGAGAATAGCCCATGAAAATTCCATCATTAGACTTTGGATCAAATTTTCCAAGTTGTTCCCTGTCATTTAGCATGTGACATGCACAACCAAATACATGGAAGAAGTCGACTGCAGGTTTCCGACCATGGAAAACTTCATAAGCAGTCTTGTCATGCCTTTTGACTATGATAGACCTATTTTGAGTAAAGCATGCAGTGTTAACTACTTCAGCCCAAAAATAGGTTGGCAACTTGGATTCACTCAGCATTGATCTTGCAGCTTCACACAACGTCCGATTCTTTCTTTCAACAACACCATTTTGCTGAGGAGTGCGTACGACAGAGAAGTTTTGAGAGATTCCTTTTAAGTCTAAGAAATCTTCCAGAACAACATTTTTGAATTCAGTGCCATTGTCACTTCTTATAGACTTCACCAGTTGACCATTCATATTTTCAATCTTTCTAATAAACTTGATGATTTCTTCAGCAGCATCACTTTTGTGTTTTAGAAAGAACACCCAGGTATATCTAGAGAATTCATCAACAATTACTAGCATATACTTTTTACCCCCTAAGCTTGGGGTGCTCACTGGTCCACACAGATCCATGTGAAGCATTTGAAGAGGTTGAGAGATAGATGAGGATTGTTTTGTTTTAAAGGAAGTTTTGGTAAGCTTTCCTTTTTCACATGCTCCACACAGCTTTTCTTTTTCAAAAACTACTTTTGGCATGCCAACAACTAGATCTTTGTTGGAAAGTTTATTCAAGGTTTTAAAATTTAGATGAGAAAAACTTTTATGCCATAACCAACTTTGTTTGGATAGTTCTTGAGAGAGGAGATACATAGCTTCTCCAATAGCACTTTCCTTCATGTTGATTATGTATACATCGTTCATTTGGGTACCTGCCAGTACAACTTTATTCTGCACATCAAAGACCAAGCAAACACACAGTTGAAACATGACCTTATATCCCAAATCACATATTTGGCTGATGCTTAGTAAGTTGTACATTAGCCCCTCAACATACACTACTTTAGAAAAAGTGATGGTTCAATTTGATATGGTACCATAACCTCTGGTAACACCTTTCCCATTTCCTCCAAAGGAAACAATGGGTCCTTTTTCTTTTGAGAAGTTAGAGAGAAGAGATTTGTTTCCGGTCATGTGCCTTGAACAACCGTTGTCCATGTACCATATATGATCTTTGTTTGGTACCTGCACCCATAAACAAATTCAGACTCTTGGTACCCATTTTGAGGGTGGGTCCTTTGGGATTAGAAGGCATTTTGTTTCTACGGAGATCAATATTTTTCGGGCAATCTTTAGCAAGATGGAGAGTGTTGCCACAATTGTGGCATTTCTTTATGGTAAAGGCCCTTTTGAAATCCATACTATCAAAAATTTGAGCAGAAGTCGGTGACTGAGAAGAGGAGGCGTGACCGACACCTGATCTTGGTCCAAAAATACCTTTACCAGGATTTTTAGATTTCTTCAAGTTCACTAGGCGAGGAATGAAATCAATAACTATTTGAGATTTCCTTTTGGATTAGAAATTTGTTTTAGAAATATTTTTCTTTTGAAAGGGAGAAAATATTTTTGTAGCAGGGTACTCAGGAACAGTCGGTGACTCATGAGAGTTCCTTGACCCATGAAGGCTTAGAGAATTTAGAAGTCTTTGAATGGGTTTGGGAGAAGAAGAGGAAGAGCTTGGAATATTTAAAGGCTCAGGAGAGGTTTCTTTTGCTTTTACAAAAACTCCAAACTTTTTGGCATCAGACTCTACTTTGAGCATATCTAACAAGTCTATAGAATGGACAGAAGTGGAATCCTCAGATGAGTAATCTAAAAGATCATCACCGTCATCGGAGAAAAAGCCAGCCGAAAAGCCTTGACATTCAAAAGATGGAAGTTGGGGGTCAGAAGTTTGAGGATCATCTTTTCCATATCCAAGTCCAGACTTATCACTACAAGGGATTTGATCTTGAAGAATCTTTTCAAGATTTTTGGAAGATTTAGTCCAATTAGAAAGAACCTCTTGTTCTTTTTCAAGAGTGTTATAGATCTTTGTTTTCTCTTCAAAAAGATTGTCGTTTAAATACCTTAGGTTTTCTAGATCAACTTTCATTTTATCAAAATCTTTAAGTTTAGAAAAGCAAGATAGAAGTCGATAATTTAAACATTTTATATGCATGTCAGCCTTTTTCTTTTGATCCTTTAAGTTACAGAAGTCAACTATTAAAGAGTCAAAGGCATCAACTTTTTGATCATCAGAAAGAAAGGTAAAGGGATGTACCTGGGGTTGGTTCCCGAAGTTGATCCCTCAGTAGAGACGAGAGCAGTGTAGAGTGATCTCTCCATAACTTCCAATTCATCAATTTTGGCCATAAGGCACTTTGTGACATATTCACTCTCACTTTCGGAAGTTTGCTCATCTTCCCAGCAGCGGGTCTCAGCAACCAAAGTTTTTCCTTTACTTTGGTTCTTTTCCTTTTCTCTCTTATACTTAGCTTTATATTTCTTGTATCCGGAGATTTCTTTAGAGGATTCAGGACTTTACTTAGAAAAATCGGCTATTTCTCTCTACAGACTTCCTAGAAGCTGATTTGGAGAAGTCATGGCCAGAAGAAGAAGATTTAAGTTTAGAGAAAACTTTGGATCTGCACTCAGAGGCAAAGTGACCCTTCTTTCCACAACTGAAACATTCTTCATTTGCTTTGTCAGAAGAAGGTTTTTGAGAAAAAAGGTTTTCTTTGAAATTTAGAAACGTTAGAAGAAAATCTTTTATTTTTAAGGTTTCCTGCAATCATTGTCATACTATCAGACAATATGTCAATGGCAGATTCTTCTCCCTCATCCTCAGCAGCACTGTAGTAAGCATCCGATAGATGAGGTGAATCTTCTTTAATTTCATTTTCATATTCAGAAGAGGGATAGGTGATTCTAGGAACACATGAAGAAGATTTAGAATCACCTATTATAGCAACACAAGAAGACTTAATGTCTTTTATGAGAGATATTCTTTGGTTCTTGGTTTGTTCATAAGAAGAGTCCCATAAAGAGCAGTTAAAGACATGATTTCAAGATCCTTGGTTTGCTTAATGTAAGTGCATATGGTTTCCCAGAAGTCTGGGAGGCAGTCCATAAACTTGCACAAAACCTCTTCATTATCATAAACTTTTCCTAGAACCTTGAGGTCATTTAGAAGACTGTTAGAATATTTCTTTATGTAAAAGTATGTAATCGGAAATCTTTTAAGTGTTTTTGTAAAAGCTTATCCAGAAGATGCCAGAGCCGTGAATTTCTCTAAGTGTTAAGAACACAGATGCTCCCAGAGGCTTGGACAACCTCTGTGGACCTCTGTGAATCAGCGGTTATTTCCAGCTCACACGCTTGCTAACGTGGACAGTCATGCAACTTATGCTCAACAGAATTTGTTACAATATTCCGTGACGTGTCTATTCCTCATTGGCTGATGCATTGACTTTCTCTCTCACTATAGTATAAATAGATTTCATTTCTTGTATTGTAAGAAAGGGTTTTTGAGAGAAGAGAGGTGAGAATTCCTATTTTGTGAGACAAATTGTTCTTCAGTATTGTAATCATAAGCTTATTGAATACATTAGATCTTCAACATCTTTCTTCATTAAATTGAATTGTTTAATGTTTATTGTTGTTGATTATCTTATTGTTGAATACAGTAGATTGTTCTTCCGCTTACTCTGTTAATTTTCGTAATTAAATCTACTGAATATAGAGTAATTGGGAATCTGGGTTCCAACAATTGGTATCAGAGCCATCTAATCAAGCTTTTGATTAGTCGATCTCATCCGATTTTGGAGAATTCCTACTCTATTTTGTTTGTTTCTCGCGATTTAGATTACTGTTCTTCACTCTACCCTGTTTTTCGAGATTTTGTGAAATTCAGTACAAAATTCTCAAATCAGTGGTTATCTTAGATCTAAATCATCTCATAAACATTTTCGAATACTCTCCAGTTTTTTTTAAACGTTTTCGATTTAAATTTAAACTCCTTCATCCAAATTTCTGCTGAAAATGGCTAATCAAGGTATGACCTCCATGTTCTCTGCTGGTTCTTTAACCAAGCCCCCAACGTTGATCAGGGAAGAATACCCTCAATGGAAAGTGAGGATGGAGAATTTTTTGGAAGGGATGGACACTGATCTATATGACACCATCTTAAACGGTCCTTATGTACCCATGGTCAAACTCCCAAGGATCCCAGCAACCACTGAAAGTGAGGAAGTTCCTGAAAAAATGGTTCCCAAAGAAAGGGGAAAGTGGAACGATGACGACAAGGAGAAAATCGAGATTGCTAACAAAGCAAAAAGGCTACTGATCATGGCTCTTCCAAATGACATCTTCATATCCCTTGATTCCTGCGAGACTGCTAAGGAATTATGGGATCAGCTAGCAAATCAATTCGAAGGAGGCTCTAAGATGAAAAAGAACAGACGAGCACAAGCCCTAAACGAGTATAACGCATTTCAAGCACTACCTGACAGAAGCCAAAGGATCTGTGACTCAGAACCATCTGACTCAGAAGATGAAGATATAAATGCCTTCGCTGAATCTTTGGCACTTATAACCAGACAGTTTAACAGAAGATTTGGAAGCAAATCATTTCAAGAGAACAGAGGCAACAACAGGACATACACCCCATATGCGCCAAGGAATGAGAACAACCAGAGGCTGGAAGCTCAGAAGGCAGAGAAGGTAGAAGGAGAGAAGGAAGAGGAAGGAAAGAAGAACGTGTGTTACAGATGTGGAAAACCGGGGCATTTTGCAAAAGAATGCAAGGGCACAATAGTAAAAGATAAGGCTTATTACAAAAATAAGTACAAATACAATCGCACAGAAAGGGCAAAGTTTGCTGAGCAAGAGAACTGGATATCTGACAAATCCAGTGGAGAAGAAGACATCCTCTATGGAATGGCTATGACAGACTCAGAAGATCAGCCCTCTGAGACTCTGGTTTGCATCACCTCTACTTCCTCTGAACTTGAAAACACAATTTTAAACTTAACTTTTGAATTTGAAAAACTAAAACAGAAGCTTGTAGATGAAAAGAGAGTTCGAAAAGAGCTTGAAATCTCTCTTTCCAAAACAGAAAGGGCAAGAGATATTTATCAGAAAGAAATGAACATAGCAATAAAAGAAAAACATGAACTCTCTATGGATATTGAAAACATTTTACAAAAGCACAAATCCACAGAGACTCTGTTCATAGAAGAGATTGCAAATTTTAAAACACTTCTGAAAGAAAAGGACAGAGAAATTAAAGATAAAGAAATTGATAGATTAAACTCTGTCGCTATTTCTAATTACTGGGTAAAAAAAAGGGAGGTCATGCACATAGAACTTGAGAAAAACAAGCTTCAAATTTAAAATTATTTAGAAGCTCAAAAAGTGCATGATAAGATCAATACACAAGTAGGGAAAACAGGCCTTGGTTTCGAGGATCTGGATCCCTACACGTGTAAAAAGAGATCCACATTAACTTCTGTATTTTGCATGGGTAAGGAACAAAAATATGATTTTCCCATCATATACCAAAAATCAGCTTTTAAACGCTCCAAGTATGAGGATGGACATAGTCCCAAAAGATTAAAATTCAAAAACATAAGATACTCCTCTTGACCAAAAGCTCAAGTCAATCTAAAGCATGTCCAGAAGAAGAACAATATCTTTATGTTTGGATCCTTCTCTCAATTAACTTTAAACCCAGAAGCTGATGCATTTATACCCATGCATGCAGAAGAGAATTTAAGATCTATGTTTGAAAAAGACATCATTGAAACTCTGGAAAATAGCATGTTGTCAGAATTTGCATCAATCTTTGAACAAGACATTCTTCAAACAATGAATGAATGCTTCCTCAATGAAAATACAAAAACTGATGCTATCCTTTCAAAACCTCCAGAGATAACTCCCTGTTTCTTCATTGACCTAAATCTTTCAGAAAGTCAAGACAAGGATAAACACGAATTCTATCCCTGGGAAAACAATGATCAGGACTCTGATTTCTTTGAATCTTCTGAAGCTCTCTTGCTGAAATTTGTAAATCAAGAGATCAATACTTCTGAAAAAGAATTCACGATTCAAAATGATTCTTTATCAAAACCATGTGAATTCACAGAAGTCAGAGCTGCGGGCCCAGAAGCTTCTAAACTTTCTAATAGGATACCAAATTCTTCTGTACCCCCAAAGATACAAAGAAAAAAGTTTCCTATTCATCCAGATTTGGAAGGGTCAAATTAAGGGATATGGAACACTACAGGAAGGTAATGTTACTTTATTAAGAGTAGCCCATGTCTCTGGTCTTAAACATAATTTACTAAGTGTCAGTCAACTCTGTGATGCAAAAAATGTTAGTTTTGTTTGATGAAAAACATTGCTACTTGTTATCTAAGGCAGGTGAAGAACTGTGGAGAGCAGACAGGAAAGGTAACTTATACATGATGAACTTTACCTCCAAGGATGGAAAAGAAACTCTATGTCTCATTTCCAAAAAGAGTGAAGTAGCTTGGTTGTGGCATCATAAATTGTCTCATCTCAATTTTTAGAACCTTGAACTTCTTGTCAAACATGGTCTAGTTGAAGGGCTCCCAAACATTCGCTTTCAAAAAGATCATCTCTGTCCTGCTTGTGAAATGGGAAAAATCAAAAGAGCTTTCCACAAAACAAAGAGTGATCATTCTTGCATAAGACCCTTACAACTACTCCATGTGGATCTCTATGGTCCAATTTCTGTACAATCTCTATCTGGGAAAAAGTATATCCTTGTGCTAATTGATGAATTTTCCAGGTATACATGGCTCGCTTTCATTCGGTTAAAATCTGATGTGCCACTTGTCCTAATTAACATGATGAAAAGACTTCAAGTCAGACTTGATTGCAAAATTCAGAACCTCAGAAGTGACAATGGCACATAATTCAAAAATGCTAAACTGGAAGAGTTCATGATACACTAAGGAATCTCCCAAAACTTCTCTGTAGTTAGAACTCCTCAACAAAATGGAGTTGTAGAGAGAAGAAATCATACCTTGGTGGAGGTAGCCGTAACTATGTCAAAGATCGTAAATGCCCACTCACTTCCTCGGCGTGCGTAGCTACAACATGTTTCACCCAAAACAAATCTATCATAGTAAAGAGGCATATGAAAACATCATATGAGTTGATTAACAACAGAAAACCAACAATAGATTTTTTGCATGTTTTTGGATGTAAATGCTTTCTTCTAAATGACCGTGATAAACTTGGCAAGTTTGATAAGAAATCTGATGAAGCAAAATTTTTAGGATATTCTTTAAATTCAAGAGATTTCAGAGTTTTCAACTTAAGAACAAAAATGGTCATGGAAAGCATAAATGTTGATTTTGATGATCAACTGACTTCTGATTTCTCCAACTCAGAACTCAATCTTAACAATGTTACCTCTGACTGTCTTTCAAGTAGCAGAGAAACAGAGATCAATACAATATTCAACGATTTCCTCGGAGAAGAAATCCCATCCAAATCTCTTACCAGAAGAACAACATTGAATATTCCAGAAGTCCTTCAAACCTCTGGGGTAATTAATTCTGGTCCAGCCACTCCTGAATCTCAAGACACAGAAGAAGTATCATCTGCACCAACCTCTGATCATCAAGAGGAACCAATCCAAGATTCTGTGCAAATAGATGAACCCGAACAAATCCCAGAAGCTGAACCGTACACAGAACCATCAACCTCAAGTTCAACAGAAATACCAAGTTCAATTCCAGAGGAAGCTCAACCAGAAACTGAGATTCAAGCCACTCAAATTCCACATACAAGAATGACGAAGTGGACAAGTGATCATCCTCCATCACAAATCATTGGTGATCCCTCTGGAGGAGTAAAAACAAGATCTGCAACGGCAAATGAATATTTTTTTGTAAACTTTCTAAGCATGATAGAACCCAAGAAGGTTGATGAAGCATTAGGAGATCCAAGCTGGATTGATGCAATGCAAGAGGAGTTGCTCCAGTTTGAGAAAAATAAAGTTTCGAAACTAGTGCCATTACCAGAGAATGTGACAGCAATTGGCACAAAGTGGGTTTTCAGAAACAAAAGAGATGAAGACGGGATAGTGATCAGAAACAAGGCAAGATTGGTGGCAAAAGGATACTGCCAAGAAGAAGGAATTGATTATGATGAGACATTTGCTCCAGTTGCAAGATTGGAGGCAATTAGGTTATTTTTGGCATTCTCAGCATACAGGGATTTCAATGTATATCAAATGGATGTAAAGTGTGCCTTTCTTAATGGAAATCTCAAAGAAGAGGTGTATGTGCAACAACCTCCAGGATTTGAAAATGCACGACATCCAGACCACGTTTACCTTCTGGACAAGGCTCTGTATGGTCTGAAACAAGCCCCCAGAGCTTGGTATGAACGTCTGTCAAAATTTCTGATCACACACAACTATGAAAAAGGTAAAGTTGACACCACCCTGTTCATCAAAAGAGGCAAAGGCACGTTAACTGTTGTACAAATCTATGTGGATGATATCATATTTGGTTCCACTGACCAATCAGAAGTAAAGTTGTTTTCAAAACTAATGGAAAGTGAATTTGAAATGAGCATGATGGGGGAGTTTAACTATTTTCTAGGACTTCAAGTAAAACAGACCCCATCTAGAATTTTTATAAATCAAGCCAAATATGTTTCTGATATGCTCAAAAAGTTTAAATTCCAAAATGTCACTTCCATGAAAACACCAATCTCCCCCAGCACCAAACTAGATTCTGATCTCTCTGGGAAACCAGTAGATGTTAAGAGTTATAGAGGAATGATTGGTTCACTTCTGTACTTGACAGCTAGTAGACCAGATATTATGTTTGCCACTTGTCTCGTGCTAGGATTCGGTGCCAATCCAAAAGAATCTCACTTCGTCGGTAAAAGAATCTTCAGATACCTCAAAGGATCACCCTCTTTGGGTCTCTGGTATCCAAAGACTTCGTCATTTGATCTTATTGCATACACTGACTCAGATCATGCAGGATGTAAGTTGGACAGAAGAAACACCTCTGGTAGCTGTCAACTTCTGGGAAATCGTCTAATAAGTTGGACTTCCAGAAAGCCGAACTGTGTTTCAACCTCTACAGCAGAAGCAGAGTATGTAGCCGCTGCAAGTTGTTGCTCACAGGTGATCTGGATGAAAACCTAACTTAGAGACTATGGCTTGTTATATGATAAGATTCCCATCCTCTATGACTCAGAGAGTGCCATAGCAATAACTGAAAACTCAGTGCTGCACTCAAAAACCAAGCACATAGATGTCAGGTATCACTTTATAAAGAATCATGTGGAGAAAGGGACTATTGAAATATATTTTGTCTCCACTGATTACCAACTTGCTGATTTGTTTACAAAAGCTCTGGATGAGAAGAGATTTAATTTTCTAATCAGCAAGTTGGGCATGTTAAATATATAACTACTTCAAATCTTCAAGATTTGCATGGTTATATGTTTCACATGTCTTTACTTTTCTATCCTTGTCTTTATTTTCAATAACCCAGAATCACCCAGAGGTCTCTGATAGGCTCTGATTGCACCATCCAGAACCCCACATAAGCCTCTGTGTGGCTTTCCAGACGAGAATGCACGTTCGATATTCTTACTTTTGATCCAAGCATAGTTCTAGGGGGAGCTTATCATTGCAGAACTCAAGGGGGAGCAACATAATAAACCATCATTCAAGGGGGAGCTCTGATCTATGAGATTCAAAGTCTCCAAATATCCAGAGCTCAAATACTTTTCAAACTCTCTGATAGGGAGCTATTTCTTAAGTTCTTTTTAACTTAGTAATTTTCTTGACTCAAGAATTTATGAATTAACTCTTGCCTTCAAGGTTCATCATAATTTCTTGAATCAGTTAAATTTGTTCTTTAAAAATTACTTATTAAATACAAAACCATCATTTAGTCACTTACACATCTTTTATCCTGACTAAATGATCGATTTTAATTAAAACTTTTAATTGATTTATTTTAATATTTCAATTGATTGATTTTAATTCTTTTTGAAAACCCAATCGATTAACACCAATCGAGAAAACCTTTGAGAAACCTACCTTCCATGCGTCATTTATCCCCAGTCACACGTCCAATCGCCTTTCCACGTGTCCATAATTTATCCATCGCATCACTGCGAAAATAAAGCTGCTCACGTCACATCCCATGCCTAATCCCAATGACGTCAGCTAATTATCCCGTTAATTTGATTTAATCGAGCATAAACCCTTCGCATTCAAAACCTTCTATAAAACCCCAAAATTTCAAACCGCCAAACCTTTTACTCTCATCATCTTCTCAAACTCTCCTGGAAAAATCAAACCTGCAACTTCTTTCCAAAATCCAAACCTCATCAAATGGCCGATCAAATTTTTAGTGCAAACCAAGAAGCCAACGATAATGATCATCAGATTGTCGAATCCACCGCTGAAAATTTCGTTTTCACTCGTCTTCCAATCAAACGAAACAATGCCCAAGTTCTATTGGATCCTGCTACTTATCCAGCCGCCTACAGGGTTATGATCGAGTTCCTGCAACATCATCCCATCAACAAAGCCCTAACTCTAGCAGACCCAAATATCCCCGAGTTATACATTCAAGAAATATGGCATACCCTATGCATCAACAACGAAACCCAGGAAATGATTGGAAGTTTTGGCCACCCCACTAACACGGATGACGTCGTGGCAATACCTTTTACCAAGCGCAAGTTTGCTCAGTATTTTAGCCTTCCTCCTCCAGAGATTAAAATCAACGGCGAAGTGGTTCCAAACCCTAACCTAACTGCTCTTCCCTCAACGGACGCTCTCCTAGCGTTTATCTCATTTTTGGGTTACAATACACCCATTTCAGCCCTGTACACATTCAAGAGGAAACATATTCCCCCAATGTGGAATGTACTTGTATCCATCCTGAACCGAAGCCTCACTTGCAAAACCACCTCTATGGACCAAGCAAACAGGAACATTCTCACAATCATGTACGGGTTGTACTTTAACCTCAATATCGACTACGTTTCTCTCCTCTACAATGAGTTCAGAGCCGCAGTGTTAAAGAAGGTACAAGCCCAAGAAGCAGGAAATGATCTCACTCACCTATGCTATCCAAGATTTCTATCAGTTTTTGCACATGCTGCAGTTCTAAAGCTTCAAGCACCAATCGTCCCTCCTCTGTGCAAAATTCACACTATGAATACCCACAAACCAACTGTGGATCCTGCTGGTTACCCACATCATCGCGAACTATCAAGGTACATGCTTGACCTTATTCCTTCTACCCTCCTAAATCTAATCTCTTATAGAAGCTCACTGGTATACTCAGAACCGAGAATACCTACCCCTGAGCATTTAGAGCGAGAAGTAGGAAGTGAGGGGTCTGGTGAGGATGAGCTTGAAAAGAATTCGAGTGACAAGATTCTACCCATCCGGATGCTCTTTTAAGAGCAGCCACAGAAGATGTCCACAGAGACACATTTGTGAGAACCTCTCCAAGTCCAACCAGGGTAACCACAACTGCTGAAGTCGATGCCAACACATCGACATTCATTGAAAAAGGACAACCCAGTCCAAACCGCCCAGAACCTAACCGACTAGAGGGTCTTATAATCTCTGTCTCAAGCACTTCCGGGGAATCCCTTCCATCTTCATCCTCTAAAAAGGATGATGATGAAGTAATAAGAGATCCATTGCCCCAGATCTCGCCCAGAACTACACATGTTGAAGCCTTCGTGGCCAACACAGATATAGGGATCCCAGAGGGTACGTCCATACCCTCTGGTAGTATAGAGGCTCATGAAATCCCATCAGAGGGGTTACAGCCAGAGGATGCACCACTTACCAGCGTTTTCGCCATTGCTCAAGGTAAGCACACTACTTTCGACTCCTCATCCTCTGATGATGAGGAAGAAGCCGAAGTAGTCAGAACACCCGAAGAGAGTTCCTCTAACCAGGGCTCTCGAGGACAGGGTTGAAGTCCTTCCACGCTAAACGTCAAAACAGGCGTGAATGAAGTCCCCTCTGGATGCGAGGGAAACGGGGCTCCATGTGTTGGAGATGCACCAGTTACCACCCAAGACTATGTCACAAATGTTGCGTTCCAAGCATTTGTTGATAATGTCAAGGGATCTGTGGCGGATCTAAAAGAAGCCTTTGTTACTCATAAACAGAAGATTAACACAGAGCTTAAAACCTAAAGCTCCTTAATCTCATCTCTGCAAACTACTTTAACGGAGCAAGTCATAATGACCACGAAACTCAGAAATTTGGTCCAAACTAAGAGTGATGATCAAGCTAAAGCTCTGGTTGAAATAAAGAGATTTGTCAAGGAGAACACAGAGGAAAGCTCAAAGAAAACAGAGGAGGAGCTGCAGAAGATAGCACGAACTCTTCAATCCAATACAGAGGCTCTTAGCAACATTCCTATAGAGATTCCTACTCCAGATGTAACCATCTCTGCATCTGATTTTACGTCTTTGCAGAAGGATATACAGAAGCTCTGCCAATCCCTCCTCCCAGAATCACAATCTTAAGCTCTGGTTCGACAGTCAGATGTTGCTGCCTTACAACGTTCGTTAATTGAAAAACTGACGTTCGTAAGTGCAAAGTTCGCTGCTAAAACCAACAAAACAAATACTACATTTTCCCAGAAGGTATCAGATCTTGATACCTCTGTGTCCAAACTTACCAACATTGCCGAACAAATCTCAACTGTTCAAGCCAAGAGGAATAAGAGTAAAGAGGAAAGAGCTTGCAAACGGGCCGAGCTTAAGTGAAAAAGGTCTGAGGATCAGGATCCTGATTCTCAGAAGGGGGAGAATTCAAAGAAACAGAAGCCAGAAGTCCCTACATCCACCTCTGCCCCACAAGATCCAGTCTCTGAGCCCCCTGTGCAAGAAAAAGGGAAGGAATCTGCGAAAGAAGTCCCTCTGAATCCAACACCACTTGCCCAATTCAAAGGACCCTTGCCCAAGGACCCAGGTATGGCAAAGTTTTTACTTAACCTTATGAGTAATACACAGATGCAATCTTCACAGAAGCCACAGAAGCCCTCAACAACAAATCCAACTCCCACTCCCACTCCAAATCCAACTCCCACTCCCAAAATACCAACAACTTCAACTCCCATTCCTACCCCAGAACCAGAATCAGCTCCAGAGCCAGAATCAACACCCATTCCCACTAGAACAGAACCTAAAGACAAGACTCCTACAAAGTGCGCCTCTGAGCAAAGAAAAGAGAATTTGGCTGCGAAAATAGATAAAGTGAGAAGTTTCAAGAGGAAGACAACGATTGAGGTGGAATAGGCTCATCGATATGCACTCATAGATGTTAAGGTGTTCATAATGCTGCCAAACTTTGCAAATGACTATAGAGTTACAGATGAAGTGAAGGATAAGTTCATGGCTCATCGCTTGTTTAAAGAAGAAGCCTACTCAAAGTCCCCAATAAAGAAGATATCTGGAGCAAAGCATGTACAATTTCTAGGGACGGAAATCATGTACACAATCTAAGAAGTATTGAGAGAAGATAATCAGAGCCAATACTTCTGTGACAACGACCTACTGTCAATAAATCCCTGTGATTTAATACCTTTGGGTAGAAAAATGAAGCTGAACATGAATGAAAGAAAGCATCCACACGATAAAGTAGCTTTCAACAGGATCATCAGGTGCATTGAAAATTTTATAAGGCACAGAGCACAAACAGACTTTCAAGTGGGTCTGGATATGGATATTCATAACTTAGCTATTTCTGCACCAAATACTCACAGATAAGAGGTAGATATGTTTCCTGTTGGAAAAATTCTAACTACACCAGAAGAGGGGGTCGTGTTCAGGAGACAATCACAGAAGTGCTTCTTCAGAGTTAGTGAAGCCCATAAATATTCCGCAGAAGTTGTTGAGCTCATCAGGGGCTATACGTCTTTGTTAAAGGATGAACAGACAGTTGAACAAGGTGAAAGAGTTCTGGCAAGAAAAATCTGTCTCAAACTCGAAAGCTTACAGAAGATGAGGAAGCTAATGGATATTTTTCAAAAGATTATAAAGCTTCATCCAGATGCTCCTTTTTGATTTCATTTCTGTAATTTTATTGTAATTTCTTTTGTTTTCTGATGCATACTTAGGGGGAGATTGTTAGAATATTTCTTTATGTAAAAGTATGTAATCAGAAATCTTTTAAGTGTTTTTGTAAAAGCTTATCCAGAAGATGCCAGAGCCGTGAATTTCTCTAAGTGTTAAGAACACAGATGCTCCCAGAGGCTTGGACAACCTCTGTGGACCTCTGTGAATCAGCGGTTATTTCCAGCTCACGCGCTTGCTGACGTGGATAGTCATGCAACTTATGCTCAACAGAATTTGTTACAATATTCCGTTACGTGTCTATTCCTCAATGGCTGATGCATTGACTTTCTCTCTCACTATAGTATAAATAGATTTCATTTCTTGTATTGTAAGAAAGGGTTTTGAGAGAAGAGAGGTGAGAATTCCTATTTTGAGAGAGAAATTGTTCTTCAGTATTGTAATCATAAGCTTATTGAACACATTGGATCTTCAACATCTTTCTTCATTAAATTGAATTGTTTAATGTTTATTGTTGTTGATTATCTTATTGTTGAATACAGTAGATTGTTCTTCCGCTTACTCTGTTAATTTTCGTAATTAAATCTACTGAATATAGAGTAATTGGGAATCTGGGTTCCAACAAAGACAATTAAAGCAGATTAAAATACCCAGAGAGGGATTCTCCTTTTTCATGAGAGAATAGTTCATACTTTCTAACAAGACATATGTTGTTAGATTTCTAACTTCTTTAGGGCCTTCATATAAGACACTCAGAGTGTCCCACATCTCTTTTGTAGTAGAAAGATTTAAGAGAATGATATACTTCATCAGGAAGAGATATGGCTAGAGCTGATTTTACTTTCGTGTCTAATGCAACCAGATGTTTATCATCTTTATTATATTTGTTTGGTTGTTTGATGATATATCTGCCGGTTGCATCACTCCTATCGTCATTAGACTCTATATCTTTTCCTTCCGTATCCTTTTGTGGGCCAAAGCGAGCCCATATCTTTGGAATGATAGGTCCCTCACACAGAATTCTAGGATACCTACAATCAATCCCTTCCAAGAACAGTAACATACGATGTTTCCATAACCCAAAGTTATTTGGATTAAACCTTGGGGGTTTGGCTAAAGAGGCTAAGTTGTATGTACCAGCAAAAGGATTTTGTAGAGTACCTTCAATAGTTGGAGGAGTAATAGCCATCACAACAGATCTAGTTTATTGATTTAAACTAACTGCTCTGATACCACTTGTTAGCCCCTATTTAGAGATGGCTACATAAGTAAAGGTTTGTAGAAGGGGGGGGGGGTTGAATACAAATACACAATTTTTACTCTTTTCAAATTTTTAATATAAATATTAAAAATTTACACACAGAAGTTTGTTGGGGAAAAGAATAGACACACTATTATAACACACTTAACACATGAAACACATAAAGACAGTAATTAACTTATGCACTAAGAAAGCTAAAATGACACTGTTAAAACACACAGGATTGCCGAATCAAACAAAAGATCACTCAAAGGATTTGTTGAAAGCGTGAGGTTTATGGGTAGGACTTCATCTCCTTTTATAGTTCCCATGAATGGGATGCATGAGGACAACTGTCAAGGATGTATTAGCTTGAAGTATATCTGATGGACAAAGGGAGATGCCACTCCTTTTGTACTAGGTTAATGGATGAACCATTCTTTGTAGCACGCAGTGTCAGATAACTTTATCTCTTTTTCTTCATGCTCTGTGAAGTCCCATCAAACCTTTTAGCTTAAAGACAATCATCCTTTTTTATGTGTCATAAGAACTTGTCTTTGAATGTCCGAATTTAAGGTTTGCTATCTACGTTCTTGCTGCACACGTATCTTGCATTTATTGTGTCATAAGAACTTGTCTTTGAATTCGGTGACCTCAACCTCAATTTTGACAACCTCAATTTTCGGTGACTACCTCTGTGATGTCGGCAAGTGGTTTAATTTTAATGTTAGTTGATACATCAAAAATTTCACATTTTGATGTACAACTCTTGATTGGATAGTCTTTGATTTTCTAATACTTGAAGTATTTTTCAGACCTTCAAAAGAATTTATAAAAGATCAACCATACAAAGAGAGAAGGTTCATCACCAAATCATCGGTGACCCAACAATATATATATATATATATATATAGAGAGAGAGAGAGAGAGAGAGAGAGAGAGAAAGTGTGTGAGCGACTTGTAGTTGCGTTTTCAGGTCGCGGGACAAACGTCGACTGAATCACTTGTGATTTTGTACATGATGTTAGTGTAAAATCACATATGATTTGCCTGTTCTTGTGATTTTTAAATAGATACCGTTCTCGTTTGATCCTCTCTCTCTCTTTCTCTCTCTATATATATATACATAGAAAGAGAGAGATAGATAGATAGATAGATAGATAGAGAGAGATAGATAGATTGAGACAGATAGAAAGAGAGAGGAAAGTTCAAATGAAAACTCATTTTTCATTGCGAACGTGAGGACAAAGGAGAGCGCGACATGTGTCTCATTCAGTATGAATAACGAAGGGCATTAGTATCAATAACGAAGGTGAAGTTTATAAACTATTCATAATGTATGATACAACATTCAATATGAATAACACACGATCATGATCCATTCATGATGAATAACACGTGGACGTAGGGGACACGTGTCACACTCTCATTTGTCCTCATGTTCATAACCAAAACTTGATTTTCATTTGAACCCACCCCTATATATATATATATTATAGTTTTCACAGAATGCGACGGAATGCAATAGTTCTATGAGTTAAGATAGATGAAGATTGTTTATTAAAGTTGGAGCCTCACACTACTAAAATAGAAGGCTTTCACCTACGGACATTTCCCTGGGAAATCCGTCGCTAAAAGATGATCCGTCACAAAAGTTCGTTGCTAAACTGTTGGTGGTTAAATTAAATCAGTGACAGATTACCCAGGAAATTCTTGGGTAATCCGTTGGTATGTTATTGAAAACATCGATTTCGTCGGAACCATTAGTATTTTCTGGGTGATTACCATAAATTTCCCTGGGTGTTTTTTGTGTGGGTGAAAGTCATTTGTTTTGTAGTGTCATTTACATAGAAGAATAGTATAACATAAATTTGAAATCCAACAACACCGTAAGTGTTAATCAGATTTTATCCAAAAATGTGCTAATCATATTCCCTTTTGTTCTTATATTTTGTGACTACGTGCAACATCTCATAGGGTTGTTGCAATCAATGTCAAAAACCATACAAATCATCTGAAACATTTTCCGAAGGTAAATTAATCCATTATTTCATTTCAAATATTTAAGCTTTATTTGACAAAAGGGTGACCGTATCCCAAAAAAAGAGTCGATTCTCAGACGTAGGAAATTACAAGTTAAATTGAACTTTCTCATAAAAACAAGTGATAAATTTTGTACTTATACAATTTCTAGATTTATATAATAAAAATTCAAATTTGTTTAAACAATGAGAGACAGATGAACTCCCTTGATATATGTTATGAGCCTCAATTTGCTAAACCTCTCCATATATATGTTTTCACAACTACAAGGACGTGAAATCTAAATTTGCTAGAAATATGTTACCAGCCTCATCCGTAACAATCTTATGATGATGTGATGGTACAAAAACTGGTCCATCAAGTCCACGAATAATTTTCTGAATCAACTTTAAAACTTTCAATACACAAGATGAATTCTTTTGTTAAGGTTTTAACACAACCAACCTAGCAAACAAAGAAAAAGAGATAAAAAAAGAGATACAAACGATTTTAGAGAGGTTCATCTAAAACCGCGCTAATAGTTTTTGTTGAGTGAACTCTACGAGACGACCCACTGTAATGTTCTTTTTTGATTGAAACACGTCGTATGAACCCTTGATTACACAAGATTTGAATACTTGAAAAACGAAATCAAGTTCTAGCTATGAATCCACACCACAATATGGATGCTAGCTGGATCTATCTCACAAATTAACTTACTACACTGTAGAGAATACTTGTGTTGTATGCTTGATATCACAACTTTTCTTTGATCTTGAAAACAAGAAAAGATGAATATTAAGAAAGATTGTAAAATGAAAGAGTTGAAAGATTGTGAATAGAGATCTTATAAATTGATTTTGAAAATGTAAGTGTTGCGTGATGAAAGTTCTCTTAAATATGTGCATACCAAGAGAGAGTGAGAATGTGAGATGGTGAGAGATGAGAGTTCTCTAGAGGTGTACATATAAGCAGAGTGAGAGCGTGTATGAGGAAAAGAAAGAGGTAGGGAGACGTCAGATTTGGGAGGATTTAAAAAAACATTAAGTTGAATTTTTTTTTGAAATCCATAGGATTCAAAAGAAAAAAAACTAATTATATTTTATTTTTTTATTTTAACAAACCAAATCAAATTATTTTGATTTAGTTATCCAATCTAGTTAGAATAAAAAATGATTATTTCAAAACATTCTTATTAACTTTATCATTTTATAAAAAGATCACTCTCAATTTTTATAAAAGAATTTTGATAAAAATGATCGGTAAAACCGATCGGAGTTGAAACTTGAAATACCAAGCATGAAATAGTCGTATTTCCATATGACGCTTGGATATTTCCATTCTATTGCGTCTTCTCGGATTTGATCATTAATTTGAAGTTGACATGATTCTTGACATTAAAAATCAAATTATGTTTCTCTGTCCTACGTCATGTAACACCTGGATTTTTAGTATCCATAAATTCAAGTTTCGTATGCATTTCGGCGTTATTATAGTATCTAGAAGTATATTGGTTGTTGGTTGAGTTGGTTATCGCATTTGACAAAAATCAACTTTTGGTCGATATTTACTCTACTCGCGGCAGCACCCCTATTATGCTTGCGCCTGCGAGCAAACCCCAAAGAGTGGGTAGAAGTATATTTTTATATTGCTCGCGGCCGCACCCTTATTTTCCTTGCACCCGCGAGTATCTAGGCAGAAACTACAACCCCATTTTAAATACGTTTTTTTCCTTCTTTTCATCATTTCTCTCATTTGTTTCTTCCACTACTCATTTCTCTCCCTCTCATTTGGTCCTTGACCATTTGTTATTCCCAGTCAATTCCTCCATGAGAGTTTGAGAGATCAAGAGTGGAGAATAAAGTTAGTGGATTGAAGCTCAAGATCTTCATCTTCTTCATCTCCATTTCCACCATTGTTTACTAAGCTTTGAGTTCTCCCATAAAACGATATTGTAAGTTATTCTAACTCTTCTAAACCCTATGTCTTGCCAAAACCTTCCTATTTATTTCTATAGAACATTATTATGAGGTGTCTTCCTTATTTTGGGGTTTTAGCCATTTGGGGAGATTTAGGGTTTTTAACTAGGGTTTGTATAGATCTGATATTGGGAGTTATTCTTGGTGTATTTTAGGTTGTTTATGAACTAGATATGGTTACTAGTGATGGATGCTAGCAGATCTGGACTCTTTTTCAAATGAAGCTTTAAAGCCAAGATTTAGCCTAAATCTAGCAAGGTGAGTTCAAGTTACTTTGTAAAAACTATGTACATGTCAAAAATGTTCATTTTGAAGTATTAACATGTTTTTCTTGTTATTTATCAAATGTGTGAGTATTTAGTGAGTTTTGCATATTTGATGATTTGGTTTTATAAATCATGTAAAATACATATAGTTGAGTTTTTGGACATTTTGAGGAATAAATCATGAGTGTGGATTCTTTTGATGATTCATATAAATGAAATTATTTGGGAAAAATGTATTTTGATGTCTTTAGTTGGGAAATGCATATTATTATATTTTGTGACATCTGGAAATATAAACGGTATGATTTCATTTGGAAAATGGTTTGTCTAACCAATGTTTTGAGTAATCAAATAAGTGATTGAGTTGATGAGCTTTTGATCGGTTTTGACTAAATTGAGTCTTGGAGATATTTGTACAGTTTATTTGCTCTAAGTTGAGCCTTGGGAGTTATATACAGTCGTGGCATATTCAGTTGGAATATTACATGCTTTGGGTGCGTGGTCATTCATAATTTGGTGTCATGTAATATTAGTTTGTAATGCAATAGATCCATAAACATATGAATCGAGCTGTTGTTTAAAAATTGGATCATAATTCCCTGTTTTGAGGTTGGTACCCATATGAGCGATAGACATGGAATTGTCGAGCTTGGTATAATATGAGTGATAGACATGGAGTTGTTGAGCTTGGTACCAATATGAACGATAGATATGGAGTTGTTGAGCTTGGTACTAATATGAGCGATAGATATGATGTTGTTTAGCTTGGTACCCATATCAGCAATAGACATGGAGTTGTTGAGCTTGTTACCCATATGAGCGATAGACCAGGAGTGGTTTTTTTTTTGAGCTTGACGCTTAAATATGCAATAGACCTAGTGTGGTTGAGCTTGGGGACTATATGAGTAATAAATATAAAGTTGTTGAGCTTGTTAACTCCTTGAACTAAAGATCTATGGTAGTTGAACTTAATGAATAAACACGGATATGTGGCTTACTTTTTATGCCTTCACCTCTAATGGAAACGGGTCTCCCCCATTAAAATGTGTTGTTTTGGATATAGAGTCTTATCCATTATTTTGGTGACATTTTTGGAGTATGAAGTATTATCCATAATTTGTATTATTGGATCATTGAGACTTAAATGTGTTTTGGGATTCTAGATAAAGGAGCTTTGTCCATATTTTGGTATTTGAAGCATTTAAGCTTGTTCACGTTTCGAGTGATTAAAGAGTGTAGAGAACGTATTTTGATCGGGTATTTCTATTTAAAACTTTCATTACTACGGTATTTTGATTTAAGCTTTTATTACAAAATGATGAGTTTTGGGAGAGATGATGCTTTTATAGTTCATTCTATTGGAGAAATTATTATTTAAATCAAGCAGTCTTTGGATTCTATCCATTATAAATATGTTATAAACTCTTGAGCTAACAATGCGTTAACCCTAAACTTTTTTCTTTGTCGGCATGTGCATCTGGTTACTGTTGGGCTTTGTACTAGCGACACGTGTTGATTTGAGTGCTAGGAAGTGGCACGGTAAGGATCTAACCATTGGTGATGTATTCTGCTGTTGGAGATAGCTACTCTTTTTAGGTTAATAACGCCCGAACATAATTAGGAATTCGTATGCGACTTGGTTTATCTTTTGTCGAAGTTTATTTAGAATGATTATTAGAGGTAATACAAGTTTTGATTTATAAGAAAAGGATTACTCCTTATTTGATGTATTTTTGAAAATTTTAAATTAGTCATTTTTTCCAAATTTGAGGGTGTTACAAGTTGGTATTAGAGCATAAGTTTGAGAGATTTAGGTATTTATTTTGGATGCCTAGACTCAAACTAGCCAATTTCTAAGTGATCGGATATGAGATTTCACGATTAGACACTTTAAGATATGACATTTTGAGGTTAATGGATGCACTAGAATCGAAAGTCATGATGAGGGTAACAAGGATCCACATGTGAGGTAAATTTGTATTGCCACTTGGCTAGTGTTAATATAAATTTACAGTTACATGTGTGTGCTTTAGTCGCCTTGTTGTGATAATCGATGGGGGTAGTTGTTAGAATATTTCTTTATGTAAAAGTATGTAATCAGAAATCTTTAAGTGTTTTTGTAAAAGCTTATCCAGAAGATGCCAGAGCCGCGAATTTCTCTAAGTGTTTAGAACACAGATGCTCCCAGAGGCTTGGACAACCTCTGTGGGCCTCTGTGAATCAGCGGTTATTTCCAGCACACGCGCTTGCTGACGTGGACAGTCATGCGACTTATGCTCAACAGAATTTGTTACAATATTCCCTGACGTGTCTCTTCCTCATTAGCTAATGCATTGACTTTCTCTCTCACTGTAGTATAAATAGATTTCATTTCTTGTATTGTAATGTGTGGGTTTTGAGAGTAGAGAGGCGAGAATTCCTATTTTGAGAGAGAAATTGTTCTTCAGTATTGTAATCATCAGCTTATTGAATACATTGGCTCTTCAACATCTTTCTTCATTGAATTGAATTGTTTAATGTTTATCGTTGTTGATTACCTTATTGTTGAATACAGTAGATTGTTCTTCCGCTTACTCTGTTGATTTTCGTAATCAAATCTACTGAATATAGAGTAATTGGGGATCTGGGTTACAACAATTGGTATCAGAGCCTTCTAATCACGCTTTTGATTAGTCGATCTCATCCGATTTTGGAGAATTCCTACTCTATTTTGTTTGTTTCTCGCGATTTAGATTACTGTTCTTCACTCTACCCTGTTTTTCGAGATTTTGTGAAATTCAGTACAAAATTCTCAAATCAGTGGTTATCTTAGATCTAAATCATCTCATAAATCTCTCTAGGTTATTTTTTTTTAAAACGTTTTCGATTTCAATTAATCGTCAAATATTAAACTCCTTCATCCAAATTTCTGCTGAAAATGGCTAATCAAGGTATGACCTCCATGTTCTCCGCTGGTTCTTTAACCAAGCCCCCAACGTTGATCAGGTAAGAATACCCTCAATGGAAAGTGAGGATGGTGAATTTTTTGGAAGGGATGGACACTGATCTATATGACACCATCTTAAACGGTCCTTATGTACCCATGGTCAAACTCCCAAGGATCCCAGCAACCACTGAAAGTGATGAAGTTCCTGAAAAAATGGTTCCCAAAGAAAGGGGAAAGTGGAACGATGACGACAAGGAGAAAATCGAGATTGCTAACAAAGCAAAAAGGCTACTGATCATGGCTCTTCCAAATGACATCTTCATATCCCTTGATTCCTGCGAGACGGCTAAGGAATTATGGGATCAGCTAGCAAATCAATTCGAAGGAGGCTCAAAGATGAAAAAGAACAGACGAGCACAAGCCCTAAACGAGTATAACGCATTTCAAGCACTACCTGACGAAACTCTTGAGCAAACCTATCATAGGTTTAATACCCTGATTAACATGTGCAAGAGATGTGAAATTGCTCGCTCAAATGAAGAGAACAATGTTCTGTTTCTAAAAAGGCTCAATCCAGAATGGTCAAATCTAACCATGTCTCTTCAAGCCAATCAAGATCTTGAGGAATGGTCACTGCATGATGTGTATGGTACTCTGCAAGCCCATGAGAAGGAGGTTCTACTGAAGAAAACAACTGTTGGAGGTCCTCTGGCCCTGATGTCAGAAGCCAAAGGATCTGGGAAGAAAAACATAGAAAATGCAAAGAAAGGAAAGAAGGCATTTGTCTCAGAGGTCAACTCAGAACCATCTGACTCAGAAGATGAAGATATAAGTGCCTTCGCTGAATCTTTGGCACTTATAACCGAACGCTTTAACGAAGATTTGGAAGCAAGTCATTTCAAGGGAACAAGAGGCAACAACAGGACATACACCCCATATGCGCCAAGGATCGAGAACAACCAGAGGCAGGAAGCTCAGAAGGCAGAGAAGGTAGAAGGAGAGAAGGAAGAGGAAGGAAAGAAGAACGTGTGTTACAGATGTGGAAAACCGGGGCATTTTGCAAAGGAATGCAAGGGCACAATAGTAAAAGATAAGGCTTATTACAAAAATAAGTACAAATACAATCGCACAGAAAGGGCAAAGTTTGCTGAGCAAGAGAACTGGATATCTGACAAATCCAGTGGAGAAGAAGACATCCTTTGTGGAATGGCTATGACAGACTCAGAAGATCAGCCCTCTGAGACTCCGGTTTGCATCACTTCTACTTCCTCTGAACTTGAAAACACAGTTTTAAACTTAACTTTTGAATTTGAAAAACTAAAACAGAAGCTTGTAGATGAAAAGAGAGTTCGAAAAGAGCTTGAAATCTCTCTTTCCAAAACAGAAAGGGCGAGAGATATTTACCAGAAAGAAATGAACATAGCAATAAAAGAAAAACAAGAACTCTCTGTGGATATTGAAAACATTTTACAAAAACACAAATCCACAGAGACTCTGTTCAAAGAAGAGATTGCAAATTTTAAAAAACTTCTAAAGGAAAAGGACAGAGAAATTAAAGATAAAGAAAGTGATAGATTAAACTCCGTCGCTATTTCTAATTACTTGGTAAAAGAAAGGGAGGTCATGCACATAGAACTTGAGAAAAACAAGCTTCAAATTAAAAATTATTTAGAAGCTCAAAAAGTGCATGATAAGATCAATATACAAGTAGGGAAAACAGGCCTTGGTTTCGAGGATCTGGATCCCTACACGTGTAAAAAGAGATCCACATTAACTTCTGTATTTTGCATGGGTAAGGAACAAAAATCTGATTTTCCCATCATATACCAAAAATCAGCTTTTAAACGCTCCAAGAATGAGAATGGACATAGTCCCAGAAGGTTAAAATTCTAAAACATAAGATACTCCTCTGGACCAAAAGCTCAAGTCAATCTAAAGCATGTCCAGAAGAAGAACAATATCTTTATGTTTGGATCCTTCTCTCAATTAACTTTAAACCCGTGTCGATGCATTTATACCTGTGCATGCGGAGAGAATTTAAGATCTATGTTTGAAAAAGACATCATTGAAACTCTGGAAAATAGCATGTTGTCAGAATTTGCATCAATCTTTGAACAAGACATTCTTCAAACAATGAATGAATGCTTCCTCAATGAAAATTCAAAAACTGATACTATCCTTTCAAAATCCCCAGAGATAACTCCCTGTTTCTTCATTTATCTAAATTTTTCAGAAAGTCAAGACAAGGATAAACAAGAAATCTATCCCTGGAAAAACCATGATCAGGACTCTGATTTCTTTGAATCTTCTGAAGCTCTCTTGCTGAAATTTGTAAATCAAGAGATCAATACTTCTGAAAAAGAATTCACGATTCAAAATGATTCTTTATCAAAACCATGTGAATTCACAGAAGTCAGAGTTGCGGGCCCAGAAGCTTCTAAACTTTCTAATGGGATACCAAATTCTTCTGTACCCCCAAGGATACAAAGAAAAAAGTTTCCTATTCATCCAGATTTCCTTGGGATATGTATTCAAGCTAAAACAAGTCTTGAGCTTGAAAAAGAAAAGGCAAAAAGAGCACCCGTTTTCAAGCAAAACTCCAACTTCAAGTTCTCTGGTCAAACTTCTCAGAAGCCAAAGTTCTCAACCGAGCAAAAAGCTAAATGGAATTCTAATTCATCTGCTTCTCATGTTTTAGTGAATCATTCGAAAGCTCAAGTTAAAGAGAATCAGAGAAAGCCAACGGAGATAAATTCAAGAGTTCAGAGAAATAAATCTAGACTAGATAAGAAATTTAAAAATTTCGATGCTAGAATAGATTCAAATAAGAACTATTGTAATTATCATTCCAGAAATGAAAGTTCCATGAATTCTTTTTTGTCTCAGAAACTCTGAATGCTTTTATTTGTTCTTAAAGTTAAAACAATTCTTCTCTAAATCATATGGCTATTTCTCTGATAAGCCCAAGAAAAGTTACTATAATAACCAGAAGCAAAGATTTCAAAAACCATAAACCTCTGAAACAAAACCCAGAGGATCTGAACATTTTAGAAAACCATCGTTTCCACAGAGAAACTCTGCAATGAATCCAATAGCTAACATTAAGGTACCCATTATGAAATGGGTTCCTAAATCTCTCTGATTCTATGTGCAGACCCAGCGTGTGCACATATGGTATCTTGACTCTAGATGCTCGAGGCACATGACTGGAACCCGAAACTTACTCTCCAAATTCAAAGACAAATCTGGTGGAGCTGTAACTTTTGGAGATGATGGTAAGGGTCAAATTAAGGGCTATGGAACACTACATGAAGGTAATGTTACTTTATCAAGAGTAGCCCATGTCTCTGGTCTTAAGCATAATTTACTAAGTGTAAGTCAACTCTGTGATGCAAAAATGTTAGTTCTGTTTGATGAAAAACATTGCTACTTGTTATCTAAGGCAGGTGAAGAACTGTGGATAGCAGACAGGAAAGGTAACTTATACATGATGAACTTTACCTCCAAGGATGGAAAAGAAACTCTATGTCTCATTTCCAAAAAGAGTGACGTAGCTTGGTTGTGGCATCATAAATTGTCTCATCTCAATTTTCAGAACCTTGAACTTCTTGTCAAACATGGTCTAGTTGAAGGGCTCCCAAACATTCTCTTTCAAAAAGATCATCTCTGTCCTGCTTGTGAAATGGGAAAAATCAAAAGAGCTTCCCACAAAACAAAGAGTGATCATTCTTGCATAAGACCCTTACAACTACTCCATGTGGATCTCTGTGGTCCAATTTCTGTACAATCTCTATCTGGGAAAAAGTATATCCTTGTGCTAATTGATGAATTTTCCAGGTATACTTGGCTCGCTTTCATTCGGTTAAAATCTGATGTGCCAACTGTCCTAATTAACATGATGAAAAGACTTCAAGTCAGACTTGATTGCAAAATTCAGAACCTCAGAAGTGACAATGGCACAGAATTCAAAAATGCTAAACTGGAAGAGTTCATGATACACCAAGGAATCTCCCAAAACTTCTCTGCAGTTAGAACTCCTCAACAAAATGGAGTTGTAGAGAGAAGAAATCGAACCTTGGTGGAGGCAGCCAGAACAATGCCGGCAAAGATCGTAAATGCCCACTCACTTCGGCGTGCGTAGCTACAGCATGTTTCACCCAAAACAGATCTATCATAGTAAAGAGACATATGAAAACATCATATGAGTTGATTAACAACAGAAAACCAACAATAGATTTTTTGCATGTTTTTGGATGTAAATGCTTTCTTCTAAATGACCGTGATAAACTTGGCAAGTTTGATAAGAAATCTGATGAAGCTAAATTTTTAGGATATTCTTTAAATTCAAGAGCTTTTAGAGTTTTCAACTTAAGAACAAAAATGGTCATGGAAAGCATAAATGTTGATTTTGATGATCAACTGACTTCTGATTTCTCCAACTCAGAACTCAATCTTAACAATGTTACCTCTGACTATCTTTCAGGTAGCAGAGAAACAGAGATCAATACAATATTCAACGATTTCCTCGGAGAAGAAATCCCATCTGAATCTCTTACCAGAAGAACAACATTGAATATTCCAGAAGTCCTTCAAACCTCTGGGGTAATTAATTCTGGTCCTCCAGCCACTCCTGAATCTCAAGACACAGAAGAAGTATCATCTTCACCAACCTCTGATCTTCTTCAAGAGGAACCAATCCAAGATTCTGTGCAAATATATGAACCCGAACAGATCCCGTGTCGAACTCATACGTAACCATCAACCTCAAGTTCAACAGAAATACTAAGTTCAATTCCAGAGGAAGCTCAACCAGAAACTGAGATTCAAGCCACTCAAATTCCACAGACAAGAATGACGAAGTGGACAAGTGATCATCCTCCATCACAAATCATTGGTGATCCCTCTGGAGGAGTAAAAACGAGATCTGCAACGGCAAATGAATCTTTTTATGTAAACTTTCTAAGCACGATAGAACCCAAGAAGGTTGATGAAGCATTAGGAGATCCAAGCTGGATTGATGCAATGCAAGAGGAGTTGCTCCAGTTTGAGAAAAATAAAATTTGGAAACTCTTGCCATTACCAGAGAATGTGACAGCAATTGGCACAAAGTGGGTTTTCAGAAACAAAAGAGATGAAGACGGGATAGTGATCAGAAACAAGGCAAGATTGGTGGCAAAAGGATACTGCCAAGAAGAAGGAATTGATTATGATGAAACATTTGCTCCAGTTGCAAGATTGGAGGCAATTAGGTTATTTTTGGCATTCTCAGCATACAGGGACTTCAAAGTATATCAAATGGATGTAAAGTGTGCCTTTCTTAATGAAAATCTCAAAGAAAATCTCAAAGAAGAGGTGTATGTGCAACAACCTCCAGGCTTTGAAAATGCACGACATCCAGACTACGTTTACCTTCTGGACAAGGCTCTGTATGGTCTGAAACAAGCCCCCAGAGCATGGTATGAACGTCTGTCAAAATTTCGATCACACACAACTATGAAAAAGGTAAAGTTGACACCACCCTGTTCATCAAAAGAGGCAAAGGTACGTTAACTGTTGTACAAATCTATGTGGATGATATCATATTTGGTTCCACTGATCAATCAGAAGTAAAGTTGTTTTCAAAACTAATGGGAAGTGAATTTGAAATGAGCATGATGGGGGAGTTAAACTGTTTTCTAGGACTTCAAGTAAAACAGACCCCATCTGGAATTTTCATAAATTAAGCTAAATATGTTTCTGATATGCTCAAAAAGTTTAAATTCCAAAATGTCACTTCCATGAAAACACCAATCTCCCAGCACCAAACTAGATTCTGATCTCTCTGGGAAACCAGTAGATGTTAAGAGTTATAGAGGAATGATTGGATCACTTCTGTACTTGACAGCTAGTAGACCAGATATTATGTTTGCCACTTGTCTCTGTGCTAGATTTTAGGCCAATCCAAAAGAATCTCACTTGGTCTGCAAGAAAAGAATCTTCAGATACCTCAAAGGATCACCCTCTTTGGGTCTCTGGTATCCAAAGATTTCATCATTTGATCTTATTGCATACACTGACTCAGATCATGCAAGATATAAGTTGGACAGAAAAAGCACCTCTGGTAGCTGTCAACTTCTGGGAAATCGTCTAATAAGTTGGACTTCCAGAAAGCAGAACTGTGTTTCAACCTCTACAGCAGAAGCAGAGTATGCAGCCGCTGCAAGTTGTTGCTCACAGGTGCTCTGGATGAAAACCCAACTTAGAGACTATGGCTTGATACATGATAAGATTCCCATCCTCTGTGACTCAGAGAGTGCCATAGCAATATCTGAAAACTCAGTGATGCACTCAAAAACCAAGCACATAGATGTCAGGTATCACTTTATAAAGGATCATGTGGAGAAAGGGACCATTGAAATGTATTTTGTCTCCACTGATTACCAACTTGCTGATCTGTTTACAAAAGCTCTGGTTGAGAAGAGATTTAATTTTCTAATCATCAAGTTGGGCATGTTAAATATATAACTACTTCAAATCTGCAAGATTTGCATGGTTATATGTTTCACATGTCTTTACTTTTCTATCCTTGTCTTTATTTTCAATAACCCAGAATCACCCAGAGGTCTCTGATAGGCTCTGATTGCACCATCCAGAACCCCACATAAGCCTCTGTGTGGCTCTGTGCAGACAGAATGCTCGATATTCTTACTTTTTGATCCAAGCATAGTTCTAGGGGGAGCTCTGATCTATGAGATTCAAAGTCTCCAAATATCCAGAGCTCAAATACTTTTCAAACTCTGTGATAGGGAGCTATTTCTTAAGTTCTTTTTAACTTAGAAATTTTCTGGACTCAAGAATTTATGAATTAACTCTTGCGTTCAAGGTTCATCATAATATCTTGAATCAGTTAAATTTGTTCTTTAAAAATTACTTATTAAATACAAAACCATCATTTAGTCACTTACACATCTTTTATCCTGACTAAATGATCGATTTTAATTAAAACTTTTAATTGATTTATTTTAATATTTCAATTGATCGATTTTAATTCTTTTTGAAAAACCAATCGAGAAAACCTTTGAGAAACCTACCTTCCATGCGTCATCTATCCCCAGTCTCACGTCCAATCGTCTTTCCACGTGTCCATAATCTATCCATCGCATGACTGCGAAATTAAAGCAACTCACATCAAAACCCAGGCCTAATCCCAATGACGTCAGCTAATTATGCCGTTAATTTGATTTAATCGAGCATAAACCCTTCGCATTCAAAACCTTCCATAAAACCCCAAAATTTCAAAACCGCCAAACCTTTTACTCTCATCATCTTCTCAAACTCTCCTGGAAAAATCAAACCTGCAACTTCTTTCCAAAATCCAAACCTTATCAATGGCCGATCAAATTCTTATTGAAAACCAAGAAGCCAACGACAATGATCATCAGATTGTCGAATCCACCGCCGAAAATTTCGTTTTCACTCGTCTTCCAATCAAACCAAACAATGCCCAAGTTCTATTGGATCCTGCTACTTATCCAAATTCGCCACGGGTTATGATCGAGTTCCTGCAACATCATCCCATCAACAAAGCCCTAACTCTAGCAGACCCAAATATCCCCGAGTTATACATTCAAGAAATATGGCATACCCAGTGCATCAACGACGAAACCCAGGAAATGATTGGAAGTTTTGGCCACCCCAGTAACACGGATGACGCCGTGGCAATACCTTTTACCAAGCGCAAGTTCGCTCAATTTTTTAGCCTTCCTCCTCCAGAGATTAAAATCAACGGCGAAGTTGTTCCAAACCCTAACCTAACTGCTCTTCTCTCAACGGACGCTCTCCTAGCGTTTATCTCATTTTTGGGTTACAATACACCCATTTCAGCCCTGTCCACATTCAAGAGGAAACATATTCCCCCAATGTGGAATGTCCTTGTGTCCATCCTGAACCGAAGCCTCACTTGCAAAACCACCTCTATGGACCAAGCAAACAGGAACATTCTCACAATCATGTACGGGTTGCACTTTAACCTCAATATCGACTACGTTTCTCTCATCTACAATGACTTCAGAGCCGCAGTGTTAAAGAAGGTACAAGCCCAAGAAGCAGGAAGTGATATCACTCACCTATGCTATCCAAGATTTCTATCAGTTTTTGCACATGCTGCAGTTCTAAAGCTTCAAGCACCAATCGTCCCTCCTCTGTGCAAAATTCACACTATGAATACCCACAAACCAACTGTGGATCCTGCTGGTTACCCACATCATCGCGAACTATCAAGGTACATGCTAGACCTTATTCCTTCTACCCTACCCAATCTAATCTCTTATAGAAGCTCACTGGTATACTCAGAACCGAGAATACCTACCCCTGAGCATTTAGAGCCAGAAGTAGGAAGTGAGGGGTCTGGTAAGGATGAGTTTGAAAAGAATTCGAGTGACAACCAGAGAGATTCTACCCATCCGGATGCTCTTTTAAGAGCAGCCACAGAAGATGTCCACAGAGACACATTTGTGAGAACCTCTCCGAGTCCAACCAGGGTAACCACAACTGCTGAAGTCGATGCCAACACATCTACATTCATTGTAAAGGACAACCACCCAAACCGCCCGTAACCCAACCGAGCAGTAGGGTCTTATAAACTCTGTCTCAAGCACTTCCGGGGAATCCCTTCCATCTTTATCCTCTCAAAAGGATGATGATGAAGTAATAAGAGATCCACTGCCCCAGATCTCGTCCAGAACTACACATGTTGAAGCCTTCGTGGCCAACACAGATATAGGGATCCCAGAGGGTACGTCGATACCCTCTGGTAGTATAGAGGCTCATGAAATCCCATCAGAGGGGTTACAGCTAGAGGATGCACCAGTTTTCGCCATTGCTCAAGCTAAGCACACTACTTTCGACTCCTCATCCTCTGATGATGAGGAAGAAGCCGAAGTAGTCAGAACACCCGAAGAAAGTTCCTCTAACCAGGGCTCTCAAGGACAGGGTGGAAGTCCTTCCACGCTAAACGTCAACACAGGCGTGAATGAAGGCCCCTCTGGACGCGAGGGAAACAGGGCTCCATCTGTTGGAGATGCACCGGTTACCACCCAAGACTATGTCACAAATGCTGTGTTCCAAGCAGTTGTTGATAATGTCAAGGGATCTGTGGCGGATCTAAAACAAGCCTTTGTTACTCATGAACAGAAGGTTAACACAGAGCTTAAAGCCCAAAGTTCCTTAATCTCATCTCTGCAGGCTACTTTAACGGAGCAAGTCACAATGACCACGAAACTCAGAAATTTGGTCCAAACTTAGAGTGATGATCAAGCTAAAGCTCTGGTTGAAATAAAGAGATTCGTCAAGGAGAACACAGAGGAAAGCTCAAAGAAAACAGAGGAGGAGCTGCAGAAGATAGCACGAACTCTTCAATCCAATATAGAGGCTCTGAGCAACATTCCTACAGAGATTCCTACTCCAGAGGTAACCATCTCTGCATCTGACTTTACGTCTTTGCAGAAGGATATACAGAAGCTCTGCCAATCCCTCCTCCCAGAATCACAATTTCAAGCTCTGGTTCGACAGTCAGACGTTGCTGCCTTACAACGTTCGTTAATTGAAAAACTAACGTTCGTAAGTGCAAAGTTCGCTGCTAAAACCAACAAGACAAATACTACATTTTCCTAGAAGGTATCAGATCTTGATACCTCTGTGTCCAAACTTACCAACGTTGCCGAACAAATCTCAACTGTTCAAGCCCAGAGGAATAAGAATAAAGAGGAAAGAGCTTGCAAACGGGCCGAGCTTAAGCGAAAAAGGTCTGAGGATCAGGATCCTGATTCTCAGAAGGGTGAGAATTCAAAGAAACAGAAGCCAGAAGTCCTTACATCCACCTCTGCCCCACAAGATCCAGTCTCTGAGCCCCCTGTGCAAGAAAAAGGGAAGGAATCTGCGAAAAAAGTCCTCTGAGTCCAACACCACTTGCCCAATTCAAAGGATCCTTGCCCAAGGACCCAGATGTGGCAAAGTTTTTACTTAACCTGATGAGTAATACACAGAAGCAATCTTCACAGAAGCCACAGAAGCCCTCAACAACAAAACCAACTCCCACTCCCACTCCAAATCCAACTCCCACTCCCAAAATACCAACTCCCACTTCAACTCCCATTCCTACCCCGTAATCCGTAATCACTTCCGTAGCCAAAATCAACACCCATTCCCACTAGAACAGAACCTAAAGACAAGGCTCCTGCAAAGTGCACCTCTGTGCAAAGAAAAGAGAATTTTGCTGCGGAAATAGATAAAGTGAGAAGTTTCATGAGGAAGACAACGATTGAGGTGGAACAGGCTCATCAATATGCACTTATCGATATTAAGGTGTTCTTAATGCTGCCAAACTTTGAAAATGACTATAGAGTTACAGATGAAGTGAAGGATAAGTTCATGGCTCATCGCTTGTTTAAAAAAGAAGCCTACTCAAAGTCCCCAATAAAGAAGATATCTGGAGCAAAGCATGTACAATTTCTAGGGACGGAAATCATGTACACAATCTATGAAGTATTGAGAGAAGTTAATCAGAGCCAGTACTTCTGTGACAACGACCTACTGTAAATAAATCCCTGTGATTTAATACCTCTGGGTAGAAAAATGAAGCTGAACATGAATGAAAGAAAGCATCCACACGATAAAGTAGCTTTCAACAGGATCATCAGGTGCATTGAAAATTTTATAAGGCACAGAGCACAAACAGACTTTCAAGTGGGTCTGGATATGGATATTCATAACTTAGCTATTTCTGCACCAAATACTCACAGAGAAGAGGTAGATATGTTTCCTGTTGGAAAAATTCTAACTACATCAGAAGAGGGGGTCGTGTTCAGGAGACAATCATAGAAGTGCTTCTTCAGAGTTAGTGAAGCCCATAAATATTCCACAGAAGTTGTTGAGCTCAGCAGGGGTCATGCGTCTTTGTTAAAAGATGAACAAACAGTTGAACAAGGTGAAAGAGTTCTGGCAAGGAAAATCTGTCTCAAACTCGAAAGCTTACAGAAGATGAGGAAGCTAATGGATATTTTTCAAAAGATTATAAAGCTTCATCCAGATGCTCCTTTTTGATTTCATTTCTGTAATTTGATTGTAATTTCTTTTGTTTTCTGATTCATACTTAGGGGGAGATTGTTAGAATATTTCTTTATGTAAAAGTATGTAATCAGAAATCTTAAGTGTTTTCACAGAAGCTTATCCAGAAGATGCCAAAGCCGCGAATTTCTCTAAGTGTTTAGAACACAGATGCTCCCAGAGGCTTGGACAACCTCTGTGGACCTCTGTGAATCAGCGGTTATTTCCAGCACTCGCGCTTGCTGACGTGGACAGTCATGCGACTTATGCTCAACAGAATTTGTTACAATATTCCCTGACGTGTCTCTTCCTCATTAGCTGATGCATTGACTTTCTCTCTCACTGTAGTATAAATAGATTTCATTTTGAATCGTGAATTCTTTTTCAGAAGTATTGATCTCTTGATTTACAAATTTCAGCAAGAGAGCTTCAGAAGATTCAACGAAATCAGAGTCCTGATCATTGTTTTCCCAGGGATAGAATTCGTGTTTATCCTTATCTTGACTTTCTGAAAGATTTAGATCAATGAAGAAACAGGGAGTTATCTCTGGAGGTTTTGAAAGGATAGCATCAGTTTTTGAATTTTCATTGAGGAAAGCATTCATTCATTGTTTGAAGAATGTCTTGTTCAAAGATTGATGCAAATTCTGACAACATGCTATTTTCCAGAGTTTCAATGATGTCTTTTTCAAACATAGATCTTAAATTCTCTTCTGCATGCCTGGGTATAAATGCATCAGCTTCTGGGTTTAAAGTTAATTGAGAGAAGGATCCAAACATAAAGATATTGTTCTTCTTCTGGACATGCTTTAGATTGACTTAAGCTTTTGGTCTAGAGGAGTATCTTATGTTTTAGAATTTTAACCTTCTGGGACTATGTCCATTCTCATACTTGGAGCGTTTAAAAGCTGATTTTTGGTATATGATGGGAAAATCAGATTTTTGTTCCTTACCCATGCAAAATACAGAAGTTAATGTGGATCTCTTTTTACACGTGTAGGGATCCAGGTCCTGGAAACCAAGGCCTGTTTTCCCTACATGTGTATTGATCTTATCATGCACTTTTTGAGCTTCTAAATAATTTTTAATTTGAAGCTTGTTTTTCTCAAGTTCTATGTGCATGACCTCCCTTTCTTTTACCCAGTAATTAGAAATAGCGACAGAGTTTAATCTATCACTTTCTTTATCTTTAATTTCTCTGTCCTTTTCTTTCAGAAGTTTTTTAAAATTTGCAATCTCTTCTTTGAACAGAGTCTCTTGGGATTTGTGTTTTTGTAAAATGTTTTCAATATCCACAGAGAGTTCTTGTTTTTCTTTTATTGCTATGTTCATTTCTTTCTGGTAAATATCTCTTGCCATTTCTGTTTTGGAAAGAGAGATTTCAAGCTCTTTTCGAACTCTCTTTTCATCTACAAGCTTCTGTTTTAGTTTTTCAAATTCAACAGTTATGTTTAAAACTGTGTTTTCAAGTTCAGAGGAAGTAGAAGTGATGCAAACCGGAGTCTCAGAGGGCTGATCTTCTGAGTCTGTCATAGCCATTCCACAGAGGATGTCTTCTTCTCCACTGGATTTGTCAGATATCCAGTTCTCTTGCTCAGCAAACTTTGCCCTTTCTGTGCGATTGTATTTGTACTTATTTTTGTAATAAGCCTTATCTTTTACTATTGTGCCCTTGCATTCCTTTGCAAAATGCCCCGGTTTTCCACATCTGTAACACACGTTCTTCTTTCCTTCCTCTTCCTTCTCTCCTTCTACCTTCTCTGCCTTCTGAGCTTCCTGTCTCTGGTTGTTCTCAGTCCTTGGCGCATATGGGGTGTATGTCCTGTTGTTGCCTCTGTTCCCTTGAAATGACTTGCTTCCAAATCTTCTGTTAAACTCGTTCGGTTATAAGTGCCAAAGATTCAGCGAAGGCACTTATATCTTCATCTTCCGAGTCGATGGTTCGAGTTGACCTCCGAGACAAATGCCTTCTTTCCTTTCTTTGCATTTTCTCTGTTTTTCTTCCCAGATCCTTTGGCTTCTGACATCAGGGCCAGAGGACCTCCAACAGTTGTTTTCTTCAGTAGAACCTCCTTCTCATGGGCTTACAGAGTACCATACACATCATGCAGTGACCATTCCTCAAGATCTTGATTGGCTTGAAGAGACATGGTTAGATTTGACCATTCTGGATTGAGCCTTTTTAGAAACAGAACATTGTTCTCTTCATTTGAGCGAGCAATTTCACATCTCTTGCACATGTTAATCAGGGTATTAAACCTATGATAGGTTTGCTCAAGAGTTTCGTCAGGTAGTGCTTGAAATGCGTTATACTCGTTTAGGGCTTGTGCTCGTCTGTTCTTTTTCATCTTTGAGCCTCCTTCGAATTGATTTGCTAGCTGATCCCATAATTCCTTAGCCGTCTCGCAGGAATCAAGGGATATGAAGATGTCATTTGGAAAAGCCATGATCAGTAGCCTTTTTGCTTTGTTAGCAATCTCGATTTTCTCCTTGTCGTCATCGTTCCACTTTCCCATTTCTTTGGGAACCATTTTTTCAGGAACTTGATCACTTTCAGTGGTTGCTGGGATCCTTGGGAGTTTGACCATGGGTACATAAGGATCGTTTAAGATGGTGTCATATAGATCAGTGTCCATCCCTTCCAAAAAATTCACCATCCTCACTTTCCATTGAGGGTATTCTTCCCTGATCAACGTTGGGGGCTTGGTTAAAGAACCAGCGGAGAACATGGAGGTCATACCTTGATTAGCCATTTTCAGCAGAAATTTGGATGAAGGAGTTTAATATTTGACGATTAATTGAAATCGAAAACGTTTTTAAAAAAAATAACCTAGAAAGATTTATGAGATGATTTAGATCTAAGATAACCACTGATTTGAGAATTTTGTACAGAATTTCACAAAATCTCGAAAAACAGGGTAGAGTGAAGAACAGTAATCTAAATCGCGAGAAACAAACAAAATAGAGTAGGAATTCTCCAAAATCGGATGAGATCGACTAATCAAAAGCTTGATTAGAAGGCTCTGATACCAATTGTTGTAACCCAGATCCCCAATTACTCTATATTTAGTAGATTCAATTACGAAAATCAACAGAGTAAGCGGAAGAACAATCTACTGTATTCAACAATAAGGTAATCAACAACGATAAACATTAAACAATTCATTTCAATGAAGAAAGATGTTGAAGAGCCAATGTATTCAATAAGCTGATGATTACAATACTGAAGAACAATTTCTCTCTCAAAATAGGAATTCTCGCCTCTCTTCTCTCAACACTCACACTTTACAATACAAGAAATGAAATCTATTTATACTACAGTGAGAGAGAAAGTCAATGCATCAGCTAATGAGGAAGAGACACGTCAGGGAATATTGTAACAAATTCTGTTGTGCTGGAAATAACCGTTGATTCACAGAGGTCCACAGAGGTTATCCAAGCCTCTGGGAGCATCTGTGTTCTAAACACTTAGAGAAATTCGCGGCTCTGGCATCTTCTGGATAAGCTTCTGTGAAAACACTTAAGATTTCTGATTACATACTTTTACACAGAAGTTGTTGAGCTCATCAGGGGTTATGCGTCTTTGTTAAAAGATGAACAGACAGTTGAACAAGGTGGAAGAGTTCTGGCAACGAAAATTTGTCTCAAACTCGAAAGCTTACAGAAGATGAGGAAGCTAATGGATATTTTTCAAAAGATTATAAAGCTTCATCCAGATGCTCCTTTTTGATTTCATTTCTGTAATTTTATTGTAATTTCTTTTGTTTTCTGATTCATACTTAGGGGGAGATTGTTAGAATATTTCTTTATGTAAAAGTATGTAATCAGAAATCTTTAAGTGTTTTTGTAAAAGCTTATCCAGAAGATGCCAGAGCCGCGAATTTCTCTAAGTGTTTAGAACACAGATGCTCCAGAGGCTTGGACAACCTCTGTGGACCTCTGTGAATCAGCGGTTATTTCCAGCACACGCGCTTGCTGACATGGACAGTCATGCGACTTATGCTCAACAGAATTTGTTACAATATTCCCTGACGTGTCTCTTCCTCATTAGCTGATGCATTGACCTTCTCTCTCACTGTAGTATAAATAGATTTCATTTCTTGTATTGTAATGTGTGGGTTTTGAGACAAGAGAGGCGAGAATTCCTATTTTGAGAGAGAAATTTTTCTTCAGTATTGTAATCATCAGCTTATTGAATACATTGGCTCTTCAACATCTTTCTTCATTGAATTGAATTGTTTAATGTTTATCGTTGTTGATTACCTTATTGTTGAATACAGTAGATTGTTCTTCCGCTTACTCTGTTGATTTTCGTAATTGAATCTACTGAATATAGAGTAATTGGGGATCTGGGTTACAACAGTAGTGAACGAGTTCTCATGGAGTAACCATTGAAAGAATCAACGTTTGTAGCATTGTCCTTTTGGGTAGCAACTAAGTACGACGAATATGTTAATTCGATCGTTTTGGGGTCAGAGATAATGGTTGGTTATGAACCATAGGCTTGTTGAATCATCATTATTCAGGGAGGAAATTTGTAATTCGATGGATTTAGTTGTGAATAATGGTCTTAAGATATGAAGCTTTCCAATGTCAGTTTTATGGATAATAGACTTAACGAGGGTGGTTTTAAGACTTCGGGCCCAGACCGAATGCATGTACAACATTTATTTTGGAAAATGAATTGCACGAATTATTTCATGTTAGTTAAAAACATTTGTACTTGCCAGGTTAATAATTATTGAAGAATGTTTTGGGCACACACAAGAGCATAACCATGTCTTGCTAATTCCTAAATTGTTGTAGTTGCATAAGAATTACATACAAGTTTTATTGAGAATTTTCTTTACATTTTGTTACCTAGTATCGCCTATTTTTAGTGCATGTTGTAAGCTAATTTTGAATTTGAAACTGACAGGAGTTGTTCCATTTCTTCCCAAAGGGCGTGCAAATATTTTATTACGAGTTTTTGAGAAATTATTTTGGTTTTTCCATGATTTGGGTGAAGTTTGAAAGGTATGCAACTGCGTATCTCATACGGTCGTTTGCAAGCTTTATTAAAGTCTTGTTTTATGATGCTTTGTGACTCAAGGTTAAGATTTTGGAATTTGGTGGAGTCTTTTTATTGTGTGTGTTGCGTATGAGGATTTATTGGGAAGTCTATTTCATACTATTTTGGTGCTTGGGTGAGGAGGTGTTGATGGCGTTTAATTATAAAGTTTCCCTCGGTGTTATATTTTTTTATGGGAACCGTTTTGTTACATAGAGTTTGCATACATATTTAATTACAACTTTCTTTATAATACATTACCAGCACTTTAGAAAGACGCAAGAATATTGTTATTTAGCTTTAGATTTGAATCCAATCTACATGATTTCATGTTGTAACTAAACCGCATGCACTTATCATTTTACTAGTTTTGAGAAATAAACTTACACATGCGATTCCAGTGGGAGAATTTTACTCCATATCGTTTTATGGCTAACAGAGAGAATTTTTGGAAGTTTTCTACAAACATTTTGTTGCACATTATTTAATGCACAAATTTATTTTTCGTACGTGGCAAAAATAAATATGTGCTAGGACTATAGCGGTCCATTTGATAAGTTTATGTACTATATTCTCGATGTTGCCATTAATAATTTGAAAACTGTTCTGGTATTTTTCAGCTAGTTTTACATGTGCGGTATTTGTAACCACTTTGCACGGCTGCCTAATTGCGGTAATAACTGTGTATACAGTTTTGTGTGCAATAAAAAATTTAAAGCCGTTTACTGGCATATTTGTTAGGTTTTGTACTTGAAAACCATAAACTCAGTAGGACCAGTGATTGAAACCCCTTTTTGTGGAGATTGTTGCATGTGAGAACAAAAAGAATTCTGGAGGGTTGATTGGCGGATGGACCGACTTGTGGTAAGTATTGTGATAAAAGAGCCTTCCGTTCGGGTAACCATTAGGCTCGGAAGCTCTATTGACTTTTTGTTTGCGGGCTTTGTGGAAATCTTGGGATGCTCGGTTGATGTGTTTTATGTAGGGTTGTGGTGCCTTATGTGGGAGTTTTAGTGACTGAAGGATTCGTTGGTGGTTCGAATCATTTCGTGGTATTAGGTGTCAACCTTCTATTTTGAAGTTCTTGTGGGATACCCATAGTTGGAGTATAGTCTTTTTCCTAGCCTAGGTGTCAACTGCTAACTTTCTTGAGGTCAAGAATCATTAGAGTAACTGGGGTACTTCTGTTGAATTCCAAGATATGTTCGAAGACTTTATGTGGCGAACTGGAGAAGAATAGATTTTAGTGAATAGTGACGGATGATAACGATCAACTGAGTTGCTAAGGAATTTTGAGATCTCTTTGGAGTTTGGTGTACTTACGATAATTTGCATTATCAGTTAAGCTTATGGTTAAGAGTTTTGTCATGAACGAGGCAATAGATTCGGCATGTTTTGATTTGGAGGAGTTTCGTGTAGTTGTCCAAGGAAATCTTAAGTGAAAATCGTATAATGAAAGAGATTTTGATAGTAGAGTTACCTTGTTAATACATTGGAATCAGTTAAGTGGGTCCCTAAGCTACTTTTGAGGTGGTATGAACCACCTAAGGTTGGGAGACAACCAAGATCCTAGTGTTGGAAAAGTGACTAAGCAAATGTTCAACGTTCGTCAAGGTATCTTGAGGTAATCTCGTGGAAAGGGATTGTTTGTTTGTGAAATGTTGTCATTTGAAGTCTTCTTCGTAGGATTGTTATCTAATTTTAGGATGGATGGATGGCAAACCATCTATCGGGTTTATGTTCCGAGTTTTGTGACTTTTTGAATCGTTCCATGTGCTTTTATGGTAAAGCGCTATGCGGAAAAAAGGGTTGAATGTTATCATCTTTGGGAGAACTTTTGGGTTGAGATTTTTATGATTCATAGAAAACCCGAACTTTTGAGAATCAAACCAATCATTGTGTGTGGCATTTGAATTTTGGTTCGACAATAGATTTCGGGGAGGAAATCATTCAACGGTTGGGAGGATTGTAACACCCGGATTTTTAGTATCCATAATTTGTAACGAGCTATTAGGAGTGAGTCATACTGATGTTTGTAAGCCTTTCAGTTCAGTCACAAGGAATGGTCATCACTACTTCATTATCTTTACTGATGACTTCTGTAAATATGGGTATGTTTACTTAAATAAGAAATAAAAGCTTTGAGATATTCAAAGAGTTTCATAATAAAGTAAAGAATCAACGTGGCAAAAGCGCTTCGGTTGAACCGAGGTTGCAAGCCAAGTGTTTATTGATCATCTTAGAGCTCATGGGATGGTATCCCAACTAAAAAAAATCCTCCAAGAACACCACAATGATGTGTCTAAAAGGAGAAAGAAAACTTTGTTGCACATGGTTTGCTCTATGACGAATCATATAAATATGCCTAAATAGTTTCTGGGGTTATGACCAAGAAACAACTGCCTAAATACTGATTAATTCACCAACCTAGAGACCTGTGAAACTCCATATGAAATTATAAATTTGGATGATCCCAAAATTATAAGGGGTTCTGATGCTTATGTTAAGTAGAAAGCTTCAGACAAGCTATATTCAAGGTCTCAAAAGTGCATCTTTCTGGAATATCCAAAATAGATAATTGGATATTATTTCTACCGACCCAACGTAAACAAAGTATTTTTTGCATGATGTGGTGGATTCTTAATATATATTTTCCCTCTTTTAGTTTATCTCGGGGAAAATAAAACGATTTTATAAATAAAAACCACTATGGGGACAAAGTAGAAAAAATTTTGTATACCACAAGATGAGACTACGGTTGAACTGACCATCAACAAGATGTTGATGAAAATAACGAGATACAAACGAAACGACAGATGAATGTTAAAACCACGTTCCTTAACGGAACTTGAAACGTATGCAAGTTGCATGAATCCATTTATGGACTAATGCAAATATCTCGTAGTTGAAATCTTGTGTACATAAGAAAGTCAGTGGGGGCATAATAGTATTGTAATATATATCCTTGGCATAAAAATCTATTGAGATAGATCTAAACGCATAACTGGATTAAGTAAAAAATACATACATTTGCAAGATCTTGAAACACTTCAAGATGAAGAGTTTCAAGAGAGGACATGAACCGTATGAAGGGTGTTCCCTACACTTTGGCCATCATGTAAGCCATGTTATATACTTGATCGGACGTCTCGTATGCCACAAGCATGACGAGTAGACCCAAGTGATGCTCATTGGATAGTAGTGAAGAACATTCTAAAGTATCTAAGAAGAACTAAAGATATGTTCTTACTACTATAAGGCAGTAAGGAAACATATATGTGTATCCTACGGTATGCAGATGCTAGTTTACAAACCGACAATATTGACCTTAATCGCAGTAAGGGATACACATTTTTTTTAAAACCATAAAAACTGTACGATAGCTTGATTCACTACAAAATTGACAGATCATCTTTTAAAACCCATGAGACAGAACAAGAATGTTGATCTGTTATTTTAGTAAACTTTATTTGAACATAAAACAGTTATGTTTCTATCTGTTTTAGCATATTGCATATGAGTAATACATTAAACATTTATGTGTTCAATATTAGCATGTTTAAGTATCCTTAAATAAATATGATGATCATATTATTTAAAATTGTCCTTGATCGATTTCTACCAGGGGACTGGTAATAAATAAAGATCATTGTGAAGTCTGGTAATAGTCCAAGTTGGAAGTGCACTAGGTGCAACCAGAATCACATGCACTTGTCTGGGGGACATTTGTTGGACAAGACCACAATCAGGATCACCTCATAGATCGGCGTCATAAGGTGAGTCTTGAAATGGTGGACACTCTTATCCTTAGACCTGAGATGTGCATTGGTACCTAATGCACAAGGAGTGTTATACTTTGATATAGTCTAACATTTCCCTTAACCGGGTAATCATAAGGGCTGTATTGGGTATGACGCGAATTGTGTATAAGTCATGCATGTACTATGGGATTTTCCCCTCTCAAGTTGAGAGAGATATTATATGCCCACCGTTTGTGTTACTGTGTATCGTGTGCAAGTGGGAGAATGTAAGTTATTATATGCCCACGACACGTGTTACGCAGGGATACTGCTGAGGAGTATGTAAACCTATAGGGTCGCATGCAAAGAATACGTTTGCTTCCATTTGAAAGTAACCTAAAAGTCATGATTAACAGTTAAATAGTTATTCTTGTAGAATAATTATAAAATATGTGTTAAAGTGTAATTATGATAATTACAGGAGGTTATCACATATTAGAATTAGGGTACTTTTGGGCTAGTACCGGGTAGAACTAGGCGTGTTCGTGTGTGGATACCACTAGAGGAAACTTCCGTTGGTTTCTAAGTGCTCTGATCAACCAAGTCAACTCATGAAAGGTACAAATCTAAACACCCTATGGTAGGTTGTTAATTTAATTAAATGTATCATTGGATTCGGCTATAGGTTTTAATTTGTAACCAAAACTTTTTATTATTCCGCTGCGTTTACAGTTACGAAGTATATTAAACCTAACAATCACCATAAACATATATTTGAACACAAATAACGTAAATCAATTATGTTAAAACATAAGTTTGATGTGTACCCAGTTAAAATTTACTTGAACTCAGCTTAGCTAGATCGACTCAAATCTAGTCTCCAAATATCCTGTGTAACCGTCCTCCACACCTTCAATTAACCACCGAGAACAACACCAAATCTTCTGAGTTTTGAGTATATTAATCTTCTCAACGATATGAATAAGTTCTATAAAATTTCAGCTTAATCGAACCATGTTTGCTTGACGATCAGTCCCGATGATCGAAGTTGCGCTGTGCTATGCGAAAATCCAAAAAAAAACATCTCTCTCTTCCCCTCTTCTCCTCTCGATCCTATTTAGCTTTCCCTCAACTCATTTTTTTCTTTACTTTATATCTGATATAACACATATAAATAAATGAAGACATAATTAAATGGTTTTACCTACTTTATTCCTTAAAGACCTTAATCATTTTCAAATACCATTATAGTATATAACTTTAAAATTCAAAATCCTCTTAAAATACTCTAATATTACACTCGTATACGGATATCATCGAATCCTTATCTTATTGGAATATAAATTACACTTGATAGTTTGAGGATCTTACAATTCTCCCCTCCTTGAAAAAGAGTTCGTCCCTGAAATCTATGGGTACCGCTTCCTGATTTCTTTCTTGGGTTTCCATGAAGCATTTGCCTAACGTACGTTCCTCCATTGCATCTGGACTATATAACTGTCTTTCTTTCCCAACTTCTTTTCTTCTCTTTAATGTACAACTCCAGTCTACTCTTTATGCATAGATTTGATCCATAGTAAGAATCTCAGACATTGAAACTATAATTTCGTCCATACGGCCTCTCACGAAGTCATACTCTCATGTACCCTTATAATATATGAAGACCTACAAAAGAAGATTCCCAACCTTCCTCGAAGTAGATAAAAAAAATAATGCTCATAGGGTATCCTACAATATCTGAATAGTCCACTCACTTTTTGACAATTTTTCTGGAATAATGTCTCAATCTCAATCTTGAGGCATTAGTGAATCCTGCAAAATCATCCAACTCCCGAGTAACAATAACTTAGAAGCTTCACATACCTTCTTCTTCACGGTATCAATGTCATATCTAGTTCCTTTACCCAATCCCAATTGACGTTCTTTCTGGTAAGTGTCATCAATTGTGATGAGATCTTAGAGAGAAGTCATAATTAGATCTTATATAATGACCCGCCAAAACAAGAAAACTGTGAAGCGCTATCGAGTTCTCTTTTTGTGCTTCCCAATACATAATTGATTCAATCTTCGTAGGATCAACTTTAACTTTGTTTTTTTAACCTTGACATCAATCACATATGCTAAATAGAAGTAGAAACCTTTAACAACACATTTTGGAGATTTTGCTACCGATATGAACCCAATAGCTCCTGCCACGTTATTCGACATAAATGGATAATTCATGCTCATTTGATCCCGTAATTCAGATCGTCTTTTAGAACACAAGATATCTCCCTTGATCTTAACAAGCCAATCCATATATACGACTACATTGAATCGTTCGATCGTCATTGACAACAGTCAAATCGAAAAGTTGACGCCATCAACCTATTTGGAAAAGAAAATTCCAAAAAACGTATGTATACTATCGCATGACACCAATCTTCTAGCTCTACGACAAATTCCTCGCCCAATTAGTTAATAGGTATTTCAAATATTCTAAAGAAAACAAAAGACACAAGGTACTAATTGCATCAGAGAACGCCATGGTCACTAATAGCCAACATGGAAGGCATCTCCACACCCGTGGGCCAAGTGTTGAGTCTAAAATAAAACAATAAAACTCGTGTCGTTAAATCAATGGTTTCATCAATCTTAAAACAAAATATCAAATCTCGTGATAATCAATTCAACCGATAATGAATCATATCATAATATTCTAAACAACGAAAATGGTTCAAGGAGTATTTATCAAATCACCGAAAACGGATCATAATTTCAAGAATCAATTCGTTTAGGAATTATGCAAAATTACGTTTAACATGAAGTCGTAAAGCATAAAATCGAACCCTTTTGATAACATTCTCAAATCGTGAAACAAATTCAATGAAAATCATAAACCAAAATTTTGAAACGAAACAGAGTTTCTTATAAAGTACTCGGAACTGTTAGGCTCGGAGTCACCTCTATCAACATGGACGGGATTTTCAGAATGTAACCGGTTACCTTCGAGTCAAATAAATAGGATATTCGTACCTTATCCGTAATTTAGAAGTAACGCACAATCAATGAGACTCACGATAAAGTTCAACCGGTCGCATGCCTAATGAACGCATAAATCGTATTAATTTGCAAGACATAAATACCATATCCTAATTCTTCTAATAAGGTAATTAAGTCCTAAATGTTTTTAAACAACTTAGACTTCAAAGAGGACAACCGAATATGAATTAAGAAACCAAACACAATAATTGGTCTAGTGCAGTTTCGTATCGGCACTTAATAGCTTCCGAGCCTCTTCTTTTTGAGCATTTTAGTCCTACTTAGAGTCCAATACAGATTCCACAATCTAAATAAAAGTTGTAGTATGGTCTCTTATGAGTCTGTTAGTTTTGGAATCATCTCATTTGGGTCATTCATATATTTTATATGAATTTTACAAAACAACAGCTATGATCCCGAATATACAGTGAACAACCGTAAAACACACTGTTTTGAGTCACTTAGAGCCACAACTAGGTTTTAGACCCTTCATAAAAGTTGTAGTATATACCAAGGGATTTATACCTGCAAAAAAAGAGCATTTTACTCGTACGGTTTGTGAGTTATGCACTGCTAAACTACTGGACCGATACCATTCATGCAATTTATATATCAATCCTTAGGCACCTATTTTCTCAACTACTAGGTCTCGTAGACAACCCCAAAAATAGACTTATTCCTATAGACACCTCATTTTTTATTGACCCCTGGTCATATTTGAAACTTAGGCACTTAAACCTCAGTTTAAGACTAGGTTCCCAACCTAATTCACTTAAACCACCACTCTGATACCAACTTATAACACCTTACGGAGATCATCGAATCCTTATCTTATTGGAATATAAATTACACTTGATAGTTTTAAGGATGTTACATAACACCATAAAGAATTCCTCTATTCATCTCAATAGTTTGCAGTGGAAATACAAGATAAATCCACAAATGAGAACTATTACAAAACTAAGGACGAAGGAAAACTAAGCCATCTCGCCAACGCCTCTAGGATCACATCTTCCTTTCCGTTTTGTGCTACTCTCAACTTGGTATCTTCCTGAAAATGATTTTATTTTAAAAAAAACGAGAGTTAAACCATGTGGTCTAGTGAATTCCCTTACATCTTAACTGAAATAAACAATGATAAAATAATAATCAACAATGGAACTATATCATATTTGACTTACAATTTAGCACATTCTCATCTCACGGACATTGGACAACATTTGAAGCAACCCCGTACAACCCCCATAACAAATTTAATAACTGCCCTTATTAGGTGTCTATCCAATGGGCTAAAAAAATCAAGGCACATGAATAATAACTTCCAATATGTATTACTACCTCAAAGTACCAACATACGTTTGTTGTGCAATTCCACACACCCCACATAACCACAAAGAGCTCATTTCATCAAAGGCAAGATGGTATATGTTGCTTAATAATAATAATAATAAAAATCTCGCATAAAACATAATCCAGATTCAAAATCATTTTAAAACGTTTATGATTCATACAATTTAGAGTAATGGAACTCATCTAGTATTTCGTACACTACTCCAAGCCTAACGGCTAGAAATCTCAAACCGAACACCTGAATTAGCCAATTTAATAATATTGTTAACCCAACTTAAACATCTCAAAAGTCTTATAATAAATCCACAGAGAATCCCTAGAAGGATGCCCCAAACTCCAGCTCGAAATAATAAACGAAACAATAAAAGTGGCTTGCGCGGCTCGCGCCGCAACTTTAGGTCACGTGCTAAGTTGTGCAACCTACTATTTGCACTGCTTTGCAGTCCATAACAAGCCTAATTCCTTCATTTAGGAAACTTCCCAAACCATTTCTAAACCAAATCTAACCAACAATTGGTAAACAAGCCATCAAATCACCAGCTCCACCATGAGTTCATTACCTAAGGAAATTTCACCATTAAATGATCTAGATCCAAACAACACATAATGGAGAGTTTAGACTAGAAGGATGAAGTTTTTCCCAAATTACTCAACAAAACTCCATTAATGGAGAGTTTAGACTAGAAGGATGAAGTTTTTCCCATAAGGAGATGATTATTCCCTCTGATTCTTCACCAAATCGATTAAGAGCTTCAAGATCCTTCTCCCTTCTTAATTTCTGCAAAACACACACTACATCATGTGGTAAACTTCTTATTTACAACTCTAGCGCATGAAGATTAAAAATGATTACAAAACTAACTCTGAACTTTATAAAACAACATAAGGAAGGTATGATCATTACAATTGAAGTTTCAAAATCCAACCCTATAAAAATCCATCACATTGCATTTATTGTCAAGCCTAGCTTTATAAAAATATTTAGTGAGATTCAATTGGATTGGCATCTTTCACTTCTAAAGTTCTATCATGGCATCAAGTTATATATGTTTTCAACAGAATCACCATAAAACTTCCAAACTGAACATAGGTAAGGGATCACTATAAAACATTTTATTTTATTGAAGGTGCTAACCAAGTCCCCACATACGAATTATAGTTGTGAGTCACCTTTTGGATGGTTCCAAGCACCGATCAACATGGTGCGTCACTTTTTTCATCTATATCGAGTTATATGAATAGGCAGTTTCACGAAACTCCTTAGTGGAAATAATTTAATTAAAAGTCAAAGAGTTGAATACTTTTTAGAAAAAGAGATTGACAAAGACTTTTGAATACATTCTAATTTTGTTGTGTTCATTGTTGGTTTTGTGTGTGTGAGAGAAAAAGAGACAGAATCTCAGACATTGAAACTATAATTTCGTCCATACGGCCTCTCACGAAGTCATACTCTCATGTACCCTTATAATATATGAAGACCTACAAAAGAAGATTCCCAACCTTCCTCGAAGTAGATAAAAAAAATAATGCTCATAGGGTATCCTACAATATCTGAATAGTCCACTCACTTTTTGACAATTTTTCTGGAATAATGTCTCAATCTCAATCTTGAGGCATTAGTGAATCCTGCAAAATCATCCAACTCCCGAGTAACAATAACTTAGAAGTTTCACATACCTTCTTCTTCACGGTATCAATGTCATATCTAGTTCCTTTACCCAATCCCAATTGACGTTCTTTCTGGTAAGTGTCATCAATTGTGATGAGATCTCAGAGAGAAGTTATAATTAGATCTTATATAATGACCCGCCAAAACAAGAAAACTGTGAAGCGCTATCGAGTTCTCTTTTTGTGCTTCCCAATACATAATTGATTCAATCTTCGTAGGATCAACTTTAACTTTGTTTTTTTAACCTTGACATCAATCACATATGCTAAATAGAAGTAGAAACCTTTAACAAGACATTTTGGAGATTTTGCTACCGATATGAACCCAATAGCTCCTGCCACGTTATTCGACATAAATGGATAATTCATGCTCATTTGATCCCGTAATTCAAATCGTCTTTTAGAACACAAGATATCTCCCTTGATCTTAACAAGCCAATCCATATATACGACTACATTGAATCGTTCGATCGTCATTGACAACAGTCAAATCGAAAATTTGACGCCATCAACCTATTTGGAAAAGAAAATTCCAAAAAACGTATGTATACTATCGCATGACACCAATCTTCTAGCTCTACGACAAATTCCTCGCCCAATTAGTTAATAGGTATTTCAAATATTCTAAAGAAAACAAAAGACACAAGGTACTAATTGCATCAGAGAACGCCATGGTCACTAATAGCCAACATGGAAGGCATCTCCACACCCGTGGGCCAAGTGTTGAGTCTAAAATAAAACAATAAAACTCGTGTCGTTAAATCAATGGTTTCATCAATCTTAAAACCAAATATCAAATCTCGTGATAATCAATTCAACCGATAATGAATCATATCATAATATTCTAAACAACGAAAATGGTTCAAGGAGTATTTATCAAATCACCGAAAACGGATCATAATTTCAAGGATCAATTCGTTTAGGAATTATGCAAAATTACGTTTAACATGAAGTCGTAAAGCATAAAATCGAACCCTTTTGATAACATTCTCAAATCGTGAAACAAATTCAATGAAAATCATAAACCAAAATTTTGAAACGAAAACAGAGTTTCTTATAAAGTACTCGGAACTGTTAGGCTCGGAGTCACCTCTATCAACATGGACGGGATTTTCAGAATGTAACCGGTTACCTTCGAGTCAAATAAATAGGATATTCGTACCTTATCCGTAATTTAGAAGTAACGCACAATCAATGAGACTCACGATAAAGTTCAACCGGTCGCATGCCTAATGAACGCATAAATCGTATTACTTTGCAAGACATAAATACCATATCCTAATTCTTCTAATAAGGTAATTAAGTCCTAAATGTTTTTAAACAACTTAGACTTCAGTAGGACAACCGAATATGAATTAAGAAACCAAACACAATAATTGGTCTAGTGCAGTTTCGTATCGGCACTTAATAGCTTTCGAGCCTCTTCTTTTTGAGCATTTTAGTCCTACTTAGAGTCCAATACAGATTCCACAATCTAAATAAAAGTTGTAGTATGGTCTCTTATGAGTCTGTTAGTTTTGGAATCATCTCATTTGGGTCATTCATATATTTTATATGAATTTTACAAAACAACAGCTATGATCCCGAATATACAGTGAACAACCGTAAAACACACTGTTTTGAGTCACTTAGAGCCACAACTAGGTTTTAGACCCTTCATAAAAGTTGTAGTATATACCAAGGGATTTATACCTGCAAAAAAAGAGCATTTTACTCGTACGGTTTGTGAGTTATGCACTGCTAAACTACTGGACCGATACCATTCATGCAATTTATATATCAATCCTTAGGCACCTATTTTCTCAACTACTAGGTCTCGTAGACAACCCCAAAAATAGACTTATTCCTATAGACACCTCATTTTTTATTGACCCCTGGTCATATTTGAAACTTAGGCACTTAAACCTCAGTTTAAGACTAGGTTCCCAACCTAATTCACTTAAACCACCACTCTGATACCAACTTATAACACCTTACGGAGATCATCGAATCCTTATCTTATTGGAATATAAATTACACTTGATAGTTTTAAGGATGTTACATAACACCATAAAGAATTCCTCTATTCATCTCAATAGTTTGCAGTGGAAATACAAGATAAATCCACAAATGAGAACTATTACAAAACTAAGGACGAAGGAAAACTAAGCCATCTCGCCAACGCCTCTAGGATCACATCTTCCTTTCCGTTTTGTGCTACTCTCAACTTGGTATCTTCCTGAAAATGATTTTATTTTAAAAAAAAACGAGAGTTAAACCATGAGGTCTAGTGAATTCCCTTACATCTTAACTGAAATAAACAATGATAAAATAATAATCAACAATGGAACTATATCATATTTGACTTACAATTTAGCACATTCTCATCTCACGGACATTGGACAACATTTGAAGCAACCCCGTACAACCCCCATAACAAATTTAATAATCTGGCCCTTATTAGGTGTCTATCCAATGGGCTAAAAAAATCAAGGCACATGAATAATAACTTCCAATATGTATTACTACCTCAAAGTACCAACATACGTTTGTTGTGCATTTCCACACACCCCACATAACCACAAAGAGCTCATTTCATCAAAGGCAAGATGGTATATGTTGCTTAATAATAATAATAATAAAAATCTCGCATAAAACATAATCCAGATTCAAAATCATTTTAAAACGTTTATGATTCATACAATTTAGAGTAAGGGAACTCATCTAGTATTTCGTACACTACTCCAAGCCTAACGGCTAGAAATCTCAAACCGAACACCTGAATTAGCCAATTTAATAATATTGTTAACCCAACTTAAACATCTCAAAAGTCTTATAATAAATCCACAGAGAATCCCTAGAAGGATGCCCCAAACTCCAGCTCGAAATAATAAACGAAACAATAAAAGTGGCTTGCGCGGCTCGCGCTGCAACTTTAGGTCACGTGCTAAGTTGTGCAACCTACTATTTGCACTGCTTTGCAGTCCATAACAAGCCTAATTCCTTCATTTAGGAAACTTCCCAACCCATTTCTAAACCAAATCTAACCAACAATTGGTAAACAAGCCATCAAATCACCAGCTCCACCATGAGTTCATTACCTAAGGAAATTTCACCATTAAATGATCTAGATCCAAACAACACATAATGGAGAGTTTAGACTAGAAGGATGAAGTTTTTCCCAAATTACTCAACAAAACTCCATTAATGGAGAGTTTAGACTAGAAGGATGAAGTTTTTCCCATAAGGAGATGATTATTCCCTCTGATTCTTCACCAAATCGATTAAGAGCTTCAAGATCCTTCTCCCTTCTTCATTTCTGCAAAACACACACTACATCATGTGGTAAACTTCTTATTTACAACTCTGGCGCATGAAGATTAAAAATGATTACAAAACTAACTCTGAACTTTATAAAACAACATAAGGAAGGTATGATCATTACAATTGAAGTTTCAAAATCCAACCCTATAAAAATCCATCACATTGCATTTATTGTCAAGCCTAGCTTTATAAAAATATTTAGTGAGATTCAATTGGATTGGCATCTTTCACTTCTAAAGTTCTATCATGGCATCAAGTTATATATGTTTTCAACAGAATCACCATAAAACTTCCAAACTGAACATAGGTAAGGGATCACTATAAAACATTTTATTTTATTGAAGGTGCTAACCAAGTCCCCACATACGAATTATAGTTGTGAGTCACCTTTTGGATGGTTCCAAGCACCGATCAACATGGTGCGTCACTTTTTTCATCTATATCGAGTTATATGAATAGGCAGTTTCACGAAACTCCTTAGTGGAAATAATTTAATTAAAAGTCAAAGAGTTGAATACTTTTTAGAAAAAGAGATTGACAAAGACTTTTGAATACATTCTAATTTTGTTGTGTTCATTGTTGGTTTTGTGTGTGTGAGAGAAAAAGAGATTTAATCTCGTACATTGAAACTATAATTTCGTCCATACGGCCTCTCACGAAGTCATACTCTCATGTACCCTTATAATATATGAAGACCTACAAAAGAAGATTCCCAACCTTCCTCGAAGTAGATAAAAAATAATGCTCATAGGGTATCCTACAATATCTCGAATAGTCCACTCACTTTTTGACAATTTTTCCGGAATAATGTCTCAATCTCAATCTTGAGGCATTAGTGAATCCCCGCAAAATCATCCAACTCCCGAGTAACAATAACTTAGAAGTTTCACATACCTTCTTCTTCACGGTATCAATGTCATATCTAGTTCCTTTACCCAATCCCAATTGACGTTCTTTCTGGTAAGTGTCATCAATTGTGATGAGATCTCAGAGAGAAGTTATAATTAGATCTTATATAATGACCCGCCAAAACAAGAAAACTGTGAAGCGCTATCGAGTTCTCTTTTTGTGCTTCCCAATACATAATTGATTCAATCTTCGTAGGATCAACTTTAACTTTGTTTTTTTAACCTTGACATCAATCACATATGCTAAATAGAAGTAGAAACCTTTAACAAGACATTTTGGAGATTTTGCTACCGATATGAACCCAATAGCTCCTGCCACGTTATTCGACATAAATGGATAATTCATGCTCATTTGATCCCGTAATTCAGATCGTCTTTTAGAACACAAGATATCTCCCTTGATCTTAACAAGCCAATCCATATATACGACTACATTGAATCGTTCGATCGTCATTGACAACAGTCAAATCGAAAATTTGACGCCATCAACCTATTTGGAAAAGAAAATTCCAAAAAACGTATGTATACTATCGCATGACACCAATCTTCTAGCTCTACGACAAATTCCTCGCCCAATTAGTTAATAGGTATTTCAAATATTCTAAAGAAAACAAAAGACACAAGGTACTAATTGCATCAGAGAACGCCATGGTCACTAATAGCCAACATGGAAGGCATCTCCACACCCGTGGGCCAAGTGTTGAGTCTAAAATAAAACAATAAAACTCGTGTCGTTAAATCAATGGTTTCATCAATCTTAAAACCAAATATCAAATCTCGTGATAATCAATTCAACCGATAATGAATCATATCATAATATTCTAAACAACGAAAATGGTTCAAGGAGTATTTATCAAATCACCGAAAACGGATCATAATTTCAAGGATCAATTCGTTTAGGAATTATGCAAAATTACGTTTAACATGAAGTCGTAAAGCATAAAATCGAACCCTTTTGATAACATTCTCAAATCGTGAAACAAATTCAATGAAAATCATAAACCAAAATTTTGAAACGAAACAGAGTTTCTTATAAAGTACTCGGAACTGTTAGGCTCGGAGTCACCTCTATCAACATGGACGGGATTTTCAGAATGTAACCGGTTACCTTCGAGTCAAATAAATAGGATATTCGTACCTTATCCGTAATTTAGAAGTAACGCACAATCAATGAGACTCACGATAAAGTTCAACCGGTCGCATGCCTAATGAACGCATAAATCGTATTAATTTGCAAGACATAAATACCATATCCTAATTCTTCTAATAAGGTAATTAAGTCCTAAATGTTTTTAAACAACTTAGACTTCAGTAGGACAACCGAATATGAATTAAGAAACCAAACACAATAATTGGTCTAGTGCAGTTTCGTATCGGCACTTAATAGCTTCCGAGCCTCTTCTTTTTGAGCATTTTAGTCCTACTTAGAGTCCAATACAGATTCCACAATCTAAATAAAAGTTGTAGTATGGTCTCTTATGAGTCTGTTAGTTTTGGAATCATCTCATTTGGGTCATTCATATATTTTATATGAATTTTACAAAACAAGAGCTATGATCCCGAATATACAGTGAACAACCGTAAAACACACTGTTTTGAGTCACTTAGAGCCACAACTAGGTTTTAGACCCTTCATAAAAGTTGTAGTATATACCAAGGGATTTATACCTGCAAAAAAAGAGCATTTTACTCGTACGGTTTGTGAGTTATGCACTGCTAAACTACTGGACCGATACCATTCATGCAATTTATATATCAATCCTTAGGCACCTATTTTCTCAACTACTAGGTCTCGTAGACAACCCCAAAAATAGACTTATTCCTATAGACACCTCATTTTTTATTGACCCCTGGTCATATTTGAAACTTAGGCACTTAAACCTCAGTTTAAGACTAGGTTCCCAACCTAATTCACTTAAACCACCACTCTGATACCAACTTATAACACCTTACGGAGATCATCGAATCCTTATCTTATTGGAATATAAATTACACTTGATAGTTTTAAGGATGTTACATAACACCATAAAGAATTCCTCTATTCATCTCAATAGTTTGCAGTGGAAATACAAGATAAATCCACAAATGAGAACTATTACAAAACTAAGGACGAAGGAAAACTAAGCCATCTCGCCAACGCCTCTAGGATCACATCTTCCTTTCCGTTTTGTGCTACTCTCAACTTGGTATCTTCCTGAAAATGATTTTATTTTAAAAAAAAACGAGAGTTAAACCATGTGGTCTAGTGAATTCCCTTACATCTTAACTGAAATAAACAATGATAAAATAATAATCAACAATGGAACTATATCATATTTGACTTACAATTTAGCACATTCTCATCTCACGGACATTGGACAACATTTGAAGCAACCCCGTACAACCCCCATAACAAATTTAATAATCTAGCCCTTATTAGTTGTCTATCCAATGGGCTAAAAAAATCAAGGCACATGAATAATAACTTCCAATATGTATTACTACCTCAAAGTACCAACATACGTTTGTTGTGCAATTCCACACACCCCACATAACCACAAAGAGCTCATTTCATCAAAGGCAAGATGGTATATGTTGCTTAATAATAATAATAATAAAAATCTCGCATAAAACATAATCCAGATTCAAAATCATTTTAAAACGTTTATGATTCATACAATTTAGAGTAAGGGAACTCATCTAGTATTTCGTACACTACTCCAAGCCTAACGGCTAGAAATCTCAAACCGAACACCTGAATTAGCCAATTTAATAATATTGTTAACCCAACTTAAACATCTCAAAAGTCTTATAATAAATCCACAGAGAATCCCTAGAAGGATACCCCAAACTCCAGCTCGAAATAATAAACGAAACAATAACAGTGGCTTGCGCGGCTCGCGCCGCAACTTTAGGTCACGTGCTAAGTTGTGCAACCTACTATTTGCACTGCTTTGCAGTCCATAACAAGCCTAATTCCTTCATTTAGGAAACTTCCCAAACCATTTCTAAACCAAATCTAACCAACAATTGGTAAACAAGCCATCAAATCACCAGTTCCACCATGAGTTCATTACCTAAGGAAATTTCACCATTAAATGATCTAGATCCAAACAACACATAATGGAGAGTTTAGACTAGAAGGATGAAGTTTTTCCCAAATTACTCAACAAAACTCCATTAATGGAGAGTTTAGACTAGAAGGATGAAGTTTTTCCCATAAGGAGATGATTATTCCCTCTGATTCTTCACCAAATCGATTAAGAGCTTCAAGATCCTTCTCCCTTCTTCATTTCTGCAAAACACACACTACATCATGTGGTAAACTTCTTATTTACAACTCTGGCGCATGAAGATTAAAAATGATTACAAAACTAACTCTGAACTTTATAAAACAACATAAGGAAGGTATGATCATTACAATTGAAGTTTCAAAATCCAACCCTATAAAAATCCATCACATTGCATTTATTGTCAAGCCTAGCTTTATAAAAATATTTAGTGAGATGCAATTGGATTGGCATCTTTCACTTCTAAAGTTCTATCATGGCATCAAGTTATATATGTTTTCAACAGAATCACCATAAAATTTCCAAACTGAACATAGGTAAGGGATCACTATAAAACATTTTATTTTATTGAAGGTGCTAACCAAGTCCCCACATACGAATTATAGTTGTGAGTCACCTTTTGGATGGTTCCAAGCACCGATCAACATGGTGCGTCACTTTTTTCATCTATATCGAGTTATATGAATAGGCAGTTTCACGAAACTCCTTAGTGGAAATAATTTAATTAAAAGTCAAAGAGTTGAATACTTTTTAGAAAAAGAGATTGACAAAGACTTTTGAATACATTCTAATTTTGTTGTGTTCATTGTTGGTTTTGTGTGTGTGAGAGAAAAAGAGACAGAACACAAATGCTTGTAATAAAGAGATAAGGTCACTTAAATGAGTAGGCCTCTGGAAGCAATTCATTTCGATACATTGCACTCGGCATATCATAGTCCTCTATTATCAAACGAAGTTGAACCAAAACATGCTACAAATTTCAATAAAATTTGGAGAGTGTCAACATTGAAGAACGACAACAACAATTGTTAGATCCGGTCTTTGAGATTCAAAGAAGTAGAAGAAAAGATAGATGAACAAGATATAACTGCATAAACGCCCCCTTAAAAAAATTAATAAATAAGGTTTATAAAGGTATCATCACCATCAACCAGTTTTGTTTATCACGATTAAAACGTTACCAATCCAGTATGGTTTAGAAAAAAATAAATACATTATTTAAGATTTTCAACAAACACGTGGTAAGCAATAAAAGTAACAAAAGAATAAACTACAAAAGAATTGGTTTTGTTGCTCCATGATCAAGATTTTGATGTTTTGGTAAACATACAAACAACAATCATTTAAGACACATGCCTAACAACAGGTGAAAAAAAAAAAGATGAGAACAAAGTTGCTACAAACCTTAAAAGATGAGATTCACTAAAGTGCTTGATCTTTGTACAAATCAAGAGTCCGACAATCATTATCAAAATCATTAGCTTGCCTCTTAAATTTGTATAAATCAAAATATATTGAGAAATCAAACCTGGAATTGGAATTTTGTGAAGGGTCAAATCAAATAAGTTGCACACATTAGAACGTTAGAAATGAAATAACTTCATCTAGATTCACCAAAATATCCAAGCCTGGATAATAGAAAAACATATGATTGTTCAATCAAATGACGGTTCATCAAATGTTGAGTTAACAGGAAACATCTGATTGTTCAATGGGTCTCAAATATCCAAGCCCATAAAACAAACAGAACATTTTAATTTTCAATGGGGTTTAAAAGAATGAAGAACAGTCGAATAAGACGAGCTGATAAGGTTTACCAGGTCACAAACTGATGTTAAGTTGTAACACATACCTTGAATTAGTCAAAGGTAAAGAACACATACCTCGAATTAGTCGAAGATGAATAAAATATGCCTCAAATCAGCTGAGTATATGGAATCCCTGACCGAGAGAGGAGCGATGAAGCATTGAACATAACTCAAACCTTATAAATGCCAGGAATCCAGGAATTGTGAATCGTCACTTTGTAAATCGTGAATCTTTATCTTGGAATTGTTAATCATCCCTAAGAATTGTGAATTGTCGTTGATGAGTGATGAGAAGTATGTATGAGAGGTGTGTCTTGGAAGGTTAAATTCAGGTGTGGCATTGAGAACTTGTACAATAAGCATAAAGTGTTGTAATTAAAAGATTTTAAGACTTATGCATAAATTAATAGTACATAGTGAAACCATAGTTGTTTTTAAGACTTTGTAAACTCATCACAACCATTCAACTTATCTTATGAATCAGTGGGTGACATTTATGAATATAACCATGGAACTTGCATTGTAACATCCCCTTAAATTCATTAAAGGAAAAACAAAAAATGAAAATTCCAATATTACCCCTAATCGATGCCCAACTGAATGAATCAACAAGGAATGAAGATTGCATTTGATTTGTAACACCCGAATTTTTAGTATCCATAATTTCAAGTCTCTTATATATTTTGAGCGTATTATAATCATTTAGAAGTATAACAATGGTGGTTGAATTGGTTATCGCATTTGGAAAAGTCTACCTTTGGTCGAAATTTATACTGCTCGCAACTGGCATTCCTATTTTTCTCGCGCCCGCGAGTAAACCTGAAAAAGTGGGCAGTAGTTTATTTTTGTAAACTGCTCGCGGTTGCACTCCTATTTTGCTCGCGTCCCGCGAGTATCTTGGCAGAAACCCTACAACCCCCTTTAAATACGTTTTTTCCTTATTTTCCTCATTTTTCTCATTTGTTTCTTTTCCTACTCACTTATATCTCTTTTAAATTGGTCCCAACCATCTCCTTTACCCTCAATCTATTTCTTCAAGAGTTTTGTGAGATCAAGAGCTAGGGATTATGAATAAACCTTTCACGATTATAGTCTTATCTATTTGAGCTTCGACCCACTTTCTAGATTCTCACTAAAACCCGATTTAAAGACTTAACATAGCATTCATTGTACATCTATAAGTGTTTTAAGACTTATAAACATCAATATGTCAAATTTAGCTTCAAGATCCAAGTTATCATCTTCATTTTCCCAACATTTTCACCATTATTGACCTAGATTTGGAGTTTTTCCTAAAAACAAATTGTAAGTTCATCTTAACCTTCTAGACCTTTATTCTTGTTGAAACCTTTCATTTAACCTCCTAGAACTTTGATTTTGAGGTATTTCCTATATTTTGAGGTTTTGAGCATTTTTGAGTATTTTAGATGATTAGAGGTTTTGACTAGGATTTGTTATGAATCTGAGTTTAAGGTTACTTGTGTTGCATCTTTCGGTGTTGGTTATGACCCAGATAAAGTTTGAAGAGGTGTCTGTTGTTGGATTGAAAGTCTTAACCGAAGGAAGCTTAATATTGGGACAAAACCTAAATTTAGCCTAAATCTAGCAAGGTGAGTTCAAGTTGTCTTATGAAAACTATGTTCATAGTAAAAATGTTAGTTTAGGTGGCCACATGAGCAAGAGACATATGTTTTTGAGGCCTTTTGTTATACCTTGCAAAATTGGTATGTGGACAGGACGAGAGACGTCCGTGAGTGGTCAAAGTTGCAGGCAAAGAGTTTGGATAATGTAGTATTTGGTGGCCATGACTGGACGCCGCTAATGTCACACCATCCAGACTGGATCCCCCAGACCCACTGGGATTATATGATAGACCAGGTATGTATGATTTTCTTTGTAACAGGTTCATTTCAGTTTGTATATTGATTTTTATCTTTTATGTCTTTAGAAGTGTGGACTCAGGGTGTATTTAAACGTCAATCTGCGGCCAATAAGGCCAATGGTGCGAGGTCGACGTCCTCTAGGCATATCGGAGGATCTATTAGCACGATTGTGCATCGAGAACGGATGGTATTTTTTCATCTACTATATTAAATGTATATAATTTATCATGAATTTATTGTTTACTAACAACTGAAGTTGTATATTGCATGTAGAAAGAAGCATGGAACTGTTACCCCATCATCAGTGTGGTTTTTGACCGGACACACTGCACGAACAGGAGGCTAGTTCCGGGTGCGACCAGACCGCCCATGGATCCTCCGATATACATTGATCCGACTCACGAGGTCGAGCAGTAAGTTCAATTTTTGCACCAGATTTAATTTATTTTCTGAATCGGCTAGTTTTATAGGTAAATGACTAGTAATTAGTTTGGGTTGTCGTTATTGGGTTGCCGTTATTGGGTAGACGATATGTGTAATTGTTACCATTGCATTTTACTACTTAAAAATATATAATGGATATGTTCCAATTACAGTCGTTATGCTGTCGAAATGTCTATAAGTTTTTATTACTTAACACAATTTTGTTTTGGTATTTGTAGATGTCGTTTGTCAAGACTAGAGATGACGAATTCCCTGATGTTGATTCGATCACAATTACTCCCGAGATACAGGGACAATTGTGAGAGCGTACTGTCGGAAGCCGGAAAAAGGGTGGTGTTTACGGTTTCGGTAATATTCCGGGGTTCTTGGCTGTAACCGGTCAATCCGGCCCCAGTTCAAGCAGGGTTTCAGATAGTTCTCGTGAATTAGAGGTATGATTAATATGGTTGTAATACATGCATGTATTATGTTTTAGTAATTATCGCTTAGCATTGTTGTTTGTCAAATGTGAATTAATTTCAGGTACATTCGTTGAGAGAAGAGCTGTTAGAATAACGAAGAAAGAGAGAAGAAGAAAAGTGCACACAAGAAGAGCGGTTTAGGGTGTACGAGGAGGAGTTGTGATGCCAGTGTAAATTGGTGTTGCAGTTCGAGGCTTTCATGTCACAATAGAAGACGTAGAATCCTCCTGGTTCTCCTTCGTAGTTTTAGGATAACTAGATACAATTTATGATATAATTTTGTAGATTCAAAACTGTATCGTTTCGTATGTTAATTTTTTTTTGTTTCATGTGTTAAAATATGGACAGGAAGTTGTACATGAAATTAGGTTTTTTAAATATAAAAAAAACCTCATTTCAATGGATCATCCATCGGAAACAAATTAATAATTTATTTAAAACCATCAGAATCCGTTGGTAAAGGTCCGTCGGAAATCCGTCGCTAATGGTATCTGTCGGTAACATTATCCTCGGTAATGCCTTCCGTCGGAAAGGGTTCCATCAGAAATCCGTCGGTAATACCTTTATCCACGAGGCATTTCCCGACGGGCCTTTACCGATGGATTTCCGACAGAATTCGTCTTTACCGACGTGTTTGTCCGTCGGTAATGGTGGTTTCGGTTGTAGTGACATATTAGTGATTTCCCAACACAAATACTTTGTACAAATACCTTTTATCAACAAATAATAATTTTCCATAGTTAGGTCAAAGTGGTTTTGAGTTCTAAAAACCAATATTATTTTGAAATATATCAACACCAAGAGTTTAAACCATTCCTCATACTTAATTTAACAATACAAGTAAAATCACCAAATATCTCAAGTTTAACGTAATTTATCAAAATCAACCAAATACAAAGTTAATGGAAATATAAACTTGTAGGAGATAAAATGCATCATTTTCACATGTATATAGATTTATAAAAGAGTAGGATGAACTCACAAATGCTAGATTTTAAGAAAACCCTAGAAACCTTGAAGCTCTAGGTAGGCCCGTTTCTGACAATTTTTAGGCCCTGAGGGAGATTTAAAAATGGGCCCTCGATAAGTACCTTTCTTTTAGTATATTGTTTTTATTTTCAGAAATAATATGAATTCAAGAAAAATACTAATAATTCATATGACACCGGTTTTCCCGTATTTCCTAAATGCAAAATCAATCAATAGTTACTTCTAATTAATATTATCCATTATATCATTTTTACATAGCATCATAAATCTGTTCCACTGCCAAACACATTTTATTATATAGATTGACATCATTTAGGGTTACAATGTTGATTATTCAGAGTAACACTTTATGTAAATCCATATACAAATCAGTTCGGTTTCCATGTCAAATCATGTTAATGTTTTCATCATGATATTAAACTCTTAGTGTTAAAACAAACTTTTTAGAACCTTCATTTTTAGAATCAAAAGTCCATATTGCTTACTATTTGAGATTTTATTGTTGTTTTAGAGATAAGAAAGTACTTAAGATTCATACACTCAATATTAGGTAAGAAAAAATCAATATTGTAGTAGTTTTGAAACCAGTCTCATGTGATTGATAAATTTTTTAAATGTAGGAGTTTTCTTAGTTAATAAAAAGAATTTGTATATTTTCTTTATTAACCAGTTTTACTATATTATAATACAAAAAAAGATTTCATGCGGATGAAATAATCAAAAGAATTTGTATATTTTCTTTATTAACTTTTTGGAACTACTACCATATATTACATATGAAAAAATTGGGCCCTTATTTTTTTGGGCGTTGGGCGTACGTCCGGCCCGCCCTCCCCAGAGACGGCACTGACTCTAGGAATGAAGAGGAAATATTGATCTCTAAGCTATTAACTCCAAGGAATAATGCACTAGATGGTACTTGGATTTTCCATACCAAATCCTATTAATGAGATTTTTGATTGTAATAAATGAGAAAAATGTAGAGGGAATGTGAGAGAGAATAAGAAAAGGATAAAGTTGCAGCAAAGGGAAAGAAGGAATCGAGAAATGAAATCAGATGGTGGTTGCCTTGTGAGATGGAAAGTCAAGGAGGTTGCCATAAATATTACCCAAAAATATTTCGGCCGACTTTCTGGCGGCTCAAACCCTTAGGAGAGCCGAAATTCCCACTAATTTAAAAGCGATGATTAATGCATTTTATACATACACCAAAGAGATTGGAGGTTCTCTCATCTCACGACATTCCATGTGGGCCCCCCACTAACACCATAAACTTTGATTTAAAATAAAAAGGGAAAAGTCTAAAAAAACTCAACAAACTATTTGTTTTTGATTTGTTAAGTCCTTAAACTAATTTTTTTTAAATGATTAAATCCTTAAACTTTGTAAAACGGATTATATACATCCTTTTTAACATCAATGTTCTCTAAAGGTAAAAAAAGAAAAAAAATAATTTACTAAACCCTAATTTTTTTTACGTTAACCATAGATCGCCTACTCTTCCTCCCATCTCCACCAGCCACTCTGCTACTAGCCACTGTTGCAACTAGCCGCCGTCACCACCAGCCACCATCGCCGCCCCACAGCCACCAGCCTGTGTCGCAACCAAACAGGCTCGATTTTCAGATTTCTTTAAGTTTTCATGAATCTTTTTTCCTATTTATGATATAGTGTTGTGTGATTACTTATTTAAAGTGAGCCAAAACTCAAAATTTTAGTCCTCTGATAGAGATTTCTCAACAATTTGAGAGTTCTTTTTTAGTTTAATCAATTTTTTTCTATATATAATCTTGGTTTTGTATACTTATCAATTTTAAATAACGAGAACATAACTTATTGATTAATCTGACGGAGTTTTCTTGAATATTTGACATAGATTTGCTTCAGTTTGGTTCAACTTATAAACATATCTCCTATTGTATATTATAATTGCTTTCCATTTGCTTCCAATCACTTAAGTATTGAACAAAAATATGTTTCCATTTACTTACACTTGTAATTTACAGTTTAACTATTCTTATTGGGTTTCGTTTTCATTTGATAATTATGATGTTTCCATTGTATTTTTGTTTATAGGATGGCATCCGATTATAGTGACGATTGTAGTGATGACCCTTCGTATGAGGAAAGTGATGATTCAAGTGATTATATGTCGGATACTTTATCGTTGGACCTTGAAAACGAGGATGATATAATCAATCAAAAGAAAACAAGTGATGATCCATTTTTGTATAAGCTTTGTAATCAAGTTCGTGACGAAGTTGGGCCCGATGTTGAGTTCAATGGGGATGAAGGGGATGATGATATTGGAGAGCAAATTATACAAAAAAGGGTGCAATATCCGGTACATGATCCTAGTGTTCATTGGAAATTGATGAAACCACAAATTGGTGAGAGGTATGACAAACCCTATCAATTAAAGCAGTGTTTGATAAACATTTCGGTTGCTAATGGCTACCAACTAGAGTATATAAAAAATGATTCAAATAGACTACTTGTTACATGTGGAAAAGGTCAGAAAGATCACCTATGTCCTTTTAGATTATATGCATCTTGGATGCGAGAAGAGAGGTCATTTCAGATTAAAAGCATCAAGAGTAGCCACAAATGTAGTAGAAACTATAGTTTTGGATCCTTAGTAACACCAAATTGGATCGCAAAGCATTATGTTAGAGAAATAGTTGAAAGACCATTCATAAAAACGAAGGATATGCAAGAGGATATTTATAAGAAGTTAATGGTTAGAATTAGTAGGGGTCAATGCATCCGGGCCATGTCTAGGACCCTTCTTGAAATTGAAGGCTCTTTGAGAGAACACTATGGTAAATGGGATTATGCACACGATATTAGGAGGCCCAATCCGGGATCTACAGTCAAGATGGAGGTATACTTAATGGCAGATGGAAGTAATGAGTTTACGAGGTTTTATGTATGTTTCAAAGCACTTAGGTTGCGTTTGGTTCGACGGAATGGAATGGAATCTGGTGGAATTGGAATCAGAATTCCTTTGACCGGATTCAATTCCATTGTTTGGTTGGCTCTTTTTAACGAATGGAATTCTCCAATTCCTTTCAATTCCACAAAAAATGGTTTTTTTCATTCCTTAGCAAATATCTAGGATTTTGATGGAATGGAATCTTGACTTTTCATAATACCCATTCTACCCCTGAGCTAATTTACCAAATTTGTTAAAATTTGTTGTGCTCTAATCATCAGATGGGTTTGATTTCTCCTAGTAGGGGTGAGCACGGTTCGGTTCGGTGCGGTTTTTGGCCAAAACAGAACCGGAAGCCGAGCCATTCGGTTTTTGAAAAACCAAATTGTTCGATTTTTAGTTTTTAGAGAAACCAGACATTTTCGGCACAGTTCGGTTTGGGAACCAAAACCGAACCATTTGAATTTTTGGTTTTCGGTTTGGTTTTTTCGGGGGTTTTTTTCAGTTTTCGGTTTTTCTATTTCGGTTCGGTCTTTTCAGGGTTTTTTCAGTTTTCGGTTTCTCGGCTTTTTTTCGGTTTCGGTTCCGTTTTTTGGGGGTTTTTTTTCAGTTTTCGGTTTTTCGATTTCGGTTCGTTTTTTTAGGGTTTTTTCAGTTTTCGGTTTCTCGGGTTTTTTCGGTTTCGGTTCGGTTTTTGTTCACCATATTAGTTAGGTTCTCCATAGGCTGCTGCAACAGCTAAAATATATCTTGCACTAACAGATGTTGTTTTGCTGTTTTTCTGTAGTTTTTTTGCTGTTTGTGCTGTTTTTCTGAAGTTTTTACCTGTTTTGCTGTAAAAAAAATATGATTATTGCTGTTTTAGTAGTTTTCTACAGTTTTTAGATGTTTTATGCAGTTTTTAGTTGTTTTATGCAGTTTTTAGCTGTAAAAGAACTCAACATATTTTTAGTGTTAAAAAAATTGAAGTAATTAATAATTATTATATTAAACTATTTTTAGTTTAAAAAAAATTAAATTTAATAAAAAGGGTATTTTAGTCATTTACTATAATTTCATTCCAATTCCAATGCCACATTCTGTGAACCAAACAGACAGATTCCAATTCCTTCAACAGATTCAAGTCCAATTCTGCCAACCAAATAGCTGGTCAAACCTGACAACATTTCATTCCAATTGCTTCAAAGTCAAATTCCTTTGATAGTTTTCATTCCATCCAATTCCATTCTGCGAACCAAATGCCCCCTTAGAGATGGGTGGATTAGTGGATATAGGAAGGTTATTGGACTAGTTGGTTGTTTCTTAGAAGGGGTGTGCAAAGGAGAGTTATTATCAGCAATCGGTCGCGATGGAAATAATCAAATTTACCCTATAGGTATGTATATTCAAACTATGCTTATTATAATACTTTTATGTTATTATTATTATTATTGGTTTATTCACTGACAATGTCGATGCTTATATAGCTTTAGTTGTGGTGGATGTGGAGAACAAAGAGAATTGGAAATGGTTTATTGAACTACTAACATAAGATATTGGTGTTAGTGAAGGAGCAGGCTTACTATCATGTCTGATCAACATAAGGTAGCTTTATACATTTTATATTTTAGGGCTTACTTTTTTAGTGGTTATTTGATTCAATTAACACACTCACACTTAAACTCACATGCACATTGTATATATGTAACAGGGCATTGTTGAAGCAGGAAAAGAATTGGCACCAAATGCAAAACATAGGCATATGTGCAAGCCACATATATGGTAATTTCCATAAAAGGTTTAATGGTGTTGATTACAAAAACAGCTTTTGGGTAGCAGCTACATCCACTTTTGAAGCAGATTTCATGTCACACATGGAAAAGATTAAGACAGTAGACCTTGATGCATACAATCATTTGATTGAAAGAGACCCTAATACGTGGTGTAGGGCAGTTTTTCAACCAGATAGGGCTTACGAGGCTGTAGAAAATAGGATATGCGAGTCATTTAATTCAGTCATTATTAATGCTAGACAATAACCCATAATCACAATGTTGGAAGAGATTCGGGTATTTGTTATGGAGAGGAATTACCAAATGTCAAACAAAGCACAACAATGGGAATCAGTTGTACGTCCAGCCATAAAGAAAAAGTTAAAGAAGTGGGGAGAAAATCACATTTACATATTTATCTATAATGGTAATATAATTATGTACGGAAATGTATTATAATGTATTTTTTTGTCTTACTTAGATATTGGTCTGTTATCCCTAGCGGCGGAAATGTGTTTGAAACAAGAAATCTTTATGAAGCAATGGTGGTGGATCTAGATGCTGAAAAATGCAGTTGCAAATTATGGGACATATCAGGTATTCCTTGTGTGCATTCCATAGCTACCATACATTTCATCAACAAAGATCCAGAAGATTATGTCAGTGAATGGTTTAAAAAAGATCTCTTCAAAATGGCCTATGAACATCATATAAAACCATTGAATGGGAGCAATATGTGGATTCCAACACCTTTTATCAAACCAACCTCACCTAGAGAGAGGAGAATGCCCAGGAGACCATCTATCAAGAGGAAGAGATCAGAATCTGAGAGCCAAGTTAAAAGATTAAGCAAGTCTGGAAAGACAATGACATGTAGAAATTGCTTGGAAAAAGGGCACAATGCTAGGACTTGTAAGAATGAGAAGTAAGATCCACCACTTAAACCCGTTAAGCCAAAAGGTAGGCCGAGATTGAACATTCTGAAACCGACTACAACAAGAAGAAGCTCTAGTGGCGGAAGAGGCAATAGAGGTGGAAGAGGGACCGGAAGGGAAGGATACCAACGTATGCATATGTTGAGTGGGCCCACAAATGACATGACTGCCACGTGGGTATGTCCTGCCCAAATCCCAGTATTTTTATTATTTATATTTCTTTTTTCAGTTTTAAATTGGATAGCCTCCCTCTTTTATATTTATCAAGTCCCAATAAATACCCACTCTGTTTTATTTAGTTTTTTTGTTTTAAAATCATCAAGTCCCAATCCATATCATTTTCCTATCAGCTACTTCCGTTATATTATTTTATATTACTAGTAATAACACATTCGATATGCTTATTATTGAAGAATTCCATAATTTGTAAGGTATAGGAGATTCATTTTAAACCATTAATTTAAAATACTTAATGAAATAGTTAAATGTTATATGAATTATTAAGGACAAATGAGAGTATGATACGTGTCATATTCAGACTGAATAATCAATGAAATATTCAGACCATGGTGTTTCTTATGATCCAATCACCGGAGAAGCAATGATTTGGGTAAATCTTTTTTTATTATTCATATTCAAATGACAATCTGTTTATAGTGAACCATTATTTACATTTCATATTTATTAAAGACATCATTAGGTGTGTCACGATCATTATGGCCAAATGGCATCCTTCCACATTCAATTTCAAGTTTGGAGGACCAACTTGGTCATGAAGTTCAAGAACATTCGGATATTGGTGATGAAGGTGAAGTTGATGGTGTACATGAAAGTCAAGCGGTTGATGAGGCTCTTACTTTAGATTAAGCATCACTTTATTATTGCAAATGATATAACTTTTAGTACATTCCTATTAGTGGGATGAACATATATTTTAGTATAGTTGTGAAGGGATGGGTATTGTTTTAGTATATTTAGTGGGATGGACATAGATTTTGGTATATTTGTGAAGGGATGAGCTTTTTTAGTATATTTTGTGAAAGAATGGGCGCTTTTTTGTATATTTTGTTAAGGGGCTGGATATAATTTTTGTATGGATCTATTTATGCTTTATGCATAACTTTTGGATGTTGCGGAATTAAGTAATGGAAATGTTATAATTTTTCTTTGTTTCTCTGTTTCATTGGTTCATTTTTCTTTGTTCTCGGTGAGAATAATTTATTTATTGGGTTGTCCATAGTAAGCCCATACAGCCCAGGGGTTGTCCACTATGGTGCTGTCATATGGATGATCGAAGGAAGGGCTGCAACAAGAGACGATGATGCTGTTATTCCTGTTTTTATTTTTGTTGTTTGGCCTCTTTTAATTGTATGTTTGATTAAGTTACTGTGGTAATAAAAGTTGGTTCTTGGTTGTTCAAAAAATAAAATCAGATTTTGTTCATGATTTTGTTCAAAAATGTTCAAGAATTTATTTGGTAAAGAAAATTAGGAAAAGGTTTAGAGATATATTTGTTAAAAAAATTCAAGGACTTAATCAATCAAAGTTAGATAGTTTGTTGGGTTTCTTTAGATTTTTCCTGAATTTTTAACACATTACCCTGTTTTGCAAGTTACAAGGATGTATTTAACCGGTTTTAAATAGTTTAAGGGTTTTATCATTCAAAAAATAGTTTAAGTACTTAATCATTCAAAAATAGATAGTTTATTGGGTTTTTTTTTAAACTTTTCCCAAATAAAAACTAACCTATATATATTGCATACATATATAACATATATTATATATTACATATATAACATAAATATATATATATATATATATAGAGAGAGAGAGAGAAGAAAGTTCAAATGCGAACTCAAATTTGGTTGTGAACATGAGGAAAAATGAGAGCGCGACACGTGTTTGATTAAAGATTATTCAGACTGAATATACAAAGAAATATTCAGACTGAAAAAGCATTATTCAGACTGAATAAATACTACATTCAGTCTGAATATTTCTTTGTATATTCAGAGTGAATAAATACTATATATTTCTTTGTATGGGACACGTGTCGCACTCTCATTTGTCCTCACGTTCACAACCAAATTTGAGTTCTCATTTGAACCCGGCCCTATATATATATATATATATATATAGACTTGGGATCACGCAGTGGTGGATCCAAGATTTTTATCCACCGGGGTCCTATTAAGATAGACTAAAGACGCGAAAAGTCACCTGACATGTTTTGGGAAAAAATTTGAAGTTTTTTAGTTGATTACAAAATATTTTTTTATTGTTTTTGTCGATTTTGAAGGATTTTCTGAGTGTTCTTGTCGATTTCGGAAGATTTTTTTGGGTTTTTTTATTGATTTCAAGAGACTTTTTTAGTGTTTTTGTCAATCATCGGCAAGATGGGGTCCCTTGAAAATTTTACTGGGGGAATTAAGGCTAAATACAATATTTTTAAGATTTTTTAGCCTACATAATTTTTTTTAACATTTCCTAGGTGGATAGGACCCCCCCCCCCCCCTCCCACCCTTTTTGGAGCTGTGTCCGCACCTGGGATCACGTGAGACCAACATGTTTTCGTGAGACCACATTTTTACACTTGAAACTTCACAGCAAATCACTTTGAAGGTAAAAAAAATTCGATGTTTTCGTGAAACCATATTTTTACGCTTGAAATTTCACAACAAAACACTAAGAAGGTAACATTATTGTGTTTTTTCTGTGAAAACTATGAACATGCCAAAAATGTCCATTTTAAAGTATTAACATGTTATCAAAGGTGTGGGTATTTGGTCAGTTTTGCAGCTTTGGTATATTTGGTCTTACAAATCATGTAAAAAGTTTATATTTGGATTTTTGGACATCTTGTTAAATAAAACGTATGTGTGGGTTCTTTTGATGATATATCTCATAAATGGAGGTTATTTAGTTTTCATGTGTTTGTGGTGCCCTTGGTTTATAAATCATTGGAAAATATACGTTATTGCATTATGAGGCATTTTGGAAATATGTGGGTATGATTTTCATTTGGAAATGGTTTGACTTAACCAATGTTATTTGTTTTGAGTAACGGCATATGTATTGAGTGGTTGAGGTTTTTGCTTGGTTTTGACCTTAACGAGTTTTGGGGACATTTATCTGATTTGTTGCTTTATTTCGAGCTTTGGAGTTATATATGCGATTATGGCATAATTATATGATATATTACACGTTTTGGGTGCGTTGGTCATTCATTTTGGGGTCGTGTAATTTAGACCGAGTTGCAATCGATCCATAGGCATAGAAGTCAGTTGTTGGTTTAGAATTGGAATTACGTCCCCATATTCATGTTAGAAACTGCGGATGTAACGGAGGACTTGAGGTATAGACCGTGGGTGGTTGAACTTATTGACGTATGATCCGTTGTTGGGAATAGTTATTTCCACGTTGTAGTTAGACACGGAGGTTAGCATCAGAGGACTTGACCTACAGACCATGGGTGGTTGATCTCGATGACCGTGTGTCCTGTGGTTTGTTGTTTCTAACTAGAGAGCGTGTCATAGGTATTGGAGGCCTCGAACTTAAAACCGTGGGTGGTTAATCTTGTTGACCGATACACTATGGTTGAAGCTCGATAACGTTGAATATGGCTTACTTATGTGTTCCACCACTATCGATATTAATACGGGCCTCCTACGTCGTCTTTGGATGTTTTATGCCCTTTCATTGGTGTGCGTGAGTTAATAGTTATAAGATTTGATTAAAGTTAATAGTTATAAGATTTGATTAAAGTTATGTCTTCTGTTTTAATGTGTATAGCTATATTTTTGGTTGCTTGAGTGTTGAGTTTTGGCCTCATGTTAAATGGGTATTTTGGTTAAATGGGATTTGAGAAAGATGTCGTCTTCATACTTAATACATCTCATTTTGAAAATCGTGATTTAAATAACATCTTTCCAGTTTACCGTTTTATATAAATGATGAAAACTGTTTGAGCTCGCTAAGCGTTAAACCTAACCCATTTTATTTGTCAGCATGGGCATCAAGCCCTAGTTGGGGTTGGTGCTAGCGACATCGTGATGAGATGAGTGCTAGTTAGAGGCTCAAGAAGGTTTTCGTTATTCGCTGATGTCTTCCACAATTAGAGATAACGACAATTTTCTTATTCCGGTTCAGAAGAGGTAATTTCTTCAGTTGCATTAGTGGATTGAATAACCTCTTTTTTAGTGCCAACAAAGTGCATGTGTTGTTGTTTAATGTTAATAAAAAGATGACGTGCGATAGGGTATTGGGTTTTAGTAACGTCTGACCTTGACTTAGCATTCATCAAAGGATTGATCTATCATTTGTGGTTGTTGAAGTTAGGTATGTTATTCGAGGTAATTCAAGTGACGATTTGTATACAATGGATTTATCCTTCATTTGAGGTATTATTGAAAATTTTAAATTAGTTGCTTTTTCCAAATTTCATAATGTTACATGATTTATCCAAAAGTTTGTAGAGTTAACACCAATCATTTGGTTAACAATTGATTGGCTCTCTCTTTCTTTCTTTATATATATATATATATATATATATAGGGGCGGGTTCAAATGAGAACTCAAATTTGTTTGTGAACGTGAGGACAAATGAGAGTGCGACACGTGTCTCATTTCAAAGAAATATTCAAACTGAATATTGTATTTATTCAGTCTGAATAATGCTTATGCAGTCTGAATATTTCTTTGTATATTCAGTCTGAATAATCTATGTTTAGACAAGTGTCGCGCTCTCATTTGTCCTCACGTTCACAACCAAATTTGAGTTCGCATTTGAACTTTCCTCTATATATATATATATGTGTGTGTGAATTTTTAAATGTAAACTGCAGTTAAAGTAAAAACTAAATAATCTAATTGTAGTCCTCCAATTTCTTTATCAACGGTTGTTGGGTATATTGACCAGTTTTTGGTAAAGATTCTTGTTTTCATAGAAGGGTTTCTTTGCAATTATGGATCTTGATTAGTGCTAATTACTTTTGTTCTTTATTTGTTGGAGGTATATCCACTAGTTTCTGATAAAGATTTTGGTTTTCATAGAAGGGTTTGTTTGAAATTATGGATCCTGATTAGTGCTAATTAACTGATGTTGTTCTTCATTTGTGTACTGTAGGTATATCTATCAGTTTTCGAGGCGTCTTTATGTTGAATACAAGAATAGTGGCATTGATGTGCAGTGTCAGGTAAATTGTTGCATGTTTTGTTGGATTAATCAAATAAACTTAATCCATTAAGGATTACCACACAGAAATTGTCTTCATTAACATTAAATCTTACATACGTTTACACACACACACACACACAGATATATATATATATATATAAACTGACTTTGAACCATCACAACCCTTCATGGTTGATGGTTGAATATGCATACTGCCATCGTAATCGTTGTTTCCATAAGCTATTAGGCTCGAATCATCTACTTTCTGATAACAGATTCCATGATCGATGGTGCCTTTTGCCTGCTTCCCAGTGACTTTGCTTCGGAGTTTCCATAAACCTGTTGATTAAACTAAACTGCTGCTTATAACCAACCTTTTACTAACATCTCCATTTTCTTTAAACTTCCATTTCACTCCAATAGGCTTGTGTCATTTCTATTAATGGATTATATCTATCTCTTGATCCATTTGCTACTCTTAACAGCAGCAGCATCAAAATCTACAGCAAATAATGCAAAATCAACCAACTCGTTATTGTTTAACTTTTATCATCTTTCATAAGATTCCTCATCTTTAATCACATCGAATATTACATCCCTACTAATTGTTGGATCGAAAGTAAGAAATCAACAATTAATCAACCAAAGTCCATGTTTTATTTCTGAGAAAATCACACTTTGAAATTTGTACAATTGATACATATTTATAGACACCAAAAGGGTGCCATCAAACCATCTCAATGGTTCGCCTATGGTGGCGTTGTTTCATGAAACAGTCACACCCCTTCATGAACAGTCACACCCCTTCGCTAAATAACTACCTATATATAAACATATATATACTATTTACATAAATAATACCTTAAACTAAGTTTAGTTTAAATATCCGATACTCCCCCTTAAACTAAACATAGTTTAAGTGAGGTCTTCCATTCTTCAAAGCTCGTTTACAGTAGTGTTGGACCAATTGTTGGTTCGTCGTCTATGTATGGAACCAAGTTAACTTCCTCTTCCTTCTTTGTGCATTCATATTTGAAGTGTCCAAATTTGTTGCACTTGAAGCATTATATCTGACTCTTGTCTTGTTGGTGTTGGTTACCAACTTTGTTCCTCCACGATTTCCAATTTCTACCACGACCTCTTTCTTTGATATCTTGATTTGATTTTCTATAACCACAACGTTCACAGCTTTGCTCTTTGTCTTCTTATTTTCCGTCTGTTTTAGCATATAGAAGTCCATCATGTGTATCTTCTTCCTTGTTTGGATTCTTAATGCGTTCTTCATAGGCCTTTGAGTGAATTTTGCTGGCACAGACCCTAGAAGTTTTTGAACCAATCTTTTGTTCTCTATTGTAGATCCAAGATTGTTTGCTTGTGACACAAGTTGACTAATTTTTCTGGTAAATTCATCGAGTGATTCTGAGTCCTTCATTTTCAGGGATTCAAATTCTGATTCTATTGTTTATAGTCTAGCCTCCTTGACTCTGTCAGCACCAACGAATCGAGCTTTCAAGTCTTCCCATATATCTTAGGCTTCCGTATGATGAGCAACTTGTAGAACGAGTTGTTCGGGCAAAGCTTGAAAGAGATAAGCAATAGCCATTGTGTTTTTCTTTATATCCACATCTCCTTTTGGTTCGAGTGCTTCCCTTATTTCATAGACATTAAATAGTGCTTTAATCTTTACGGCCAAATAGTATAATTCGTGGAATTTAGAATCGGGCATTGGAAAGTCATTGACATCCCTCCTTCAATTTTCTTTGACGTTCCAGAATCCATCCCTCCTTTATTTTCTTTGGATGATTCAGGCATTGATCGTTTCTTCTTTCTTCCAATTTTTCTTGTTTGCGGGGCGAATCAAACCAACTGTTTCTAACAATCCTCTAGTTCTTTTTTCACCGGTCAAAAACTGATGTCTTCTTCTGTTTTGCGGGGCGAATCAAACCAACTGTTTCCAACAGTCCCCTGGTTCTTTTTTTCACCGGACAAAACTACTGTCTTCTTCTGTTTGTGGGGCGAATCAAACCAACTGTTTCCAACAGTCCCCTGGTTCTTTTTTCACGGGACAATTTTTTCTTGTTTGATTAGAAAGAATTTAACAATAAAGTCAAAACTTTACTATTTGAATTAACAAGTAAAGTTTTAAGTTTTATTAAAAATAAAATTATATATATCACTCACGTTGATATATTTTTTTTAAAACTTACTTTTATATTTAAGATTATAAGGATTAGGGTTTTAAAAAAAGAAACATACGCCCCTTTTGGTTGTGCCGCTTCTCTGCTTGTTTCAATCGAGTTCCTCTCTGATTTTTTTTGGTGGACGATTGCTTCTGCCTTAATTCCGGTCACCTTCCTGGTTATTCCGGTTGATGCCTGGACAACCGATTTCCTACCGGTTGTTCTTATGGCGCGATGATTGCTGCCTTCTTGCCTTCAATCGACGGTCTTTCTGACCGATTGGATTTCTCCGGTTGTCTTCTCCAGTTTCAATTAAGGTAAGTCTTCTTTTTTTGATTTTGATGCCAGTTGGCGGTAAAACGCCTTCTGGTGTTTGGCCGCCCTAGGTATCTCCTTGAGATTCTGATTTATCCCCAAATGATTAACTATGATGGTGGATTAATCGTTAATCTCTGGCGGTTTCGGTGATTCTCTCTATCTCTCTCGATTTCCCTCGATCTCTCTTGATGGTATTCGGTAGATGATGAGAAACTTTGGTTGAATAAACCCAAGCTCTGATACCAATTATTGGATCGAAAGTAAGAAATCAACAATTAATCAACCAAAGTCCGTTTTTTATTTATGAGAAAATCACACTTTGAAATGTCTACAATTGATACATATTTATAGACACCGAAAGGGTGCCATCGAACCGTCGCAATGGTTCGCCTATGGTGGTGTTGTTTCATGAAACAGTCACACCCCTTCATGAACAGTCACATCCCTTCACTAAATAACTACCTATATATAAACATATATATACTATTTACATAAATAATACTTTAAACTAAGTTTAGTTTAAATATCCAATACTAATAAATATAATCACTTTGCTGGTAATTGGATTATATAATTTATATGCCTCACTATACCCATATGGTTCTTACAAGTGACCCAAAACTTAAATATAACCCTTGTTCCCTGATTTTCCTCAATCACGATCCATATCTCTCTATCATGATCTCTTTCTATCTCTATCACTTCCATCTCCATTCCGGCGAGTTCTCTCGGTTCCGGCGTGTCTCCATGTTTTATACGGTCACAAAAAGGGAGAACACTTTATGGTGATAATATCCCGAGGGTCATCGAAGATTCATCATCTCTTCCGATTCTGCAACAAGCTCAACAACGGGCGGCACCGATAGCGTTTTACCCTTCTCCTCCTCGATGATCAGATGATGTTTGTTGAATATGACAGTGGTCTGAAGGAGGATACGTCGGAGAGCAAGTCACGTTTGGCTGACGTGCAGTGGCGGACCCAGGATTTTTCCCGAGCGGGTGCACCCTTAAATTGTATCAAATGTCCGCAAAGTTGTTTGATGTATTTTTCGGTTAATTTCGAATGATTTTTTAGCCGAATTCCGCCTTTGGGGACTTTTTAAAGTTTTTCGGTTGATTTCAAAAGATTTTTTAAGGTTTTTGGTTGATTTTGAGTGATTGTTTTTATGATTTTTGGTTGATATCGAGTGATTATTTTAAGGTTTTTGGTTGATTTCGAGAGATTTTTTAAAGTAGTGCTCCTTTAACCGTTGAAATATCAAAAGTTTAGCGGGTGCACTTCATGTAAGACTTACGAAACGCGATTTTTTTTACCCTTACGGAACTCGGTTGAGCGGTAGCACGGGACCCCCCTCCCCCAGGCCCGGTCCTGAGGGAGTGCGGGCCGGGCGTACACCCACGGCCCACAAGAAATAGGGGCCCAATTTTTTTATATATATACTATATAGTATATAGTAGTAGTTCAAAAAAATAATAATCAATAAAAGAGACAATTTTTTTATTATTTAATATGATCCAAAAAGAGTTTAGCATTATATTAAGAATCTAAACATGTAATCATTAATTACATTAGAGAAGAAATTTGTAAACAAAAAATAATTGGTTGTTCATTTTATAGTATTGATTGTTGTGTCTCTAAGTTTTTTTAATTTACTACTAAAATCTAAACTATCTTCTTTAGAAGACATTGATATATTGTCCATCATTCATCTTCCAACTGCATGAATTTATATTTTTGTATTAAGATATAGTAGATTTTGTTGTTATTAATTAAGAAACTCCTACCTTTTAGAAGAAAAATAATTATTAACTGTATAAAACGATCCAACTTATATCTATATTTATGATTTCAAAACTACTATTGTCTTTTCATTGGTGCATGAATCTTAACTACTATCTTGTCTCTAAAACAACAATAAGATTTCAAACTATAATAAACATGGACTTTTGATTCTAAGATTGATGGTTCCTAAAAAATATGTTTTAACCCTAAAAGTTTAAAATGGTGATGAAAATATTAATATGATCTGACATTGAAACTCAACTCATTTATATTGATTTACATAAAGTGTTATTTTAAATCATCAACATGATGACCCTAAAAGTGTTTGTCAGTGGAAAGATTCACTACGCTCTATAAAAATTATATGATAGATAATATTAATTTAGAATTATTATTGATTGATTTTAGATTTAGGAATACTAAAAAACCGTTTTATATGAATTATTAGTGTTTTTTGATTTCAATGTTATTTCTGATGATAAAAGAAACATATCGAATGTTTTTCATACTTATCGAGGGCCCATTTTTTCATCTTGCCCCGGGCCTAAAAAATGTCAGGATCGGGCCTGCCCTCCCCATAGGGTGGGTCCGCCTTTGCTGACGTGGAAGTGAGAATTTTAGGTTTTGACGCCATGATCAAGTTTTATGTTGGAGAAGTCTTATTAAAACCATTGCCACACTTGAAGATTTGCAGTTTAATATCCTTCATACCAACATCACCACCATTGAACAAACTGTGCATTATTCTTTCAACGTCAAGGTACAATCATTACATACAAACGTAGGTTATAAATTTGTTGTGAATAGTCATGAATAGGTATGAAATGTTATTATAGTATAATTATGAATTCTTTATTGTTCTTGTATTTTTTATTTTTGTTTATGGTTATGAAAACTTATGAATGGTTATTGGTATGAATTACGATTATTGTTCCTGGTTACGATTTTTGTTCACGGTTATTGAAATTTATGAATGGATATGAATGATTATAAATATGAATTATGATTTTTGTTCATGGTTATGAAAATTTATGAATGGTTATGAATATGAATTACGACTCTTGTTCATGGTTATGAATTTTTCTAAAAATTTATGAATGTTTTCGAATTGTACAAAAAATTATGAATGGGTATGAATTGTTCTTCTATTACGATTACGAATTTTTTAATTGTTACGAATGTTTTTGAATAGTTACTAATATCAATTAATTCTAAAAATATGGAATCGCTTTCATATGGTAACCGAATATGATATTTATGAAATTAATAATTTTTTTTAAAATCAAAGTTATTCCTAAAAATACGAATTTGGGAAAAATGCCCAAATACCCTTGGTTTATAAGTTTGTATATTAGTCTGAGTTGGCATTTGGATTAGCCCCTCTCTCTCTCTATATATATATATACATCTATATCTAGAAATAGGTTCATGCGAGGACGATAACAATCTACGAGAATGCGAGAACAATTCTCAGCCAATCATTTTGTACATGAAATTTTGCATGTACAAAATCACATATGATTCATGTACAAAATTATATATCATTCACGTACAAAATCATATATGATTAGTCGCGGGAAAACGAAAAAAGTCGCACGTGTCATTTTTGATACTTACAAAATCACATATGATTTTGTACATGAAATCATATATGATTTTGTACATGAAATCATATATGATTTTGTACATGAAAAATTTCATGTACAAAATGATTGGCCGAGGATTGTACTCGTATTCTCGTAAATTGTTACCGTTTTCGTATGAACCCGCCTCTCTATATCTATATCTATATATGTATGTATAGGGTTAGGTTTAAGGAAAAACTAACGCTTTTATAATCATTCATCTGGATGATATGCACATGTACATATAAGTAATTTGTAAACAATTTTTCTGGTGTGCACATATGCCTAACATGCGCACGTGTATAAAAACTAAAAAATAATTTCAATTACTTGTATGCAAATGTACATATCATACAGATAGATAAATGGTTCTCAACGTGTTGATCGTTTTTTCATATTTTGGGGTTTTTCACGTGAACCTTCATATTTTGGGGTTTTTCACGTGAACCTTCATATTTTGGGGTTTTTCATATTTTAGGGCCAGGTTTAAAGGAAAAGCTCAAAAAAGAAAACTGAATAACACCCTGGTAGTGCATACTCGTAATTTGTAACATGCTTACGTGCATATGCAATTATGCATAACATGCATTCGTGCATAGAAAAAAAAACTCATCTTCAATCGCTTGTAATATTTGTGCATATCGTCTAGATGGAGGGCTCCTAGCGTGTGATTTAGGGGGCGTTTGGTTCTGGCAAAGGAATGAAAATGGGAATACAAATGAAAATTACAGAGAATAAAAATGGGAATGAATTTTCATGCCCCCTAGTTTAATCAGGAATGAAAATTTGGGCTTTTGAGGGAATGAGCCCATTATATTATATATAACCTTACTGTTTTTTTTCTTATCATTCTCATTAGTTCTTGTTTAATATCTCCAACCAAACACCCCGAACCTCCCTCTCTCTGTCTCTATATATATATATATATATATGTGTGTGTGTGTGTGTGTGTGTGTGAGTGGGAAGGGTTCAAACAAGAACCCCTGTGATTTACGAGAACGCGAGAACGGTTTCTAAACCAAGTATTGTGTTTTAACTGACAATTTAAGAGTGTTTATAGGACTTCTAATTAAAAATAAAATTAATATTAAAAAGTTTTCAAAGATATTAAAAACTTGTAGGGGTAAAATTGGAAATTGAAATGTAAAAAATTCAATAACACGATCAAGATTATTTCGACCATCGGGAAAGTGATAATCATGTAATCATTGACGGTGGTTATCACAACAACCCATAGTGACTAGTATTTTGGTAAACCAAAAACAAAGAAGTCACATGAGCGAACCGTTGGGCGACAGAAAGCAGAAGTTCGACTTTGGAGGTGTCGAGGAAGAAGATTACACGAGGTATGTGATTAATATCACATATCCAACATATATCAAATACAAATCATTAAGAGACGTGGATTTACCCTTTGGTAACACGACTATCACAATTAGATTATTACGCTGATTAGGGCAAAGTAGAGAAATATTTACGTGCTTGGGTATCACATGATTTAAGCACCCTGTGTATCACACACATGTCACTGCTTTCAATGAGCAGAATGTGAAATCGAGTAGATATTAACCTGCATGTGTATCACAGTTTTATCACAATTAACCACATTGATTGTGTATCACATTGTATAAAATTCCTTTGCTTATCACAGTTCCATTGTTTTGTTATCACAGTGTATCAGAGATTCACCGCTATCACACATTTATCATAATTAATCACATTGCTATTAATCAGTGTTATCACCAATGTACCACAGTTCGATTGGTATCACATTGTTTATCACACTATTATCACAATTCGTTTATCACAAGTATCACATCGGGCCGGTCCTAGGGTTTTTTGATGCCCTGTGCGAAAATGCTAAAAAATACCCCTATGTTTTTTTTTTGAAGATAATGAAACTACGGACATGCAATTTTTCAAAGTATTTGGAATCTGTTCAAGCCAAGTGTCTCATCCCCACACTGATTTTTATTACTTTTAGAGGGGAGAGGGGGTGTGGGGGGGGATCGCATAAAGACAAAAAACCCGAATTACAAAATATAGGAAAACCTGAATTAAGATCATACTTCCTTATTTCCTATTATTCTAGAATAATATAACTTTTACTTCAACACTTAAAAGATAAGGAAAACTATAATTAGTTTTTTTTTTTAATTACTAAAATAGTAAATTTGAAGTTAGTATATAATTAGGAAAGAGCAAAACTCAAAAATTTATAGGCATAAAGACTAAAATCTAAATCTAATGTAGCAATGTCAAACCTCAAAGTACACAAATGTAAAAGAAATGATAAATTGTAAAGTTCATAATCTATGCTACACCACTGTGAATCGCAAATAACAAGTGTCCAATAACGCAATATCAAAATATGTTGTTATTGTTGTGCAACATACTCCAACTGTGTTGATACAGTGACGTACTCATGTACATTGCAAATTTCAATTTTCAAATTTCAATATGCAAGAACAAGACTTACTATAAAAATGACAAACGCCCCTTAGCCTTAGCCTAGTAAGTCACTAACCCAGACGACCACACATGACACAACTTAATAATGATCAATTATAAATTCAGATTTTTTTTGCAAAATGAATTAAAGATTTATAAATCACATCACACAACAACTCAACAAGTTCATTCAACAAAAGAAATCGACCATTCAGAATTCCTATCTATGATTTCTTGAATCTAGGTTCATCGACCATTCAGAATTCCTATCTATGATTTCTTAAATCTAGGATCATGACTGTTAATCGGCCGAAAACAAAACGTAATGTCTTGAAAATCATAACATTTGAACTTTGAAGAACAATAGAAATCGGATTGAATGGTTGGAATGTTGGAAGTTCACCGGTTCATAATGTGCATTCAATATTCATCACAATTAGCTCTTAGACATGTATTTTATAGTTAGAGTTCAATTGTCCAATTCTCAAATTATTAAACCCCAACTAGTAATATATGACAACTTGATGTCCCTTTGGACGTTCATGTCCTGTACGGTCGCACGTGCTGCACATGGCCAGGGCCGGCCCTGTATCACATTGTATCACATTGTTATCACATTCTTAGAAACACATTTTACCTGTTTGTGGAGTTAGGAGGCTTGCCATGGCTCAGGAAATCATATGCTCCAAATGGTGGATGATAGCATTGGCTTGAGCTGCATGGCATATGATTTAACTTTATTCGTGCCTTGGATCTAAGATTTTGTGGGTTTATGAGATTTAATCTGGTCCTCTCTCTATTCGAAAATTACGGGATAATTATCATTGAGTAAACTAACATACAATTATGAAAAATAGATAATTATATCATTGTCCTCAATGATTTATTTTTAATTATTCTGAATTTAGTTATAGGTTAAGTTAGTTGGAGGCCCAAAACTGTTATTGCGTTCTCGTAAATTACAGGGGTTCTCGTTTGAACCTCCATCATATATATATATATATATGTATATATATATATACATATATATATATGGGCTTAATATTTTGAGAACCTCACAAAATTAGAGATGGCCAAAAACTGGTCCCTGACCGAGCCCTAAGTGGTCCCGATCTGAGATTTCCTTTTTGCAACCGATCCTAATGTAATCGGTCCCAGTGTCGACAAAAAACACCCGATGCGTTCTCCATGTATAAGGCCTAGTCCCTAGAACTATCCCGGACCCAAACCGGCCCCAAATCGGTCCCAATTTTTTTCAAACATAAATTTTTAGCATATGAAAAATATTGTATGAATTTTTTTGACAATATTGAATTGTAATACGCTTTAAATATCTCTAACTGAGTAATTGAAATTAGGGGTGTACGTGGGTTGGGTTGGGCGGTTTTTAACGATTTTACAACCCAATCCAATTATGACGGTTTGGAAAATCTCATCGCAACCCAACCATTCAAAAGTACAACCCAACCCAACCCAACCCTAGAGTTTTGTGGTGGGTTGCGCGGGTTTAGCGGGTTAGCGGTTTGGTAGTATACATAAAATTGATGAACAAAATACGATAAATAATATCAAGAATATGCAAAGAGTTTCGTAAGAGGGTTTCTATATTTTTGTCTTATATATCAATTGTCGTCGGATCTCTTCACATTTAAAAAAAAGTTATAAAGAAACATGGCGGAAAACTAAATGAAACCATTTACGTATTGCTAAAATTTTATGTGTATGTGTGTATATATATACGTGTGATTTTTTTTATCGTGATACCATTAAATAAATTTTCTTTAATATACTGACATTGAGTTCTGATGCTACCTGACTAAATTTAGATGACATTGTCACGTCGATTGTGTTGTATTCATATAAATGAATGAAACATATATATACCAATTATTTCATATTCACATCCATTGATCCGACTAATTGACTTCGAATTTATATGAATTTATTGTGTTCCTTTGTAAATGTTGATAGAAACCATAACTTAAAAACCAACCTTACTAAACTTAAAGCTCAATTGTTAAACCCTAATCTACAATCATAAATTAACGTTTATCCAAAAATACATCCTCACTTACCTAGATTAAGTTTTTCCTTTAGTGTCTAAATTGAACTAATAATATATGTATTTATTTTTTTGGGATGTAAATTGGAATAAGATACACAGATGTTGTAAATATTATATATATATATATACTTATACATATTATTTTATCGAAATTTATCGAAATAATATATAGTAGCGGCGGGTTGCGTTGGGTTGGGTTGAGTTTTGCCAACCCAATTTCAACCAACCTAATTAGCGGGTTGGTGGTTTGGTGGTTTGGCGGGTTGGCGGGTTGGGTTTATTCGGGTTGTAAGCGGGTTGGGTTGGGCGTTTTTCACGAGTTGACGGTTTTTTCTACACCCCTAATTGAAACTTTAACTCTTTTCTTAAATCTTTTTTACACAAAAATATTATACATAATTTTATAATTAGGATTTTTAAAATTTAGTATTGAAATACTTGAAAAGAACCGAAAAGAACTTGATATTTTTTTGGGTAAAAAGGTTATAAATATCTCTAAAGAAAGTTGATATATAATTTGTATTTTTTTTTTAAAAGCCGAGCCTATGTATATATCGTCACGGGCCTGGCCGGGTCGGAGGTAACATAAGGCTTGTAACCTAGGGGATCAAATCAGGGGTAAGCAAAAACTGAACCGAAACAGAAAAAACCGGGAAAAAACCGAAAACCAAAAATCCAAATGGGTTGGTTTCGGTTTTGGTTCCCATACCGACCGAAAAAACCGAACAGAACCGAAAAAATATAATAATTTTAATTATTATATATATAACACTATGAAATGTTTTTAATTTTTTTATTATATATATATATAAACCTAATTTTAATTTTAAACATATATGAAATGTTTGTATTTTTTTCAAAACCGAACTGAAAACCAAAAACCAAAACATTTTAAACCATTCGGTTTTAAAACCGAACCGAACCGAATAAAAAACGAAAACTGAATGGTTTGGATTTTCAAAACCTGAACGGCTCGGTTTCGGCCAAAAACCAAACCGAACCGTGCTCACCCCTTGATCAAACGAAGTCGATTTGAGTTAGCAGATTTTTTGAGCTCAACTAGTAAAAATAATACTAGACTCAAGCTCGACCTCGAATAACTATTTCCATGTAGAGCTTGAGCTGGAATATTTTTTTCAATGTTCGAGCTCGAGCCCCGCTCGAAAAAATAACGCTAGACTCAAGTTCGATCTCAAATAACTATTTCAAGATAGAGCTTGAGTTCAAATATTTTTTCCATGTTCTAGCTTTGTGCTTGCTTAACAAAAAAAAGATATACATTATACCTAAATTTCCAGTTTTATAAACTTTTTTATGAGCTCGAGCCTGATCATTTTTAATGTGTTGATTGTATGTCTTATGAACATATAAACATGTTTGGCTCAAAAAATTAATTGAGTTTTCAAACGAAACGGGTCGAATATTGGTGTTATGGAGCTCAACTCATTGAGATTGAATTAAATACATAGATACACACACACACACATACGTACGTACGTACATACATACATACATACATACATACATACATACATACATACATACATACATACATACATACATACAGTGGAATGTTCAAATAAGAAGACTAAGGGGCTGTTTGTTTGCATCTGGATGTGACGCAGCGTAGGTTTGCGGAAGGATCGACAAGCGTCTAAACCCTTTAAGGTTGAGAATTACAAACAGTAAAACTCAAGAAATTAAGAGGAACTCTTAAAAAACTCTCAAGGAGAAGAAATTGAATCAATAATAATGTGAATAATAATGAAAACAATGAATCCTATTTATAGCTAAACTAATTAAGATAATATGGAAACTAGCAAATCCTAATTCTAATCTAACTAGGAAACTCTTTTTAAAGGAAACTAATAATAATTACTAAAACCAATAACCTTATCAAACTAGGAAAAGAAAACAAAATAGATAATTATTAAACAATTAAAGAAAGGAATACGTATGGTGGGACGGTGTGTGATAAGGAAACCATTTTGAGAAAAGGTATGCATGGTAGGCGCCAAAAACAAAAGCAACTTCAGTGGAAACAAGGCTTAGGTGCCTTTCATGCAGGTATGTAGCCGCGTGGTACTCACTTTGGTCTCTGTTTGATTTTATCAATTTGTTCTTCAATTTCTATTGCAACTCTCTCTATATCAGTCTCCTCCACTTCGAAAGAGCTCGACCCCGAGTTCTCATCTAAAATAATCGAATCATCCTTGTGGTATTCATATATGTCGGCGACATTAAAGGTATTCGATATATGCAACGAATCGGGTAGAGAGACGACATAAGCATTGTCGTTAATCTTTTTTGTGATTGTAAACGGTCCATATTTTCTGGGTTGGAGTTTTCCGTAAGTACCGACGGGAAATCGCTCCTTTCGGAGGAACACCATCACTTCGTCTCCCACATGGAAAATCTTTTTCCGACGATGCTTATCGGCCGCTGCTTTATTTTTTAAACCGGTTGCTTCGAGTTGAGCTTTGACGGCCTCTTTTGTCGCTTGAACTTCTTTCGCCATATTTCCAGCCGCGATGCTAACTCCGGGATCTCGAGGTAGTTTAACCAAGTCGACCACGTGTCTCGGAGTTGAAGTATAGACTAACGAAAAAGGAGAGCGACCGGTGGCGGTGTGAACGGCACTATTGTAAGCGAACTCAATCTGTGCTAAGGCTACGTCCCATTGTTTTGGCTTGTCACCACACACGCTTCGAAGCATATTTCCCAACGTTCGGTTAGTAACTTCGGTTTGGCCATCAGTTTGGGGGTGAGCGGTGCTACTTTTCTTGAGAGTCGTTCCAAACAGTCGCCAAAGTGTGATCCAAAAATGGCTAAGAAATTTAGTGTCTCGATCGGAAGTGATTGATTTCGGAACACCATGTAAACGTACTACCTCTTTGAAGAAAAGTCTTGCGATATTACTTGCATCGGCGGTCTTCTTACAAGCGATAAAATGACTCATCTTTGAGAAACGATCAACCACAACAAATATCGAATCTACTCCTCTTTGAGTACGAGGAAGACCCAATACAAAGTCCATCGAAAGGTCTTGCCAAATGTCTTCGGGAATGGGTAGAGGTGTGTAGAGACCGGTGTTTTGCGCTCGTGCCTTTGCGGTTTGGCAAGTGTAACACTTCCTCACGATCGAACCGGCATCCCTCCTAAGGTGTGGCTAATAATATCTTTCTTCTAAGCTAGTGAAAGTCTTGTCTCGACCAAGGTGACCGCTTAATCCTCCTCCATGCAAGTCACGAATCAATTTTTCCCGTAGGGAAGAATCGGGGATACATAATTGGTTGCCTTTAAAAAGGTAACCGTCCCGGACATAGAAATCACCATTAGGGGTGCCGTTACTACACTTTTCCCATATGTCTCCAAAGTCATGATCTTTCTCGTAGAGTTCTTTCAATACTTCGAAACCCACAATTTCATGTGACAAAGTCACAAGTAAGGTTTCTCTCCGACTAAGGGCATCGGCAACTTTGTTCAAGGCGCCGGATTTATGCTTGATCACAAAAGGGAACTTTTGTAAAAAACTTACCCAACGAGCATGCATCTTGTTGATCGTTTTCTGGCTATTGATGAACTTCAAAGCTTGGTGATCGGTGAACAAGACAAACTCTTTTTGAACCAAGTAATGCTCCCATTGCCGTAAAGCTCGAACCACCGCATAGAATTCTTGGTCGTATGTGCTCCACTTTTGTCGGGCCTCACTTAATTTTTCACTAAAGTAGGCGACCGGTCTTTTCTCTTGAGATAAGACTGCACCGATTCCAATGCCACTCGCGTCACATTCTACTTCAAAAACCTTGTCAAAATCGGGCAATGCTAGAATGGGTGCGGTACTAAGCTTTTCTTTGATCAAGGCAAAGCTTGCATCTTGTTCGGGACCCCATTGAAATTTGCCTTTCTTTAGACATTCCGTGATCGGAGCTGACAGCATCGAAATTCCGGACAAATCTCCGATAGAAGGTAGATAAACCATGGAAACTACGGACATCGGTGACTGTCTTTGGTGTCGGCCACTCTCGAATCGCTTTCACTTTCTCTTCATCCACCTCGATTCCGTTTTCCCCAACTATGAAACCAAGGAACAAAAGCTTGTCCGTACAAAAAGTACACTTCTTTAGATTGACATAGAGTTTGTTCTCTTGTAGGGCCGTTAGGACTTGGCGAAGATGATCGAGGTGATCAGTCTTCTCTTGGCTATAGATGAGAATGTCGTCAAAGTAAACGACCACAAAAGTTCCAATGAAAGGGCGTAGTACCTGATTCATAGTCCTCATGAAGGTGCTTGGTGCATTAGATGTACCGAACGACATGACCGACCATTCATAGAGTCCGAATGGTGTCTTGAACGCAGTTTTCCACTCATCGCCCGGTCGAATACGAATTTGATGATAGCCGCTCCTAAGATCGATCTTGGAGAATATGGTGGAACCGGATAGCTCGTCAAGCATGTCTTCCAATCGCGGGATGGGGAATCGGTACTTGATGGTGATCTCATTAATAGCTCTACTATCGATGCACATCCTCCATTGATTATTCTTCTTTGGCACTAAGAGTACGGGTACGGCACACGGACTCATGCTTTCTCGTATGAAGCCTTTCTTGAACAAGTCTTCAACTTGTTCTCTAAGGATCTCGTTCTCCTTAGGACTCATCCGGTAATGAGGCAAATTCGGTAGACTAGCTCCCGGAATCAAATCGATTTGATGTTGAATGTCCCTCATGGGTGGTAGCTCGGGAGGTAAGTCATCGGCAACTAACTCTTTGAAATCTTCAAGTATCTCTTCTACTTCTTTTGGAGTTTCGGCCTCGACTTTTTCCGCACTCATTAATCCTTTAATGACGATTGGACAAAAGATTTCGGCTTTCCTTGCGTCTTCTTCCATCTCTTGCTCACTAGTAGTTAGAATGAGAAGGTTGTCGCTTTTCTTTTCGGGTGCCTTCTCAAAGCTACTAACGGGTGCCATGGCGATTTTTCGGTCGCCCCATCGAAACAACACGACATTGTCTCGCCCCTTGTAGGTGACGTCATTATCAAATTGCCAAGGACGGCCCAATAGGATGTGACATGCATCCATGTCAAGAACGTCACATAAAACTTCTTCTCGATAATGCTTTCCAATCGAGATGGGTACCCGACAAGTTTGTGTGACTCTAACTTGTGGGCCTTTCTTAACCCATCCAAGAGAGTAAGGAGCCTCATGGGGTTGAGTGGGTAGGTTAAGATGTTCGACCAACTTTCAGGATACTAGGTTTTCACAACTCCCGTTGTCGATGATGAGATTACATACCTTTTTGTGGACGGAGCAATGGGATCGAAAAAGGTTCTTTCTTTGGCCTTCTTCTTTTGATGAAAAGAGTACTCTTTGGAGTACGATATTGATCTTTTCTTCGTATTCTTCTTCGGCGAACTCGGCACTATCATAGTCCAAATCTTCTCCACTTGTTTCACTATCTACTAACCCGACCGTCTTTCGGTTAGTACATTCATTGGATCGATGCCCCGGTTGACCGCATCGATAGCACTTTAGACCCGTGGGTTTGGCGTACGGATTGTTGGTCTTTGGAGGAACCGTCTTTCCTTGCGGGCCGTTACTAGAACTTCCGGTGTTGGCTTGAGAAGGTTGATTGGTGTTTCGTGAGCTTGTAACTACTTTTCCTTTATCGGCAATAGGAGTTTGGATTTCGGTAGCTCTTTGATATTGACGATAAGATGAGGAACGCGCCGACTTTTCCATCAACTCGGCTTTTAGTGCCAAGCTTGAAGCTTCTGTTACGGTCCACACGGTTTGTAGTCCGATTTTATCTTGGATCGTCGACTTTAAACCGTTGATATAACGAGCAACTCTTTGGCCTTCCGTTTCTCCGATTTCATTCCGTTCGGATAACCGTAGGAATTCCGTGGTATAATCAGTGACGGATCTTGTACCTTGATTGCATTCGAGGTACATCTTGTATAGAATTTGCTCATAATCTTCCGGCATGAAACGTTCTAACATGAGCTGCTTCATTCTTCTCCATGATCGCACTGGTCCTTTTCTTTGCCGTTGTCTTTGTACTACGAGTTTATCCCACCAAACGGCGGCGGTGCTTTTAAGACGAAAAGCAACCATTTTTATTTGCTTATGATCGGGAACTTCCATGACTTCGAAGAATCTATCAACTTCGATTTGTCGGTCTAAAAATTCTTCCACTCCCATAGTTCCATAGAAGAACGGGATATCTGCTTTCATTCGGTAATCATGGACGTTTCTTCTTGGATCGTTTGGTACTTCTTCTTCCTCCTCCTCTTCGGATTCGGAACTGGATGGATCGATCCGGTGACGGTTTCCGCGGGGCGGAACCCTAATCGGTTCTACAGGTCTCTCCCTCCTCGGTCGATGACAGTTGGTGAGTTGGGTGAGAACTTGGTTCACAGCCGTCGTCAGATTGTCTAGAGATGCGGTGATGTCCGCAGTCATCTGGGCGAAATCTGCTTTGGTGGACGGTTGTTGATCTGCCATGGTTAGTGAAAAGGACAGGCGAATCCTGCTCTGATACCAACTGACGCAGCGTAGGTTTGCGGAAGGATCGACAAGCGTCTAAACCCTTTAGGGTTGAGAATTACAAACAGTAAAACTCAAGAAATTAAGAGGAACTCTTAAAAAACTCTCAAGGAGAAGAAATTGAATCAATAATAATGTGAATAATAATGAAAACAATGAATCCTATTTATAGCTAAACTAATTAAGATAATATGGAAACTAGCAAATCCTAATTCTAATCTAACTAGGAAATTCTTGTTAAAGGAAACTAATAATAATTACTAAAACCAATAACCTTATCAAACTAGGAAAAGAAAATAAAATAGATAATTATTAAACAATTAAAGAAAGGAATACGTATGGTGGGACGGTGTGTGATAAGGAAACCATTTTGAGAAAAGGTATGCATGGTAGGCGCCAAAAACAAAAGCAACTTCCAGGGAAACAGTGGCTTAGGTGCCTTTCATGCAGGTATGTAGCCGCGTGGTACTCACTTTGGTCTCTGTTTGATTTTATCAATTTGTTCTTCAATTTCTATTGCAACTCTCTCTATATCAGGATGGTACCATCCAGAGCCAACATCTGAATCATCATGCAGAGGTCTTTTATGTTTGGCAAAAAAATGGCACCTCTGAAGCATGACAAATACCTCTGAACCGTTTCTCACCAGGGTGGATGCAAAATGATTCAGACATGAACTTCTTCCAAAATTACCCTCAAGCATAGATGCATCCCTATCTCTCTCAAGAAAGCTCTCTTCTCTAAAAAATACCTACCTGTGCTCCTGAAACCCCCACCATATTCCAGCTTTCTTCATATCTGCTTTGCTTCTTCGTACGAGGGTTCATATTAGTTTGTTCTTAGTATTTGTTAATTATTTGTATAGGGTTTTTCATCTAATTTGTGGATGTGTTTTTCATCTAATTTGTTTTTAGTACGATGCTCTACCATCTTGGGAGTTCAAAGGAGAAACAACAGGTCAATTTTGGGGTTTTCAATTTTTTGTTCTCCATCGATTTCTGGGTTCAAGTATGTTCGATTTCTTCCATACTCGTCGTTCCTTTCTGTTCTCCGTCGATTTCTGTGTTCAAATCTGTTTCTCCATGGATTTCTTGTTTCTATTTCTGACAGATCCATTGTCAATCGTTTGTTGGTGGAAGGATTAAAACCTTGGGTTTTTAGTAGAGAAGAGGGTAAAGGAAGAACGGTGTGGATACAGAGATTTGACAGAATCATTAATGGCAAAGGGGAAAGGGTTTCAAATCCCTTGTTCTATAACTTAAAAGGATGGCAGAATCATGTTCAAAGTGGGATTTACTAAAGGATGGATGGCATAATCATGTTAAAAGGATGGCAGAATCACCTAAATCTTCTGCTCCCTGAACCCACTTCCATGTGGGATTTACTAAATGATTTACTAAATTGGTTTGGTTTGGTTTTAAAGTGCACTATAGTTTTGAAAAGCTTTATGAACATAACTCTATACGATCGTGAAAAGAAATATAAACACTAAACTCGGGTAAAATGTTTGGTGCGTGCAACGTGATCGGTTTTCTGACATGTATGGAATATTTGCTTTGATTTTAGTGGAATTAGTATGTTATATTTTAATATGATAAAATGTTGTTTTCAAATTATATTTGCAAAATCATTTTATTATTCATATCGCTGCCAAACAGTTATATTTCATTCAAACTGAATCATACACATGGTTAAAATGGTAATTTGTTCTCATTCAGACTGTCCATTCAGAACAGCTGCCAAACAACCATTTTTCATTTTGTACTATATCATACAGAGCCTCTTAAGTATTCTGATCTTCTGACCATCCAACACTAAACCATCCAGTAACTACCAAACAGCCCCTAAATATCATAAGAAAAATTCATATGTAAATCATTGAAAATGCATATGTGAACTCATATCAATAGAAACGGGTTCATGCGAGGGCGGTAACAATTTACAAGAATGCGAGGACAATCCTCAACCAATCATTTTGTACATGAATTTTTTTTCATGTACAAAATCATATGTGATTTTGTACTAGTATCAAAAATGACACGTGCAACTTTTGCTGCTGGAAAAGTCTTTGCTAATCATATATGATTTTGTATGTGAATCATATGTGATTTTGGCTGATGACTGTCCTTGCATTCTTGTAAATTGTTACCGTCCTCGCATGAACCTCTTTCCATATCAATAGTCCGTAATGTCAGTTCACATATGCATCTTGAAATAGATTTTTCCTAATTTTTTCAATGATTCACATATGAACATTCCTAAATCTTCCGTTGTTCTCTTCTTATGATATTTATATTTATAGTTTTTTGGATCAGAAGAATAATTATTTTTTTTGTTTGAAAAACAAATTATTTTTTCTCATTTTCATCTACGATTTCATCATTAAAAGTAATAATTTACAAACAATATCAATAACTAAAATTAAGAAAGATCGAATTTCAATGACCAAATAAGTAAATAACAAAAAAATGCAATGAAGTAAATCTCAAACACTAAAGTTTTAGAGGCAACCGGAAAATTGAAACTGAAATTCCTCAATAGTCTTGGGAGATGGCATGCTAAATGTTCTTGTACCAAGGCTTCTACGCTCTTGCATGCTAGGTTTAAACTGAAACTGTTCAAAAGTTATGATTTTATGAGGTGTCAACTAGACCTAGCAAAAACTAACACGACACGCTAACCCGACACGAATTAAACAGGTTTGAGTAATACATTTCAACCCGTCTAAGTAACAGGTTGACACAACACGAAAATTAACGGGTAAGGTTAGGGTCAAAAATTTCAACTCGAAAATGACCCGAATAACCCGTTTATATTAGGGCCCTTAGGCAACGAGCGTCAACAACCCATAGTTTATATTTTTTTAACAAAGTAAATACTAAATAATAATAAAACGTGATTGTTCATTTCATGTAGACCTGACAAAAACTGGCACAACATGCTAACCAGACACGAACTTGACACAAATTAAACGGTTTTGGGTCATGCATTTCAACTCGTTTAAGTTAACGGGTTGACACGACACCACACGCAGTGACGAAGATAGTAGGGGGTAGGTTGGTGCTCAGCCCCCTAACTCTTCTTCTTATAAAAGATATTAGAAAATATAACAAATATCATTCACTGTCCAAGTGATTTTGTGTCTTCCATTGTACGAGTCTCCCAACATCTGCTTTTTGCCATTTTAATTCCCTTTTCTTCTAAAATATGTATTTGTTTGTTTATCTTTTAAATTTTATTTTTTAGTGTACAAGTATTTTTTAAAATTACATAAATTCCAGAATATATAAAATTAAGATTTATATTATTACTATTTGTACCATAGATTTCATAACATTGTTTTTTGTTTTTCGAATTATGAAGTCTCCCTTTTATACATATATGTAATATATAATATATAGCTTATAATATCGGTGTTTATTTTGACGTTATTTATGATATACTAATTAATTAATAAAAGTAATTACTCACTTAATAATAAAAATATGTTTTTGATTTTAAGTATCACTATAACCTCATTTTTTTCTCATCAAACTCATTTTTTATCTCAAAATCTTGTGAAACTTAAAAAGAATTTTTATTATTCGTATATCTTAGATTAGTCTCTTATTTGAATAATTTTAATCGACAAGGTAAATTTAAGATCTTCTAGCCCCCTTTATATTAGAATTCTGGCTACGCCCCTGACGACACGGAATTTAAACGGGTTGACACGATACAAAAACTAAACTGGTCGGGTTAGGGTTAGGCACTCTCAACCCGTTTAACTTTGAACCCGACAAGAACTCAACACGACACGACACGTTTACCAGATCTAGTGTCAACTGTGGCAAGACTGTCAATCCATAATCAGTCCTTACCAGCTTTGGTTCCGGAGCTAGTACCGGTCCCACGTTCTACGTCGGACCTAGGCCTGACCGGCCCTATATTGGTCATTTATATAGACGATTATGAACAAAGTGGATAAACGGCCCAACATATCTAATAATAAGTTCATCCACAATAAGCCCATGCCAGATGGGCTCCAAAGGCAACGTAACAACCCAAAAAAAATACCTCCTCATATAATTGAGCTCATTATAGACGGGTCGAAAAAATCTTGATAGAAAAACGTTAATTAATTTATTTCTATAATAAAAATATATAGTTTTAGATGTTAATTATCATAAAATATTCACAAATAATGGATTTCGTCTTCAAATTTTCTTATATTTTTTAAGTTTAAAATTATTTCAGATATCTATATTTCAAATGTTGTCAAAACATGTTATTATAACATTTTTGTAAAAATAACGTTATTTTCTATATATAGTAACTGTAATCTAAAAAGTAATACACATGTTATTTGAGTTTTATTATAAGGTTAAATATATAACATTCAAACGAGAACGGCAACAAAATAAAAGAATACTAACGAGTAAGGTTTAAAAAGACATGAGACATGACATGGCGACGAGGTCAAGCCTCAAGTCTTACGATGAAGCTAAGGCGTTTGTCAAGATGTGACTTATGACAATAAATTTTTATATCATATAAATTATTATACATGTAAACTTATATTTTCTATTATTACCCAATGAGTCAATGATAATAAATTATTTAAATCATGTTATACATTGGAAAATAACAAATAAAACATTAAAAAGAGTAAGAAAAAATCAAATATTGCATTACAAAAACCGCACATTAAATCATAGCATGCCACAGATATAACGTGGCGTGAGACACAAACCTTAAGTCATGTCATGGCATGTCGGCTGTTGCGGCGAGTTTTTTTGAACACTGTTAATGGGCGACGCAAGGGTGTGCGGGTGACATAGCCCGTGACTTCAGGTCGCTGCCAAAGTCGCGTCATATGCTTTTACACGTGACCTTAGTGAAAAATTCAAATGTGATTAAAACATTTTCTTATTATCTTATTCAGTTACCATTCTATATACATCAATATCTTGGATAACTTGGCTTATTGGTAATAACATATGCTAATTAATAACTCTACATGACCTAATCCAAGATTTGATAAATAGATTGCTATTAAAAGTTATGTATATTATATTATAAAGTTTTAGCTCTTAAAAACTTTTTGACTTTTAATAATGCAACTGGTAAATTATTATGTACAAATAAATAATATAAAAGATCATTCAGTTTTTTATAATATTCTTGATTTCACCAATTTAATAAACATGTTAAAAAAATTGTCCAAGATAAGAATTGAACCTTACGTATACAACAAAAAGATATTATAAAAGTAGGGCCATGCCTAGGAAGGCGGGCCGGACGTACGCCAGGGTCCACAAGAGATTAAGGGTCTATTTGTTTCCATTTTACCATATAGTACACGGTAGTAGTAAGAGGCGGATCCAGAAACTTTTGGCAGTGGTTGCACATAATAATTATCGTAGTATAAACTATTTACCCAGTAAGCTCTTACCTAGGTAAGAGGCGTCACACTCATTTACTGGGTAAGATTCTCGACCCTTGTCATGTTCCGTGATCAAATTTACATGCACTGCCAAAAAAATGACTTTCACCCATTAAAAAACACCCAGGGAACTTTCCCTGGTTGATTACCACGGATCACTCAGAAAATACTAATGGTTCCGATGAAAACTGTTTTCAGGAAATACTAGGGAAATGTTCGTAGGTGAAAGCCTTCCATTTTAGTAGTGATGGTAAGCACTTACCAGATAAGCGTTTAGTAACGACCCCTAACTCTGAACAAAATAGTAGTTCACAAATATTAACAAATAAAAGGAACGCAAGTATTTTTAGTTCTAATGTGACCCAACAAGAATTTAGCATTGGATTAAGGGCCCAAATATATTTAATTAATTAGATTGGTAAAGAAAATATGTGAAAAATAATTGGGTGTTCATTTTATATTATTTTTAAAAAAAATTTGTCTACTATAAAAATCTTAAAATTATTTTTCCTAGAAAACATTGATATAATCTCCATCATTCATCTCCCAACAATTCTTTTGATTAATCCCTCTACATAAATTCTATTTGGGTATTGCAATATAGTAGATTTATTATTATTAACGTAAGAAAAGTCCTATATTTTGGAAAAAAAAAATTCAACCATATAAAATGGTCCAACTTATATCTATAATTAGGATTTCATAACTATCCTTGTTTTTTTCATATATTATTGACTCCTTATTACCTAATATTGAATACCTGAATTTTAGCTGCTCTCATATCTCTAAGATAAGAATAAGATCTCAAACTATAATCAAAATGGACTTTTGATTATAAGATTGACGGTTTTCTAAAAAGTATGTTTTAATCTTAAAAAGGTATAAAATGGTTTTGAAAACATTGAAATGATGTGAGACGGAAGCACAACTGATTTATATTGATTTATATAAAGTGCTATTTTGAATAGTCAATATTGTAATCTCAAATGATGTTAATCTATATACCAAAGGTATATCGTAGAATATGTTGTGTAACGAGTTTAGGATGCTATGTAAAAATGATATGGTAAATAATATTAATTTAAAAGTAATTATGGATTGATTTTGTATTTAGGAATACTCGGGAAAAAAAACGTTTCATATGAGTTATTAGTATTTTTTGAACTCATGTTATTATGATAATAAAAACAATAAATTGGATTTTTTTTCCGTACTTATCGAGGGCTCATTTTCACTTCTCGTCTTAAACCTATAAAATACCAGAAACGGGCCTATATAAAACTAATTATCAACATTAGACTATCTAACTCCCTTAAAAATAGACGAATTCATAAAATAAAATAGAGAAAAACGATATAAAAATGTATTATATATTGTATTTTAAAGATACATTTCTCAATTATTCTTATTTGTAACATAAAAATCAAAACAAAAATGCATAATAAATAAATAAATAAACGATTAGAACGTGATATATATAGGGAGAAGATAATGTGTGAATGCCAAAAGTCATAAAATAATTTTACACAAACACAAAAATATCACTGAATGTGGTAATAAAACTAATAGTACAATGGCACCAATCGGGCATTATATGTGATTATGTGTATATACACTGTCTTAAATTAATTTAAAATAAAATATATATATATATATATATATATTTATGTCACTAACTTAACTTTCTTGAACAACCATTCCAAAGAACATGGTCGATCAAAGATTTTGAATGGCCATGATAAAAAAACCAAAAAATTACCTATAGTTTGTGCATAAAAACCAAAATAAATTATTTAAAGGCATTTGGTATCTAGTCAATTTAAAACGATGTTTTTTTGCGTTTTTAAAGCTAAAATATCAATCACTTTATCATAACATTATAGTTAATATTATCTAAAAACTTACCCTCATTACTCAAAATTGCTAACACATTCAATCTTTGTTCACTCACGGTAGACTGTAGCTATGACTTCAATAACTTTAACTTCAAAAAACTTATTTCTGTAGATGCTATGATGACTGGTACGGTCAACAAAATTTTGTAAGCACATTATAACAAAAATGATTTTATAGAACGCCTAAAATGAAAAAGCGTCCTAAAATTTTACTTTACAGGGCACAAGTAGGGGTGCTCACGGGTTGGGTTGATCGAGTTGAAGGTATTTCAACAACCCAACCCAATACTCTTGTTTTGAAAAATCTCAACCCAAACCAAAATGCAACCCAATGCAACCCGTACGGGTTGGTCGGGTTGATCGGATTGATACAACAAATTATTCTTCTAACCTTGAATATTTGCTTTCTCTAGTCTATCCGTAATTTCTTGTTCATCGTTAGTCATTTGGTATAACTTATTCATATTTCTTAAATCTTAAGTATATATCATATTCAATTATTTTTCTCAATACACACTTACACACACACATATATGTATGTTCACATTTATTGGATATGTATACAAATGAATTATATAGAGATGGAGGAATAGATTGAAAATATATGTATATGAAAAATATACGTAATGGTGCAATTGTCTAAGATATATTAATAAAGACTAACAATCATATTAAATTCATAAAATAAAATGATATCGGGTTCATCGAGTTGATCGGGTTGGGTTGGGTTCAAATAAAAGTAACCCGATATCAACCCAATACCTACGGTTTGAAAATTTTACAACTCAATTGGACGTCGGGTTGCTTCGGGTTGGGTTATTTTGCATCGGGTTGGTCGGGTCAGTCAGGTTTTGAAGCACCTCTAGGCAGGGGCGGATCCAGCAGCAAAAGGGGGGGGGGGGTCCCATCCCCGCAGTGAAATGTAAAAAAAAGTTATAGGTTAAAGAACATCAAAAATACTGTATTTAACCTTAATTCCTCCCAGTAAAAAGTTTCAAGGAACCCCATCTTGCCGGCAATTAACAAAAACACTGAAAAAGTTACTTGAAATCAATAAAAAAACCCGAAAAAATCTTTCGAAATCGACAAAAACACTAATAAAATCCTACAAAATCGACAAAAACAATAAGAAAATATCTTGAAATCAACTAAAAAACTTAAAATTTTTCCCGAAACACGTCGGGTGACTTTACGCGCCTTTAGTCTATCTTAATGAGACCCCGGTGGACAAACATCCTGGATCCACCATTGCCTCTAGGCACAAGTTTATAGGACCAAACCATAAAGCGTCTTATCTAAAATCGTTACAGTAGTTTATAGGACGCTTAAGGGGTTTCAACCAGTGTTTTACAACGCTTTTAAAATAAAGTGTCCTGCTAGCTATTTTAATAGACACTTTTTAAAAATGTCCTATAAATCCATATTTTTATAGGACACTTTTGTTTATAGAACACCTTTCAAAAATGTCATATAAAATGTATAATATGACACTTTATTTAAAAGCGTCGTAATTTTTTTGTTAAAACGCCTAAAAGCGTCCTATAAACCTATTGTAACGCTTTTATAGAGAACAATATTTGGTTTGGTCCTATAAACTTGTGTCCTATAAATTAATCTTTTAGGATGCTTTTTCATTTTAGGCGTCCTATAAAATTATTTTTTTTGTAGTGGCAAGCAAGAGATGTGGAAACAATTCCATCTTCTTTGCAAACTCCATAATTTATATGGATGTTCAAGGATTTTTCACTCTTAGATGTCTCTTCTGGTAACATTTCCTGCAAAACTTGTAACACCAAAAACAAATATTGACCATCAGTATCAGAAGTATCACCATTTGTTAAAGCAAGTTCAGGATTCAAACAACATTTTTTCAACTTATCATCAAGTAAAGTAACTAACTTTATCCATCAAACAAGAAGCCAAAAATAGATTCAAATTCTTGCATTTGTTCAAATCTAGTTCATAATTGCAAAAGAGCCATAACAATTAAAACAAGAAAACAATCAATTCTACATGTCTCTTGAGCGGATTGTTGTTCTCTCTCGGTACTTGGAATATCATCAAATTGTTTTTTTTTTCTGGAAAAATAACGTTTTACAACAAACTCAGGCTCCACTCCAATATTATTTTTGATTTCTTTATCTTCACTAATAGCAAATGTAAACCCATTTTCCCTGAATTTTTCAAAATAGTCAACTAATCCCTTGATATTTTGTATTGCAATTGTAACAACCCAAAATTTAACCCAACGAAGACATAATAAGCCAAAGATTTGACCAAGATAAAATTAACCAACAACGGGTTAATTCAAAGATAAGAGTAAATAAGCAGTGGAAATGATAATGTCATCAGCTGAATGTTCTAAATAAAAGTATCTTATGCTAAGCTAACATCATCTCTACGGCTCACATCTTGCCCTTCCCTTTATCTCCTCTCCCTGCTATGTACCTGTCTGAAAATGGTTTGTTTGAAAAACGAGGGTTAGACCAAAAGGTCTAGTGAATTCCCAAGTAAAACAGTTAACATCGAATTGTTTGTTAAATACAACATGCAATGATTAGTTGAACAAAGAACAAATTGCCTTTGGGTTTAAAACATACAACGGAGGTTACATGGCTAAGATCAAATTCCCAGTCACATTCCCTTCATGACAAACCCGGTCCATGATGAACCACCTATATGCCCTCATTCCCTTCGTGGTAATAGGATTTAAAATATTCATACAACCTTGCCATGTAACTCCACACATAACAAATAGTGCACATAAAGACCCAAAGCTGGTAAAAGTGATCATGGTAAGTTTTTTATATAAAGATTGATGAGTTAAAACCATGATCAGTGTATAATGCTTTTAAAACGCGTTACATTGCATTTAGTGAGGAAAAAGGAACTCAACTGATGTTAGCATACCTTGCCTCAATCTCAAACGATCAAATTTCCCAAACCGAAAGCCTAAATTCATCAACACAAAATGGGTTTTAACCTAATGTAATACCCTCAAAAGTCTTCTATATAGGTCCTAAGATGAATCCCTAGAATGATGATCCTAACCCTGGCTCAAGACGAGAAATCAAACTAGTAAGTTTGTGATGTAGCAAATTCAATCCACAAGTGTAAATCGACAAATAGAATGAAACTTGAAATGTTCCAAAAGTCATATGTATATTAATGTCAAAATGAAGTACATAAATATTTTTGACAAATCTAATGTTTGTCAAATTTTACAAATGAGAATCTTTGACAAAAATAAAGTCAACTATTCTATTTATACTAGGAAATAGAAATTACATTTTAACCCTTCTACTTTCAACAATTTCTATAACTAAGATTCTACCCATTTGGTGAAAGTAGACCAGATCTTGAAAATGACGAACACTTCGGTTACGAACTCTGACATTATGTGTACTAAGTTCAACACCTAAGTGCTCTTGTAAAATTTGGCCTGAGTCGAAGGAGGACTTCCAGCTTTTGAATTGATCCTTGATACTCAAGTATTTGATTAATAACCTCCAGAGCTTGAACCATCAACCATCAACCCTCTATCTCTCTTCATCATCTTTTTATCTTCCTTATCATCCAGATTCAACTTGGCCTCTAGCTGAAGCTTACAGTCTTTAATGTGCCATCACAGTAGCAAGCAACTTCACTGAATCGCATATAATTTTTTTTGTTCCCTATACGTTTATAAATGATTCCAAACTCTGGTTGCTCAATAATCAGGTATGAGGGAAGACTGTCAATATCTGTTAAGCTCTTTTCTGGTTTAAGAAGATTCAACTTCGGCTGGTAGCTTTCAATCCCATTTCAAATCATGAACCTATGAGATATAGATCTGATACTTGATAAAGTTCTGCAACTTCTCATACGCCTTCATAAAATGGCAATCTTGGACAGGCATATCTCTAAAATCATTCACCAGATCTATTAAGTCATTAACTGTGAGATTTATGAAATCTGCTTCAGAGAACTACCACTGTTTTATATCTCGACATTGAATTGCGTAGAATGGGATATCAAAACCTGGATATGTTGGTCCCTAAAAGGTCTACAAGAGTTCAATAATAAGTAAACAATTTGTAGAAGGGGGGGGGGGGGTTGAATACAAACACACAGATTTTGGTTTTTAAATTAGTTTATATGTCATAAACAAATTTACAGTTACAAGCGGAATAAGAACAAGTTTAAAACCTATTCTATTGTAACTATGAAACACTAAGTTTGATGCACAAGAGGAAGGAAGAAAGAATAAAGAGGGTCTAGGTTAGAAAGAAGCATGCATTAAGATGAAGAAGATATCTTCATCTTATTTATACCCGTTTGCATTTAATGCAAGACAAAAGGTATATGCCACATGTCAAGCTTAGATATGAAGCTTGTCCTTGCTAATAAGACAGCCATGCTTTTGGCCGAATATGAACAGTACCATATCAGATATGATGGGGACATAAGAGACAACTCGTACGTCCTTTTCTGACAAGGTATTAATCTTGTAAGATATACTTTGTGCATCGAGGATAAGATCAATCTTTAATCTTGTAAAAGAAACTTCATTTGATCGCTGATACTGAATCTTCAAGGATGAACTTCAGTATCGCTGAGGCTTCACAAGACTTCACACTTTGATTAGATAATCACTGCTCTCGCTGAACCGCTTCAGTTCACTTAGCTGATTATCTCTTTCTTCAGCTAGGGTCTTTGACTTTCGCTGAGTGGTTTTATGGTGTGATAGTTGATCTTCAGGTCTTTAGAGATAAGCTTGTTGTTCCTTGATCTTCAGAGATCGCTGATGGTAATCAGCGTATGCTATCGCTGAATATGAACAGAAGTTTATACTATGGAATTTCACTAAGTATATAAAAAGAATCATATTCAAATCATTGAGAGGAGTTATGATCAACAATCTCCCCCTATTTGATTATGATTAAGCAACATAGGAAAATTGCTTTAAGAGACTAGTAAGGACTTAAAAAAAAATTGAAGTAAAATTTCTAATTACTAATCTGTACAATCTTTTTCAGCTAGTCTACTATCTGAATTGAGTTTCATTTATAAGGATATGAAAGAACAATTTTTACAAGTAAATAAGCATAAAGTACATTCACTGATTAAATTTTCAGAGTGAAAAATCAGTGAGTAAAATATAGTTTAAAGAAAATAGAACTCTTATGTTCATTGTCCCTTTTACTTTTTTCAGGGATCTTTTCAGTACATAGATGGAGTAAAGTACTCTGATTGAATTTCATTAAATATAATCTGAAGAAATTACAAGGAAATGAAACTACAACAATAAAAGTAAAGTACTTGTACACTGAAGAATTATTACAAAGGAAATAGAAAACCTATGACTAATCAGAGATGTTCTCGTTTCTTCTTTGTAATTCATTCTCATAAAGCATTTTCTGTCGATTCATCAGAGGGGTATCTGACCAGCAGCACCATAGCATGATCTTTATGAGAGAGGATGGGGCCTTGCGAATTTCTTGGTTTCTGAAGAGTCCTAAGAACGCTTCATTATCCAAGAATACCATACCAGGTTCAGGTAGTGAGATGATTTCATCTTCTTCGTATCTTCGATCTTGAGGGTGGGAGGTATGTAGCATTGAAATATCAGGGATTTCAAGATGACCAAGAATGCTATGATAATCGAATTTGGTTTCATGCTCATTTTTAGAGCTTGAACCTCCTTCAGCAGTTGATCTTCTTTTCTTTGATGACTCAGGAAGAGGGGGAACTTGCACGTGTTGTGACATCCTTTGCAGCAACTGATCCAGTGCTCTTTCCACCACATCCTTGAATTTGGATTTGGAACCCTGAATGGCATCTCTGATTTCTAACCATTCAGTGTATCCATAAATCCTTAAGAATTTGGCTTCTTCTCTCTTAGTTCTGCTTGTCCTTGTCATTCTTACATATACCTTTGGACCACCTCTGTTGGAGTGTCGCCCTTGAATAGTTGCATGAATGATTTTGGCTTCAGATCTTCGAAATTTCTGTCTATCAGTGCACCAGTCAAGCTCTTTGTCTCTCTGAATTGTGGCTTCAGCGGATAGTGCACTTAGGATCTTTTGTTGAGCGAGGATCGGATCTACGTTCAAGTTTTCCTGTGCAAGTTCTTTCTGTGCAAGAGCTTCAGCGACCCTTTCACTCTTTTTTTCAGTTGTTCCTTGGCCGCCTTGTCTCTAGCAGAGTCTTCCCTGAGTAATTTCCTTGCTAAAGCAAGATCATTCTCAGTTTGCTTTGTCTTCTCATCCCTGATACGTTGTGCTTCAAATGCTTGTTCTCTCTCTTCCTTAGACAGAAAGTAGAATTCATCTACCATCCTTATTGGTACAGCGTCTATGGGTTCAGCTTGAGGCACCCTTATTCTTCTTGCTTCGAATTCCCTAAGGAATTTTATTCGCCTTTCTTCTTCTTCAAGCTCGCTTATGATCGGCTTTTGAACGCGACGCCTGGGAATAAGGCCTTCTTCTTCTTCAGAGTTAGTTTCTACTATGTACATAAACTGCTCTTCAGAAGAAGGTTCCTTCCAAGAAGTGGACTCCTTTGGGGGACTGGGCTCACTGAGAGAAGGAGAGGTAGAAGGAGTTTTATCAGAGCCAAAATTTGGTGGAGAGAAAGAGGGATATGTGGGAGGTTCAGAGATTGGAGCAGAGAAGAGAATGAGAAGAAGAGATACCTCGACAGTGGTCTCCCCCTCGGTTAAAGAGATGGTGGCATAAGCTTCTGCCACATTATTTCCTTTGCCTGAGGGACCGGACTATCCCTGAGAGGGATGTTGTCCATCCCCAAAGGGCTCCTGATGAGAGACTTCTGACCTTGACATATTGAAGTGCTCCAAAGCACTTCCTATATCGTCGTCTTCATCATCATCATTTCCTCCCCCATAGTGAGGGATGACTTCTTCATACTCTTCATCCTCATCATCATCATCATCATCATCATCATCATCATCATCATCATCATCATCTTGTTCTTCTTCCACTACACCTTCAGTGAGGGAAGGTCCTACCTGCTTGATGTAGGGAGAGATAACCTCATCAGGGAAGGTCGCATTGTGATCCGCGATGATGTCGTCAGCGAATTCTTTGGCGCATCTCTCGATGTTGTCAGCAGGGAGACAATGCACCATCAGCAGACGTACGTTCCCCTGAACGTCCTTCAGCTTCTCTTCATGGCGCTCTTGGTGCGCAAGGACTGAATTCAGGGATGTCTGATCAGCAGTGGAGAAAGAGGAGCTGCTCTCAGAGAGCTTTGTCAGCAACTGCATCATATCAGATTGAGTCTTCTGAATAGACTCAAGCACCAGATCTTGGTCATCCATCTTCTTCTCCAGACGAGCAATGGACTAACCATGGGCCCGATTGTCTTCCTTCAGGGACTGGATGTCGCTGAGAATGTTGTTGACAGCGGTCTTGATCCCTGGAGTTCCAACCACTATCCGGAAGATGAACTCAGCAGACTTCTGTAGGTGCTCAACCTTTACCCTGGTGTGAGCACATTCCTTGACTAAAAAGTCAATTGCAGGGAATGTCGGGCTGGGAAGAACAATTGATGGAAGTTCAGCTGGGAAGGGAGGAAGCTTAGGAGCAGCCTTTTCAGTCTTGACCTCCATGAGCTTGGCAGAAGACCATGGTTGCTGAGGGGATTTCCCTTTGTCCTTGCTGAGAGGAACAGCAGCAGCCTTGGTGGTGGTGGTTGTCGTCGCTGAGGCGAAGAGAGGAGGGGCACTTGTTGACAACATAGACAGAGCAGCCAAGAAGAGCTCTGAGTTAGATGATGCATGAGTAGGCATGTTATAACCCTTGAGAGCATCATGAGGATTACTCTCAGGGACCACTGCTGCAGAGGTAGTGTCATGAGGATCACTAGCCAGTGTCTTAGAATGCCTGTGAGAGACATTCTGAGGTCCTGTGTTACTGGCTTTCCAAAACTCAGAGTGCCTAAACAACACTGAGGTTTGGACTGCGTGCGTTTCAACATCATTAGAGATAGGGACAACTATCTCTGAATCATATGTTGATGTGAGGACCAAATAAGAGGGGATAGAAGAAGAGTAGATGACTGTAAATGTATTACCTGAGACAGCTTCAGCGGAGCTGACTAATACGCTTTCAGTGACCGTGGTCGCTGAATGCGGTGGTAGTGCTGAAGAAGCAACAACGGAGGAGAAAACCGTTGAAGTAGCTGGGGCTGTTGATGATGTTGGTAGTACACCGAAAGCAGAGAGAGTGGTCTGTTAAGAGACCATCTTCTTTGGCTTCTTGTTTTTGGTTGCGATGGTCTTTTTATGACCATTGGTTGGTTGTTTCCTCTTAGCAGCAGCAGTGTCCGGGATGCTCGCTTCTTGGGATGGGCAGCGAGGTAGACACTGAAAGAGGGTCTTCAATCATTTTCAGCATATAAGGCGTGAAAGGAGCATCACCTGGACGTTCCTTTATGTCCAGGGACTTCTTCCCCACCATGGAGAAGGCGTGGTCACCGACCTTAGGGTAGTCCTCCCCGAAGGCAACTTCCATGATTGTTGCAAAGAACCGCGGGTAAGGGATGACCGGGTGTCTGGTAGCAGCATTGATACGACTAAACATATCGCTGAAGATATAATCAGCGTAGTTGAGGTTGTGGCCGGTGCAGAGAGAGAAGGCGAGATCCTGAAAATGCTTGCTCGCTTGGTCATATGACATAACACGCGTGTTTAACAAACTCTAACTAAGTTTGTTAGATCTTCAGTTTACGAGTCAGTGTATGATAGGATAGCTCATTGACTTCAATCTAGGTAATAGCATCAATAGATGGAGCATCCTCTGTATTAAGTGTCGACTGAATTGGAGAGAACTTGTGAGATTATTTTGTGCGTATTGTAATCATTCTACTTACTGAGTGAAATACAAATATCTTTTAAGTGAAATACAAATATGAATTTGTTCTTCTATTTCAATTAACCAATTCTAGTTTGATTGTTGATTACTAATTGCTTCCGCTACTAATCATTATTGAACTGTGATCAACATCTTTTGAGTGATAATTGGGATCTGGGTTCCAACAAATACTCATGATTCAACCACAATCAAAGTATAAGTCTAAAATCTATTTCATATCAATGTTTTGTAGCGGGAATAACATCCACAACTGAGAATTATCTAACTATTCAAGATACTAAGTCTTTGAATCCGGATCAAGCTACCATCTCAAAGTTTCTCTTTGCCCTTAGAAGTGCTGTCAACATAAGTCATACTTAAAAATGGTCGTAGTTTTTGAAAAGTGAGGGTTAGACCAAAAGGTCTAGTGAATTCCCAACAAAGCTACAACAATATAAAAATATCAGTTCATCAAATGGAAGCCAAGTAACCATAAGTGGATTATGTACAATATCCGTAGAAACCAACACTTGTTGCACAATTCCCCATGCGACTAAGCTTTGTGTTTCACACTATTCACCATGTGAAACTTAAGATACCTGTAATGCACAATTCCCGATATGATACAATAGATGGCCCAAGAAGGGGCCTATCCAATGTGCACCTAAAATAGATTCAAGGTGCACAGAATATAACTCCCAAGATATTTCCAAGATCTCAAGATACACTACTACTTTTATTGTAATACTCGTGTTCCGAGAATTCGTATAAGATAAATCTAAGCTTAACTTAAAATATTAAGTTTAAGTGTATTAAGGCGAAAGGTTACGAAACTATAATAGAGGGGTTAAATTAGAATATTTGAATATTTAATATGTGTATATATATATATAGATACAGACATATAGATGATAACAATAAAAAGAAGCACGACAATGCAAGCACGACAAATCAAGAAGCACGACAATGCAAGCAAGACAAATCAAGAAGCACGACAATGCAAGCACGAGAAATCTATAAGCACGACAATGCAAGCACGGCAAATATATAAGCACGACAATGCAAGCACGACAAATCACGAAGCACGACAATCCAAGCATGACAAATCAAGAAGCACGACAAATCAAGAAGCACGACAATGCAAGCACAACAAATCAGGAAGCATGACAATGCAAGCACGACAAATCAAGATTCTCTTATCCACTTAATCCTGTATATATAGAATCTCTCATTCAAGATTTTCTAACGTAAAATCTAAGTGAAACTAAGAAATCATCGTTTAGTTGAAGATTTGAAAGATCGGAACTTGAAAGTCCAAAGGTGACTTCGATTAACACTAAAGGCATTCGACCCTTGTATTCCACCATCTCTATCCAGGTACGGATTCTTATCTCTTTTGACACGGGGATAGCCATTTGCATAAGGCTTCCTAATCTGGAATACTTTATGATGAATTTTGAATACATTGCTTTCAAATTCTCATTTTGCTAGTTAAATGCTATTGAACTTTTGTTTCTTTTGAACTGTGACTTGAACTCTGGTTTGGAACATGGAACCACTTAATCTCTTGATTCGTTGGATCACATTTGTGGTGTGAGCCTTTCTTGTGTCAGAATAAATACTGAGGGCACCTCTATTGAGATGTATCCATGATGACTACACGATCATGGTGTCCTCATGTGTATAGTCCTTAAAAGTGGGCTTGACCTGGTACCGGTCAAATGGAGGGCGTATGGATCGATCCTAGTTAAGATATGTTAAGGCCGTGGTTAAATCCACGGAGAGGATTGATTGTGTGTGCCCCACCCCTTTCCTTAGTTATGCCTGAATGGACTGATCATCCTTCGGGAATGATGCATCTTTTGATGTAGTTTGATTTTCGAACCCTTGATATGCCTTCGGGCTAGTTGTTTCACTTGATATGCCTTCGGGCCAGTCGTTTGATTTGATATCCAGTTGCTTGACTTGGCATCCCTTTGGGCCATTTATTTGACTTGATTTTCCTTTGAATTATCATTTATCGTTATGAATTCCTTTTGGATTAATTATTTCATATTCATGGTTTAAATTATTATTATTATTATCTGTTCACCGAGCCTTAAGCTCAGCCGAGATTTTCTTTTTCCTCGGCAGATTCTAAGTGGCTGATAGGGACGGGACTTGGGGATGAGAGCTAAGGAGATGGCGGATCTAAAGATGAGCCATTATCTTATGTCAAGCTTGTGAACCTAATTGTGGCAACTTCCGTCTTCTACCACGCGGGACGGGTTGTTACAAAAATGGTATCAGAGCCTAAGTTTGAGAGAATTAGGTATTGATTTAGGATGCCTAGACTCAAACTAGCATTTTTCTAAGTAAATGGAAATAAGAATTTGTGATTAAGCACCGTAAGATAAGACATCTTGAGGCCGATGGAGACACCAGCATAAAAAATCATGATGATTGTAGCAAGAATTATCATGTAAAGTACGTTCATATTTTCACTTGGTAGTGTTAATATGAAATTATAGTTATATGGGTGTGCTTAATTGCCAATTATGTACAATTGATGGAGTAGTAAGTGAATTCTCATTCAATAACTGTAATAAGAGTTGAGGTTTGTAGTATTGTCATTTTGAGTGACATTTAAGATAGTGATTAGGGTAAGCTGACCATTGTGGGTCAGAGATATTGGTTAAGTTTGAACCATAGGTTTATTGAATCTTCATTATTTGGAAGACATTTCTGAGGTCAATCGACTTAGTTAATGAATTTTTGCTTTAAGATAGTTGAGCTTTCTAAGGTTAATAATATTACTAATAGACTTCACAGCCATGATTCTAAAACTTTGGATCTCGACCACATGTATGCACACTAATTTTTTTTAAATAAATTGGACGAACTATTTCACGTTTATCAAAACCTTTACGTGTCAGGTAATGATTTTAGAGAATGCTGGCACCCTCAATGGTGTAGCCCATTATTTTGAAACTTTTGGAATCAATTTAGTTGCATAAAATTTGCATATGATTTTTATTTCCCTCCTATTATTTTGCTAACATTACAACTACTGAAATATATATTGTAAGACGGTTTTAAAATTTGAATGCGACAAAAAATCTTCCAATTTGGTTAAGGGGCATACCAGTACTTTGTTTCGGGTGTTGAAAAAATTATTTAGTGTTTGAGTTGGTTTACATACATGGCGTAAGTAAGTGTATGCCGGAACTAGAATAATCCCTTTGAATTGGTTCGTTGAGCATAATTTCAATATTGTCATTTTTAATTGGAATAACAAATACGCAACTTTCAAACTAGTTTTATATGTATGGCATTTATGGCCACCTTGCACGACTACCTAGTTGTGGTAGTAAAGTTTTATTTGTACGTAAAATGATTATACAGATTTCATGTTTGGCAAATCTTTTGAAATTAAAAATTGGCATACTTGTCTCGTCTTATACTTGAAAAATCTAGAAATTAATTAGACCCATATATTTAAACCTGTTTTGGAAAGGAAATGTAATTAAGGATTAGAAAAGTTTTTGGGATTTGAAACATCGGATGACCCTACTTATAGTTGATTTTGAATTTCGAGATTTTTAGTTTGAGAAGTTGTTAGGATTTGGAGTATCCTAGGTATTAAAATGTTTTATAATGTCATCATTCAGACTTCAGACTCAAACTTCAGAGTTCAGAGTTATGAAGAATCGGCTAAACACTAACTCTGTAGAGTTATCTTCAGAAGTCTGAAGATGCAATAATATATTCTAATTAAGTACTAGGTCTGAAGTGTTATATTCAGACGTCTGAAGTGAAGACTTTAGAAGTTTGAAAAGACATTCAGAAATTGGACAGAAACTCTAAATAAGCATTGTTATAACGTGTCTTAAAGTCATAGGGTTGTGATAGAAGTGTCCGTATTTCTAGCTTTACTATTCTAGTATAAATAGTTTCAAATGAGGGATTGGCTCAATATGAGAATCGATTCCCAAAGTTCACTGTGTGTTTTATAAGGTGTTCTTGGTTTCAATATTAATAAAGAGGTTGATTTGAGCGATCTTTTACAATTCTATTGTAATCGTGGACTTTCAGTAGTGAATGCATATACGGAAATTTTGATGTATTGGGTTCATGGGTCATTCCAGCTTATTAATGTAGAGAGCTTTCCATTTCGGCAGTCCTCAGGTCGGAGAGTTTTGGGGTTATCTACTTTGATTGATTTGAATTCATGGATTAGTTGGTTGACATAATGTTATGTGTTAGTGGGGTACCATCCTAGTGATTCCTCATGAAGGAAGAATGTTTTGGTGGCTCGTTCATTTGAGGTGTATAAATTCAGTGTTCTAGTTCCCATATCAGGTGTTAACTTCAAAGTTGATATTTGGATTTGACACATAGCAATCCAGGCATGAAGTAATTGTTGGCATAACTACGTTTACAATATAGTCATTTTTATGATAAGTGTCGGCACTCGATATTGAAGGCAAGAACCATTGAAGTACTTTAGGGTATTTCCTATTAAATCCTATGTGTTTACAAGATAAGTGGTAACTCTAAGGAAATTATATTTTATGATTGAGGTTGATTAATCGAGGTTTGCATGTTTGGTTTAGACTTATAGTTTCGAGGTTAAATGTTTAGTCATATCTTGTGAGTTGTGTAATCGTTAAGTTTGGAACAACCGACTCTCTATAGAAGTGTATTGGTATGAGCATCAAGCCAATACCAAGAATGATTTAATTAGGAAAATCTTGATAACCCTTATAGTTGGTTGGCTTTATGACGGTTTGGGATATGGATTCAAAGTTGTGTGAGATTAAACCAAGCTAGTAGTTAGGAATTTCGTCAAGAAAAGGACGATAAACCTTTTATAGTAATGATTTGGAGGAATTTAAGTTGAATATCTTAGATAAACCTTAAGTGGAAGTTGGTTTATTGAAGAAACTTTGTTTAAAGCATTAGTAGCAACGGGTGATGCTTCAAGATTCTTTTTTTCATGATTCCTTTACTGCCTGGGTAAGGTCAACATAGTAGTAAGTATTCTGACTCGAATATTAAGTTGGGTTTGTGATGGTTCGTTATGAGAATCAACATGGTAGTTTTGATTTGAATGTAGGCAAATTCTTGACTAATATCACGTAATGGAAAATTTAAGAAGTTATCGGGAGATATAAAATTATCATTTGCCCGTGTATTAAATTGTTGGGAGAATACGAGGAAAGCTTTAGTAAAAGTTCTAATTAAGGTGTTTGGTAGTTGTTTTGGCTGGTTGATCTAAAGCCTACATTTGTTAGCAATTTGATATGAAATTGATTGTTAAGATTTCGAGAAGGTATAGTGAAAGTATAGACTGTGACGTTAGTTGTGAAAGACCGATAGAGCTAACTTAGTATTAGTGCGAAAATTATTTCGAGTGATTATGATGTTCGATTGTTGTGTTAATTGGATTAGTTCCGTGTAGGAATGAGTGGCTTCTCTTGTGAAGTAAGTAAATCTCCGTTGTTTCAAAAGTTGTGTGGGATGATTGATGTGGAAATTTTTCATTTTGTTACTTTTAGAAATTGGATCGAATTTTTCCGGTGGATTCTTCAAGTAATATATATTTTAGTTGGGATTTAAAATTTGTGATGATTTTGAGAATAACATACTCGTCCATTAAGAATCCTTTGAGGTGTTTTAGAAATCGTAAGAATTGATATAAGTTAAAACGAGTAATGTAGGTCGCTCGTTTTGAACTTTGATTTAAGGTATAGAACAGTTAAGCTGAAAAAAGAAGATACTTGTTGTGATAGTTTTGGTAGAAGAAGGCTCTTACTAAGTTAAGGTTGTGTTTATTAAGAAATTATGTATTTTATGAGTTTAATCAGAGTTGCGTAGCGAAAGCGTCACAATCTGGTAATATTTGGTTTTTATTTTGAAAGGTAAAGAAGTTCTTTAGGTGATAATTGGTAAGTTATTTTGAGGCGACGGGAATACCCAAAACTCTTTAATCGATATAAGCCCTCTAATCTTATCTCAATTTCGGGGACGAAATATTCCTTTTAGAAGGGGAGAATTGTAATACTCGTGTTCCGATTATTCGTATAAGATAAATCTAAACTTAACCTAAAATATTTAGTTTAAGTGTATTAGGGCGAAAGGTTACGAAGCTATAATAGAGGGGTTAAATTAGAATATTTGAATATATGTGTATATATATATATATAGATACAGACATATAGATGATAACAATAAAAAGAAGCACGACAATGCAAGCACGGCAAATCAAGAAGCACGACAATGCAAGCACGAGAAATCTATAAGCACGACAATGCAAGCACGACAAATATATAAGCACGACAATGCAAGCACGACAAATCAAGAAGCACGACAATGCAAGCATGACAAATCAAGAAGCACGACAAATCAAGAAGCACGACAATGCAAGCACGACAAATCAGGAAGCATGACAATGCAAGCACGACAAATCAAGATTCTCTTATCCACTTAATCCTGTAAATATAGAATCTCTCATTCAAGAATTTCTAACGTAAAATCTAAGTGAAACTAAGAAATCATCGTTTAGTTGAAGATTTGAAAGATCGGAACTTGAAAGTCCAAAGGTGACTTCGATTAACACTAAAGGCATTCGACCCTTGTATTCCACCATCTCTATCCAGGTACGGATTCTTATCTCTTTTGACACGGGAATAGCCATTTGCATAAGGCTTCCTAATCTGGAATACTTTATGATGAATTTTGAATACATTGCTTTCAAATTCTCATTTTTTTAGTTAAATGCTATTGAAATTTTGTTTCTTTTGAACTATGACTTGAACTCTGGTTTGGAACATGGAACCATTTAATCTCTTGATTCGTTGGATCACATTTGTGGTGTGAGCCTTTCTTGTGTCAGACTCAATACTGAGGGCACCTCTATTGAGATGTATCCATGATGACTACACGATCATGGCGTCCTCATGTGTATAGTCCTTAAAAGTGGGCTTGACCAGGTACCGGTCAAATGGAGGGCGTATGGATCGATCCTAGTTCAGATATGTTAAGGCCGTGGTTAAATCCACGGAGAGGATTGATTGTGTGTGCCCCACCCCTTTCCTTAGTTATGCCTGAATGGACTGATCATCCTTCGGGAACGATGCATCTTTTGATGTAGTTTGATTTTCGAACTCTTGATATGCCTTTGGGCTAGTTGTTTCACTTGATATGTCTTCGGGACAGTCGTTTGATTTGATATCCAGTTGCTTGACTTGACATCCCTTTGGGCCATTTATATGACATCCCTTCGGCAGATTCTAAGTGGCTGATAGGGACGGGACTTGGGGATGAGAGCTAAGGAGATGGCGGATCTAAAGATAAGCCATTATTTTATGTCAAGCTTGTGAACCTAATTGTGGCAACTTCCGTCTTCTACCACGCGGGACGGGTGTTACAATTATGCATGTCCAATCTACCGAATATATCATGATTTAATGCAACAACTCAACCAAGCATTTTATAAAACATGTGAATATGAAAAATATCATGCTTTCAAGTTCAAAGTACCATAATCATAAAGGTTTAGGAATACAATGACAAGTATAAAGTTTACAAAGTCAAGGGAACTCACATTCGATGCGACAAACCACTTTAAATGCTAAAACGGCTAATCACTCCAAACCGAACACTTGAATTGGATGCCAAGAAACTAGTGTTAAACCAACTAAAACATCCTAAAAGTTATCTCTTATGATCCCTAAGATAACCCCTAAACCATGCCTCACGTCTAACTCAAGACGTGAAATGGACCAAACCAAACCGGGGTCACACGGTGAGTCCAGCTACTTATCCCAAGGCCAAGTCGCAGGATTCACCTCGGAATTTTATGTTTTGGTGTTGGTTTATCCCCAAACTTGCACAACTCCGAATTTTTCTCCCCAAAACTCTTTCCAAGGTCCAAAACTTGATTTTAAAATCCTAAAATTGACCAAATTCATTCTCAATACTTGAGAGTTTATCTAATAACAATCCAAACACTAAAACACGCTCTAAAATTGATTAATCTACAATATTTTAAACCAAGAAATATCCCAAAAAGATGAACCAATAATAAAATCCTTGATTAAAGATTGAAAATGCTACATAGGAAGATTTCTTAATTATAATCATTGATTTAAGTCATTTAGTACTTCTTATTATCAAAACCCAACCAACTTTTCATTTGTATTTAATCAAATAAAGAAACCTAAATTCTTAGATCATCCAAAAACTCCATTGGAGGATAAGAGAATGCAAGCATGAGAGATTCTATATTTATTATTCTTGAATGAGAGATTCTATATTTATAGGATTAAGTGGATAAGAGAATGCAAGCATGACAAATCAAGAAGCACGACAAATCAAGAAGCACGACAATGCAAGCACGACAAATCAAGAAGCATGACAATGCAAGCACGACAAATCAAGATTCTCTTATCCACTTAATCCTGTATATATAGAATCTCTCATTCAAGATTTTCTAACGTAAAATCTAAGTGAAACTAAGAAATCATCGTTTAGTTGAAGATTTGAAAGATCGGAACTTGAAAGTCCAAAGGTGACTTCGATTAACACTAAAGGCATTCGACCCTTGTATTCCACCATCTCTATCCAGGTACGGATTCTTATCTCTTTTGACACGGGGATAGCCATTTGCATAAGGCTTCCTAATCTGGAATACTTTATGATGAATTTTGAATACATTGCTTTCAAATTCTCATTTTGCTAGTTAAATGCTATTGAACTTTTGTTTCTTTTGAACTGTGACTTGAACTCTGGTTTGGAACATGGAACCACTTAATCTCTTGATTCGTTGGATCACATTTGTGGTGTGAGCCTTTCTTGTGTCAGAATAAATACTGAGGGCACCTCTATTGAGATGTATCCATGATGACTACACGATCATGGTGTCCTCATGTGTATAGTCCTTAAAAGTGGGCTTGACCTGGTACCGGTCAAATGGAGGGCGTATGGATCGATCCTAGTTCAGATATGTTAAGGCCGTGGTTAAATCCACGGAGAGGATTGATTGTGTGTGCCCCACCCCTTTCCTTAGTTATGCCTGAATGGACTGATCATCCTTCGGGAACGATGCATCTTTTGATGTAGTTTGATTGTCGAACTCTTGATATGCCTTTGGGCTAGTTGTTTCACTTGATATGCCTTCGGGCCAGTCGTTTGATTTGATATCCAGTTGCTTGACTTGACATCCCTTTGGGCCATTTATTTGACTTGATTTTTCTTTGAATTATTATTTATCGTTATGAATTCCTTTTGGATTAATTATCTCATATTCATGGTTTGAATTATTATTATTATTATCTGTTCACTGAGCTTTAAGCTCAGCCGAGGTTTTCTTTTTCCTCGGCATATTCTAAGTGACTGATAGGGACGGGACTTGGGGATGAGAGCTAAGGAGATGGCGGATCTAAAGATAAGCCATTATTTTATGTCAAGCTTGTGAACCTAATTGTGGCAACTTCCGTCTTCTACCACCCGGGACGGGGTGTTACAATTATGCATGTCCAATCTACCGCATATATCATGATATAATGCAACAACTCAACCAAGCATTTTATAAAACATGTGAATATGAAAAATATCATGCTTTCAAGTTCAAAGTACCATAATCATAAAGGTTTAGGAATACAATGACAAGTATAAAGTTTACAAAGTCAAGGGAACTCACATTCGATGCGACAAACCACTTTAAATGCTAAAACGGCTAATCACTCCAAACCGAACACTTGAATTGGATGCCAAGAAACTAGTGTTAAACCACCTAAAACATCCTAAAAGTTGTCTCTTATGATCCCTAAGATAACCCCTAAACCATGCCTCACGTCTAACTCAAGACGTGAAATGGACCAAACCAAACCGGGGTCACACGGTGAGTCCAGCTACTTATCCCAAGGCCAAGTCGCAGGATTCACCTCGGAATTTTATGTTTTGGTGTTGGTTTATCCCCAAACTTGCACAACTCCGAATTTTTCTCCCCAAAACTCTTTCCAAGGTCCAAAACTTGATTTTAAAATCCTAAAATTGACCAAATTCATTCTCAATACTTGAGAGTTTATCTAATAACAATCCAAACACTAAAACACGCTCTAAAATTGATTAATCTACAATATTTTAAACCAAGAAATATCCCAAAAAGATGAACCAATAATAAAATCCTTGATTAAAGATTGAAAATGCTACATAGGAAGATTTCTTAATGATAATCATTGATTTAAGTCATTTAGTATTCTTATTATCAAAACCCAACCAACTTTTCATTTGTATTTAATCAAATAAAGAAACCTAAATTCCTAGATCATCCAAAAACTCCATTGGAGGATAAGAGAATGCAGGCATGAGAGATTTTATATTTATTATTCTTGAATGAGAGATTCTATATTTATAGGATTAAGTGGATAAGAGAATGCAAGCATGACAATCAAGAAGCACGACAAATCAAGAAGCACGACAATGCAAGCACGACAAATTAGGAAGCATGACAATGCAAGCACGACAAATCAAGATTCTCTTATCCACTTAATCCTATAAATATAGAAAATCTCATTCAAGAATTTCTAACGTAAAATCTAAGTGAAACTAAGAAATCATCGTTTAGTTGAAGATTTGAAAGATCGGAACTTGAAAGTCCAAAGGTGACTTCGATTAACACTAAAGGCATTCGACCCTTGTATTCCACCATCTCTATCCAGGTACGGATTCTTATCTCTTTTGACACGGGGATAGCCATTTGCATAAGGCTTCCTAATCTGGAATACTTTATGATGAATTTTGAATACATTGCTTTCAAATTCTCATTTTTCTAGTTAAATGCTATTGAACTTTTGTTTCTTTTGAACTATGACTTGAACTCTGGTTTGGAACATGGAACCACTTAATCTCTTGATTCGTTGGATCACATTTCTGGTGTGAGCCTTTCTTGTGTCAGACTCAATACTGAGGGCACCTCTATTGAGATGTATCCATGATGACTACACGATCATAGCGTCCTCATGTGTATAGTCCTTAAAAGTGGGCTTGACCAGGTACCGGTCAAATGGAGGGCGTATGTATCGATCCTAGTTCAGATATGTTAAGGCCGTGGTTAAATCCACGGAGAGGATTGATTGTGTGTGCCCCACCCCTTTCCTTAGTTATGCCTGAATGGACTGATCATCCTTCGGGAACGATGCATCTTTTGATGTAGTTTGATTTTCGAACTCTTGATATGCCTTTGGGCTAGTTGTTTCACTTGATATGCCTTCGGGCCAGTCGTTTGATTTGATATCCAGTTGCTTGACTTGACATCCCTTTGGGCCATTTATTTGACTTGATTTTTCTTTGAATTATCATTTATCGTTATGAATTCCTTTTGGATTAATTATCTCATATTCATGGTTTAAATTATTATTATTATTATCTGTTCACTGAGCTTTAAGCTCAGCCGAGGTTATCTTTTTCCTCGGCAGATTCTAAGTGGCTGATAGGGACGGGACTTGGGGATGAGAGCTAAGGAGATGGCGGATCTAAAGATAAGCCATTATTTTATGTCAAGCTTGTGAACCTAATTGTGGCAACTTCCGTCTTCTACCACGCGGGACGGGGTGTTACAATTATGCATGTCCAATCTACCGCATATATCATGATTTAATGCAACAACTCAACCAAGCATTTTATAAAACATGTGAATATGAAAAATATCATGCTTTCAAGTTCAAAGTACCATAATCATAAAGGTATAGGAATACAATGACAAGTATAAAGTTTACAAAGTCAAGGGAACTCACATTCGATGCGACAAACCACTTTAAATGCTAAAACGGCTAATCACTCCAAACCGAACACTTGAATTGGATGCCAAGAAACTAGTGTTAAACCACCTAAAACATCCTAAAAGTTATCTCTTATGATCCCTAAGATAACCCCTAAACCATGCCTCACGTCTAACTCAAGACGTGAAATGGACCAAACCAAACCGGGGTCACACGGTGAGTCCAGCTACTTATCCCAAGGCCAAGTCGCAGGATTCACCTCGGAATTTTATGTTTTGGTGTTGGTTTATCCCCAAACTTGCACAACTCCGAATTTTTCTCCCCAAAACTCTTTCCAAGGTCCAAAACTTGATTTTAAAATCCTAAAATTGACCAAATTCATTCTCAATACTTGAGAGTTTATCTAATAACAATCCAAACACTAAAACACGCTCTAAAATTGATTAATCTACAATATTTTAAACCAAGAAATATCCCAAAAAGATGAACCAATAATAAAATCCTTGATTAAAGATTGAAAATGCTACATAGGAAGATTTCTTAATGATAATCATTGATTTAAGTCATTTAGTACTTCTTATTATCAAAACCCAACCAACTTTTCATTTGTATTTAATCAAATAAAGAAACCTAAATTCTTAGATCATCCAAAAACTCCATTGGAGGATAAGAGAATGCAAGCATGAGAGATTCTATATTTATTATTCTTGAATGAGAGATTCTATATTTATAGGATTAAGTGGATAAGAGAATGCAAGCATGACAAATCAAGAAGCACGACAAATCAAGAAGCACGACAATGCAAGCACGACAAATCAGGAAGCATGACAATGCGAGCACGACAAATCAAGATTCTCTTATCCACTTAATCCTAAATATAGAATCTCTCATTCAAGAATTTCTAACGTAAAATCTAAGTGAAACTAAGAAATCATCGTTTAGTTGAAGATTTGAAAGATCGGAACTTGAAAGTCCAAAGGTGACTTCGATTAACACTAAAGGCATTCGACTCTTGTATTCCACCATCTCTATCCAGGTACGGATTCTTATCTCTTTTGACACGGGGATAGCCATTTGCATAAGGCTTCCTAATCTGGAATACTTTATGATGAATTTTGAATACATTGCTTTCAAATTCTCATTTTGCTAGTTAAATGCTATTGAACTTTTGTTTCTTTTGAACTATGACTTGAACTCTGGTTTGGAACATGGAACCACTTAATCTCTTGATTCGTTGGATCACATTTGTGGTGTGAGCCTTTCTTGTGTCAGAATCAATACTGAGGGCACCTCTATTGAGATGTATCCATGATGACTACACGATCATGGCGTCCTCATGTGTATAGTCCTTAAAAATGGGCTTGACCAGGTATCGGTCAAATGGAGGGCGTATGGATCGATCCTAGTTCAGATATGTTAAGGCCGTGGTTAAATCCACGGAGAGGATTGATTGTGTGTGCCCCACCCCTTTGTACTAACATCAAAATCACATATGATTTTGTATGTGAATCAAAATCACTACTTGAATCATATATGATTTTGTAAATGAAAAAAAAAAACTCATCGCGTTCTCATATAAAAAGTTACGTTCTCGTATGAACCTGCTCCTGTTTTATTATTCAGTTACACTCAAAGTAAACACCTGGGTATTAAATAGGGTGTTACTATAAGAACACTCCTCTATATACTAGACCCTATATTTTTTTTTTGACTTGAGTCTAAGTTGTCTTAGAAATATAAATTAAGTCTATTAATACTTATTAAATGCATATAATACATTATTTTAATCATTAGGTTTTTATTTGTCTTTTAATTTTTAATCATAATAATAATAGTTATATTCTTTTTTTTACTTTTTATTTTTATCATTTTTATTATAAGAAATTTATAAATTAATATTATTTTATATTTTTCTCATGATATTGTAAATTAATTTAATTTGATTCATAAGTTTTTACGGTTTAAGTATTTATTTATTTATTTTACTTTATTCTAATAACTAAAAAGTACATCGTAAAATTAATATTAATATATAGTTTTTTACGTTTTTATTATTTTATTTATGTTATTATAATCTTTATAGTAATTATTATTTGTATTTTTATAATTAATGATTTTTATATTACTATTATATTATTGACATTATAACCATTATAATTAACATGTCAAATTAATAACACTTCTCAGTTATAACCATTATAATTAACATGTTTTAAGGATAAAAATATTAAGAAAAACGTAACGATTACTTATAAAAAATGATAAGTTATAATAATTAATAAATAAAATAATAATATAAAATTAAATATTTAGAATAACTAAAATAATGAAAATTATGTATTAATAGTAACATAAAAAATTGATTAATAATGATATAATATTTTAGTTTAAAAAGTAAAAAAAATAATACATAATGATTAATTATCAAAAAAGAAGAAGAAAAAAGATAACAAAAATAATTAAGTTACAATGATTGATTAATAATTAGTAGATAAAAGGTGTCTATATAGATTCACCCATTAAATATTACAGAATTTTTTTATTAAATAAATGAAAATATTAAGAAGAAAAAGTCGTATATGGGATGTGAGAATATTTTATATTTTATTAAATTTATAAATTAATAAAATGTCAAAATCCAATAAATAATAATGATTAGGGATTATTAAGTCCAAAAGCGCACATGTATTTCTTGCGGCCGTCAAAGCGCCGTCTTAAATACTCCGCAACAATACATATCAATTAGCTGTTAACCGCGTACAATCATCGCAAGTTGGTGGGTAGCATCTCCACCGTCGATCATCCATGGGTCCACAAAACGAACACGTTGTGGAAGGTTCATCTGAATTTGGACGGACACGATGAGATTGTCTGAGCTGTAAAATGAGAGGACACATGGGAACTCCCGTGTATCTCGTCGTCTGTAATTACGGGTCCTACGCGGTTGCTTTTAGTTTAGGATTTTGGTATTATTAACATGTTTTCTATTCTTTCCCACTAACATTGATGGATCCCTAAATCTTAAACCCTAATTTTCGTTTTATTGATAATATAAATAATTTTTAAGGGTATTTCAGATTATACCTAGACTAATTCAAATAATTTATAACTGTATAAATTAGCTCTGATGAACTCAGTGGTCATAATTGTAATATACGTCTGAAATCAAGTCCTAAACAGATGAGATATTCCACATATCTAACTACACTACAACCCTTGTGGTTAATATAAATAGTTATTGTAATATAAATAAAAAAATTAAAGTTAAGGATGTTAAATTAACTCCTTTTAAATATATTCATGATTAAATCGATTATTGGAAATGTAAAAAATAGGACATATGATGAATATGAAAATGGAACGAAAGTTTATTTAGCAGTAGAGGAACATTCATTAAGGATAATATAAAATTAAATATCGCTATCAAATACGGTACAAACCATCAATGAATAAGCTCTAGTTTCATCACTTTATAAGCAATATGCTATTATAGGACATCTTAGTATTCAGGTAACGATCAATCGATCATTAGTGGTGGCATAAAATGAATTATAGTGGTTGCATTGTTATGTGTTGTAAAACGTTTTACATTACATCGTACAAGTCAGCCAGTAGTACCTTCAGGCTTCATGTGAATCTGCATTTGTCGATCCTATCATATAGACCCGTGGATTTGTTTTATAGTACATTTGGAAACAAAATGATGATACTAAAACCGTAACAACATATTAAAACTTTTTTCTCATAATATCCTGTAATACAATTTTATAATGACATGCGTATTACTTAATTTAGATGACAACATTCATAAGTTACTGCTATTTTTAAGAAATTCTAGTATTCTGAATGAAATATTTCGATGGAAAGAAACTTGTGGAACTCAACAAGCCCCGTTGATCCCTCCATTAGTGGCATTAAACATGTTTCGTGGCATTTCGTTGTAACTAAATTTATATATAAGGAAATCTCTAATTGTTAAGCAGATAAATATATGTCTTTTGTTGGTGTAGATGTATCGATTGCATTATTGAAATTAATGCATGTAGTTACATTTATGGTTACAAGCAGAAAATGCACGTAAATGAATGTAGTATAAGCGTGTCGATAAACGACAAGTTTGGTTTGATGCCGAACAATTTTAAGAAAAAATAGGGTAGGAAAGTGTCATTGTCGAAAAAAATAAGGGGGTAACATTGTAAAATAAATTTGGCAAGAGTGAAAAAGGCACAACACTTTTTGCTACCCATTGCGTACGCAATATTTTTCTTATTTTAATTTACTTTTAAAATAATTTATTAATTTATAGAGTCCAAGTTATTAAAAATTTAACATGTTAGACCAATTTATTATAAAATAGTTAAAAAGTTCCATTTTTAATAATAGTATAGTAAGTTTTGACAACTAATGAAGTTAAAAATCAAAACAAACTAATGTCATTCTTTAAAATTAATCTTATATTTTACAACGACGAAATGAATCAAAAAATACAACGTTTTATTCGGTATAATGATTAAAATTTCATTTAGGAACCATTTACTGTTTATCTAATGTTTATTCTGATAAGAATTTATCAAGTTACATTATTTTTAACGTATGAATATGACAAAAACCAAGAATTGGATTAATCAAGTTACATTATTCTGATAAGAATTTATCAAGTTACATTATTTTCTGTTTATCTAATTATTTGGTAAAAACAAAGGCAAAGATCGATAGTCTTACCCGGTAAATGAGGGCGACGAATCTTACCACGGTTAACGCTTACCAGGTAAATTGGATTAAAATTGTACCCGCTCAGTAAGTGATAGTGTTGAATTTTATCAGTAAACACTTACCCAGATAAATATTTAGTAAATGACCCCTTAGTATAACGAAAACGTGTTTTATTCTTTTTATTTCGTAGCTAATTTACTTGATAAATGGGTTGTCAATATATTTAATAATTGTTTCAATGTGACATATTTGGCACATAATCAAGAATTACCATACTTAACAACTTAAAATCCATGTTATCAATAGTTACATGATTTAGTCATTACCATCAAAATTAGTAAAAAAAAATTGGAAAGAAATATTACCTTAAGGGAAAAAATGTATTAATAGTCATACTGAATTGTACCATTTTCATCCCAAATAAACGTTCAAAATAGTAAATATACACAAAGATATATAATTATTATATTTTTTTTTAATTAACTAAATGAAGATTTTATCTTTAATAATAGATAAAGTAATATAAAAAAATTCTACCTTACAATTGAAAAAAAAAATATTTACTTCTACAAATAAATATTTGTTTTGATACAAAAAATTAACAAATCTGATTACCACATTTTAAGGTATTTTGTCATTTTCATTATTCTAATTATAGAAAAGTTAAAAATAAGAGGTCACTAGGATGGTTCAGTTTACACACACAAAAGTGGTTCCATGTCCGTAAACCCATTCCACAAAGATGACTCCTATATAAACCACTATCTTTCTAACTAAACTCTCATTGCAAACTTCAATTCTCTCTCTACACATACATACACACACTCTTTCTCTCTCTCTCTCTCTATATATATATATATATACATATACATACATACATACATACATACATATATACATATACGTATATATATACATCTCTCAATCGATCGTTCTTGAAAAAAATGCAAAAACTCAACGAAGGATTTACAGGGTTACGGTATTTATGTATCTTTCTATGTATTGCTTCAATCGTTAATGCTGAAGATCCATACAGGTTTTTTACGTGGAACGTTACATATGGAGATATATACCCTTTGGGGGTCCGTCAACAGGTAAAATTAAAAAACCGTTCAATCATATAATCATTATTAGATTTGACTCAAATTGATATACCCATTGAGATCTTATATTTTTCATGATTTAATTCACAGGGAATCATGATAAACGGCCAATTTCCAGGCCCCGAAATATATTCCGTCACAAATGATAATCTCATCATCAACGTCTTCAACAATTTACCCGAACCCTTTCTTATTTCATGGTAAACAGTCCATAATGTACAACTTTTAATGCATAATGTACAAATAAGTTATCCATTATTATAATGTACATAGTTGACTTGAGAAATATTATACATAAAGATGACGTGTAACTAATATACAAGGTTGTAATATTTATCAACATGCAAACAAAAGTAATTAATGCAGTTAATTACAGGGCTGGAATCCAAAATCGTCGGAATTCATATCAAGACGGCGTTTACGGCACTAATTGTCCGATACCGGCGGGCCAAAACTTCACGTATAAACTACAAGTAAAAGATCAGATCGGAAGTTTCTATTATTTTCCGTCACTTGGTTTCCAAAAAGCCGCCGGCGGTTTCGGAGCTATCAAAATCCTCAGCCGGCCGTTAATTCCGGTGCCATTTCCCGATCCCGCCGACGATCACTCTATTCTCATCGGAGATTGGTACAAATCAGATCACACGGTAATAAATAAATAAACAATTAAACATTATATTCGAATATATATATATATATGTACATTTCAAGATTTCTTGATTTTCCGATGATGGTGTTTTCAGAAACTCCGGGGAGTTATGGACCTTGGATGGCGGCTGATGTTTCCCGATGGGGTTTTAATCAACGGTCGTGGTGATGGTGGGGTGTCGTATAATGTTGAGCAAGGGAAGACTTATAGGTTACGGATATCGAACGTTGGGTTACAAAATTCGTTAAATTTTAGGATCGAAGGTCATTTGATGAAGTTAGTGGAAGTCGAAGGGACTCATACCGTACAAGAGTCGTTATCATCGCTCGATGTCCACGTAGGACAATCGTATTCCGTCCTTGTTACCGCCGATCAGCCGCCGCAAGATTATTACATCGCGGTTTCTTCCCGTTTTAGCAGTCAGAACATCAACACCACCGCCATTTTCCGGTATACCAACTCCGGCAAGGCGGTTTCCGGCACACCTCCGCCGCCGCCCACCACCGACATCACTTGGTCAATGAACCAAGCTCGATCCATCAGGTAAGGACGAAAACGTCATTTCGGTCTTTTTGGAGACTAATTAATCAATGGGGTAAAAGACCTGTCTTACTGGTTGAGGCCTGGGGGATGTAGTGGAATATTCCATCTGTCCATGGTTTGAATCCAGGTGTACACAGCAGTTGTGGCCACTGAGTTCATCAAGGTTGATCATAATTTGTCGGGATTAGTATAAACATAGTCTGGGACACCCTTCCAAAAAAACATTTAATGGGGTAATCGATTTTTTGTGACGGAAAAGGGCGTCGGGATTGATTATTTATTTGTTTATGTTTTCAGGACTAATTTGACGGCTAGTGGACCGAGGCCGAACCCACAAGGGTCGTATCACTACGGACAGATTAACGTTACTCGAACGATTAAAATATCTGGATCAGCGTCGATAATTGGCCGAAAGCAACGGTATAACGTTAACGGGGTGTCATTTATTCCAGCAGATACACCTCTAAAACTAGCGGATTACTTTAATATTAGTGGAGTTTTTAAGGTTGGTAGCATTCCCGACGAACCCACTAATACGGCCCCGTATCTCGATACTTCGGTTATGGGTGCCGATTTTCGAGATTTCATCGAGATCGTCTTTGAGAATCGCGAGAATATCATGCAAAGTTGGCATCTTGATGGATACAATTTCTTTGTTGTCGGGTAATTTACTTATCTCAAAGCTTTATATCTAGCAAATGTTATTTGCGACGCCGATTGTCGCTAATAATATTGTTTTCAATTTGCAGAATGGATAGTGGACGATGGAGTAACACGAGTCGAAATGAGTACAATCTTATCGATGCAGTATCACGTTGTACTGTCCAGGTTAGATTCGTAATTTTGTATTCCCTTGTGTACATAGATTTTAACTCTCGAGTTAACGATTTATGCATTGGTTGCTTGTACGGTACAAACATCCACTTAACAATGCCAATAAAGAAGGGTTGTGACATAGTGGTTGAGGCCCTGGGGATGTGGTGAAATATCCCATATGTATAGGGTTCGAATCATGACATACACAACAATTGTAGTCACTGAGTTTATCAGGGTTGATGTACTGCAGTCATGATTTACCAGGATTAGTCCAGGCATAGCGGACACCCTTCCAAAAAAATGCCAATAAAAAAGAATACAATTTTTTCGCGACAAGATAAAATTGTCGGAAAATTCATCAAGATATCACAATTTACTGAATATTTGTACACGAGACTGAAAAATTATTCGTTTTGAATACAGGTATATCCAAAATCGTGGACAGCAATATATCTTGCGCTTGACAATGTCGGGATGTGGAATATCAGGAACGAGTTTTTGGTACGACAGTATCTTGGGGAACAGTTCTATCTTCGTGTTTATTCTCCAGTAATGTCACCACGTGACGAATACCCACTACCCGAAAACGCCCTTCTTTGTGGCCAAGCTGTCGGCAAAAGATCATGATCTGTCGCAATCCGACCGTAGATGTAAAGTTTGGAACCAAAAATTGGTCAAATTCTTTGTCAACACTTCATTTTTTTGTAAACATTTAAAGTACCTTTACTTGCATTTCTTTAATCTCTCATTATAAAATAAATAGTTAAATACTATAGTTTTTTTCTTTCTATAAGTTTACTTTATAAGAATTTGGTTATACAAGTTTATGTTTTTGTTTATCAGTATTTATTAATTAATTTTCTTTGATTTTTATTATTGAGGCCAACAATTGAAGATCTATTAAATTATATGTCAAATAAAAAAAAATCTAACAAGTTAAAATAAAACAATGTTTGATAATTAATTAACCATTAACCCGATATATAAAAACCAAAATTTCTACTTTGTTTATTAGTTAATGCAAAGAATGGTAACTTGGGCCACTCATAATTGGGACTTCTAACATTGAAAAGTTAAAAAGTAGCTAAACCGATAAGATATTAATTGGGTTGTTTTATATCGGACAAATTGCATCAAAAGGTAATATACTTTGTCTTGATTCTTATTTTGGATAACATACTTTTAAAATTTCGTTTTGATACATAAGATGTAAAGTTTCAAACATTTAAGTATCCGAGTAACCGGTTCAAGTATTAACCGGTTATCATACTGATGTGGCGAGTGACGTGGCATCCAACTCAATATTATTTGTTGACGTGGTAAATGACATGGATTTTTTGATATAAATTTAGTTTTTATCTATTTGTATTATATATTATCACATATATTATATATGCAATATAAACACTGGTTTCTTCGTCCCCCACCCCTGAATAGATGGCGACCCTCTTCTCTGCGTTCAACTTCCGTCTCCGACGTCCAACCCCACACCTAATTGTGTCTGTCGACAATTTCTTTATAAAATCGGGGAAACATATTTGAAACCAATTTGGTTTCAGAAGAAGGAAAAGAAATGCAAGAAGCGAGAGAAGAAATAGGGTTTTACAAAACATTAGAGATGATTTAGATCCAGAGCTAGAGCCGCCATTAAAACTGCTGAAATTAGAAAAAAATCGATTAAAATCTGTCTGCCAGGAGGAAGCAAGTCGGTCATTCTGTACCTTACAAGACTCAAAAGCATCCTAAAGACATTCGATTTTTAGTAGAAAGTTTTAGGGTTTTATACCACGAACGAGATCTATCGATGCACTTGGATTTTAGAGATGAATTGTGGCGGATTTTGGGGGGAAAAGTGGTTCCGACGAGGCTGTTTTTTAAGGGAAGATACATCGGAGGAGCAAAAAAAGTTCCGGCCACTTTTAGCCCTACGGCATTTTCTTCAAATTGTAGAGGAAGACGTCTTTTTCAACGGGGTGGGTTTAGGGTGATAATATATAATATTATATTATATGTGATATAATATATAAGAGGGAGGTTTAAATGAGAACTTTGTAAATTTAAAATAACAAAGGAACATCTTGTGGACCACATATGATGTGGGTCTCACACATTAAAAAATCACATCTGATTTAATGGTGGGTCGCATTGAATCAGATATAATTTTTTTATGTGTGGGACCCACATCATATGTGGTCCACAAGATGTTCATTTGTTCCTTTGTTTCTTTAAAAAGGAGGTGTTCTTGTATGATCCCTCCCCTAATATATATAATACATGTAATGTAATAATATAAGATATATAATATGTGTGATAATATAACATATATAATATATAATACAAATACATAAAAGCTAAATTTATATTGAAAAAATTCATGTACGCCAACAAATAATATTGAGTTGGATGTCATGTCGCTCGCCAGATCAATATGGTAACCGGTTAATACTTGAACCGGTTATGCAGGTACTTAAATTTTTGAAATTTTGCATCTTACGTACCAAAACGAAAGTTTTAAAAGTATGTTACCCAAAATAGGAATCAAGACAAAGTATGTTACCTTTTGATGCAATTTGTCCTTTTATATTAACCATTAAGAGGAAGGTTAAAACGAGAAAAATAACTAAATAAAAGAATATAAAAACAGTTAAATCACGTTTAAAATTATACGTGATTTTACGTTAATGGTCAACAAAAGGGTGTGTGGACGGTGATGTGAATCACATGTGATTTTTACATGATGATTTTAGTGTATAATCTTGTCCAATTTAACCATTTTCTTATTCTTTTATTTAGTTATTGATTTATTGTTATCGTGTTTACATGACTATAGTCGCTTATTCAAGTTATTTAAGGGTTATAGAGAGTTTGTCTGTCAGTCTATTTTTTAAGGGTTACTGAAAAACACTATGTTTTATCGTCAACTCCTGATACACTATTATTTTATTTAATATGCATTTAATTAATTTATTTATTTATTTTAATCAATAAAAGTGATTTATATTTTCCATTTTCATAGAGGGTTTATTCAAAACTGAAGGTAGACACCGATGATTAAGCGGGCGTTTGGTATTGTCAAAAAAATAAAAATGAGAATAAAAACGAAAACGAAAAAAGACAAGAAATGAAAATGAGAATGAATTTTTATTCTCTCTAATTTAATTAGAAATAAAAATTTAGGCTTCTAAAATAATGAACTCATTATTTTATATAAAACCAAACATGTTATTTTATTAATCAACGTGACATTATTGTTTTATATAATCAACCAATCTATTTTTGGATAAAAACCTACGACAGTTATCAATCTATATATATATATATATATTAGAAAAACAATAATCTCTTCTAAATTAACTAGGGATTTTCCTTTGTTATTTTTTTCATCCTCAAGGGATATCTAATTGGGCCATGTGCAGACGCTTACAACTGTTTGGTTGGTTTTTCATTAAGTTAAGTGTTGTATGTATAAAACTGTTTATATTGTATGTATAGATTGAAAAGGTTTTTGTTTATGATGGTTTTTTATAGATAGAAGCAATTTGGTTTTTAATTGGGATAGGCTGGTTTGGAAAAAACTTGTCATTTTGTATAAAACTTCCTTCTAGAAGCTTACCGAATAAGTCATTTTCCATAGTATTAAATACCTACCAAGCAGTCATATATAGCTGACCGAATAAGCTATGAACCTTATTAAGCTCATTAAGCTGCTAACAACAGGCCCTTAGTATGAAACTGTAAGTGTCTAATTATGGGGTGTGTTCTAAAATAAAAAGTTTATAAGATGTTAATGTGACATCTTGCTGATGTGAAACTCACATCGGATGTTCAAATGTTTGTAGGTGTTCGGAATGCACACGTTAAATGTTTTCTATCAACTTAGTACTTTTAACAATCCAAAAACAATACGTTTTCACCAAAAAAAAGGTGGTTGCAGGCGTTCACAAGAAGCACGTTTGCAAGAAGCCTGTTACGAACACCCACAGTGCTCCAGTTCTTAAAATTGTGTCGTTTTAAATAAAATACTATCATCATTCTTCAAACACATTACTCGAGTATTTAAAGTAAACACTCTCTAGCTATTGAACATACATATGAAAACAAAGTATTCAAAACTTACATCCTATACATATAAATACAAAGCAGAGATCGAATGTACGTAAAACCTCGAAAACGTGACTAAAAGTAATTAATGTATTCTTTAGTTATTAAAAAATAAATAAAAAACCCTCGGCTCAGAAGTGTTATCACCTTCTCAGGAAAAAAGGATTGTTCTTTTTCTAAGGGTGTCTCAGATTTGTCGAATCTAATCCTGACAAATTGTGACAGTAAAACCAGTCGCCAGCCGCCAACTGTTGTGTACATATGAAATTGAACCTGAAAGATGGGATATTCCACTATATTTCTAGGGTCTCAACCACCATGCCACAACCCTTCTGGTTTTGTTCTTGACATTATCTAAGTCTTACTTAATGTTCTTTTAACTTCAAGATGGGGTTACTTGAGATCTATGCAAAGGGTAATGCTTTGTTTTCTTTAATTGTCTTTCACAATTCTATTATTCATAACAGCTCTTTTAAGTCATATCAAAATATATTTTTCCCTACTCAAGTTCTTGTATCCATTAGTAATTAATTATTAGAATACATTAGTAACACTAGTTTGAATTATAATTTTTTTTCTTTTATAGATAACTATGAGTATTTGAAACAGCTTACACACACCTCGACTAATCTCGTAAGCATTAAAGTAAACAGTTAAACCCTAAACAAACCTCTGGCAAACTGCACATGGTTATGACATATCAAAGCAAATGAATCGTGCCTATATCAAAAGAGATCTTATAGGTGTGAGTTTGGTACATTTGGATTGACGATGGCAAGATAGGCGACTAAAAGAATCATGGAAGGTTTTAAAGTATACATTTAACAGTAATTTATCAGTCTTGTTCTTCTCTTTTATTACCCTGATTTTTATTCCACTTATTTTGGTGGGACAAAATCATCCCACTTGGATCCTTGTTTGTCTCAAATCTAGTTTCACGCCAAATGTGAGACAACAAAGTTTTGTAGTTTTGAGGGCATGTTTGTTAACAACTTAATGAGCTTAACGAAACTCCCAACTTCTTCAGTCAGATATATATATATATATATATAATTGTTTGGTAGTGACTTAATAATATAGAAAGTGACTTAATCAATAAGCTTCTAGAGGGGAGCTTTGTGCATAAAACCAAGTTTTTCCAATTCCTACCCCTCGAAATCAGAAAAACGCTCCTTCCATCATGAAAAAAACCATCCCAAACAAAAACCTTCCCAATCTATACAGACAAATTAATCCACATAAACAGCTTTATCTATACAAGACTTGATAGAAAACCAACCAAAAAGCCCCTTAGTCACATCCGTTCATTCCAGCGTACCAAATGCACCCAACAAGCTCTACATTATGAACCCAACGGCTACGTAGATATGATATATATATATATATATAAAACGAGAGCAACAAACAGTCCGGTTCTTCTACACCCCAGTTAAAATTTACACCCCGTGCATCCCAATCAAAACCGTCCATTTCATGATCCCTTTCATAACATTCTCCATTTCAAAATAGATTTCATATCATTTAGGATCAAATGGAACAAGCTCGTTATGAAAAAAATGGATAAAAAGTTGTGAAAATCAGAAAATATAAAATGTTATGAAATACAGTGTATTTCATAACATTTTATATTTTCTGATTTTCACAACTTTTTATCCATTTTTTTCATAACGAGCTTGTTCCATTTGATCCTAAATGATATGAAATCTATTTTGAAATGGAGAATGTTATGAAATTCACTATATAGTGGGAGGTTTTGATTGGGGTGCACGGGGTGTAACTTTTAACTGGGGTGTAGAAGAACCTCCCTATATATATATATATATATATATATATATATATATATAAAACGAGAGTGACAAACAGAATTATTACCTTCTTTAAAAGAACACAAATTCAAATCATACCATACAAGGTTTAGGAGAAAAGACATATCACAGATGCTCTGCATAATGGTGCACAACCTAAACCTCCAAAGTTAATTAGGTGTTACCTTCAACTATACATACATAAAACTGCAATCTTCTTTCTATAAATCTCTCCTGGAGGTTAGATATAGCATCTCCAAACTGAAGTTCGGCCAATCTATTTTTCAGCTACCTGAAAGAGACGATAAACAAAAAATAACATTACGCTTTTTTCTATATTTATCTACGGCAATATTTCCAATTTACAAAATAGAACGCATTTCTTATCAAGATTGTTACAGGTTCTGACTTGTTATTATGTATAAATATGTAGCAATGAAGTGAAAACACGTTATCCATAAAGATTGGAATGATTCTATATCTGTAGCAATAATGATGATGGTAAAACCGTACTTAGTAAAAATATATTTATAAGAAAAACATTCTTTATTAATCGAGGGTAATAAATGTGTTGTTTCTATTCTACTCACTTTACTTCCATAGCTTTATAAGTTTATGTCATTTTTGCAATCTTCACTCTTTCACCTTTTTGTTACTCTCCACCACCACTGGCAATCTATATATATAACATTTCTGGCAAAGAGATGATATCCCTTTTAGGGGCTGTTTGACAGTTGCTGAATGGTTTGGTGCAGAATGATTAAGAGGCTCTTATGATATAGTGCAAAATAAAATATAACTGTTTGGTAATTGTTCAAAATGAAATTTGGCCTCTCATGGTTAAGGGAGGTCCATGATACAAAATGTTCAGAGGGTTTTGGAACCATTAAGAAGCAGACTTTTTTTTTTTGCCAAACAGGATTCACCTCTTAGTGATTCAGAGGCTGCCTCTTAATTAAACAGCCCCTTATTCTGCCTAAGATTTGCTAGGATAAGGATTGATTTGAAACAAGGAAGTTGCAAATTGAATTATTTGAATTAGTTGCAAATAACATTCATTAGAAGCCTTAGGGCCGTTTGGTTTGTGGGATTTGGAACTGGATTCCATTCCAATCTTGCGTTTTGGTTTAAACTAAAAACAGGAAATGAATCCCAGATTTCGGTGAAAATCCCACAAAAACATTAAATTCAGAAATCCCATGGGAGTGGTTGGTATTTCACTGGATTTCATGTATGTAATAATGTTTTAAAATATGTTAAAAAAAAATTCAATTTGTATGTAATATTGTTTTAAAGGTAATTTTATTATTTTATAAACTTGTTTTCATATTTGTAGAGAATGGAATTCAATTCAAATCATACTTCCAAATCCTTCAAATTCAAAACCCTTCCACGAAAACCAAATTCTTCAAAAACATTCCGTTAAACCAAATGTCACCAAAAAGTTTGAGCAGTTTCTATAACGGCCAGAATGACAATAGCCATTAATGCCCTAATACGACTATAAAGGCCAAAATAAAAACGTAGGTTCATAATCCAATAGCGATAGTAAATCGTGCAGAAATAGTCAATTCGTGTTTGCTAAGACCATGTAACATTAGGGTTGTAATTGCATTTCACTCAGTCACAAAATAAATGTCAACAATGAAAAACGCACACAGTTTTAGAAATATGTAGTTAGTACACTCTTTCATTAACTAAACGGCCATTTATCCTTAATAATGGAGTAGTGAATTCCTTAGTCCATAATTAACGCTATGTTATCAAGCCGTTTTTAACGAAGGAAGGGAAAAGGAAAAAATGACGTGTTTTCTAGTTTTTTTTTAAGGAAAGGAAGGGAAAATAAAAATAATGTTGATTTTCCTTCCAAGAAAAATATTAATACTTATAAATATTTGTACAATAACACATCTGCCGATGACCCATCAATTACATCCTGCTGGAAAATAAAGAAGGGTATATTTGTAAAAACATCTTTCCCCTTTTTCTCTAGTCAAAAGCATGAATTTTTTTTCCTTCTCTTTTTCCTTCTTTTCCTCTCAAGAAGACAAATAAAAAAATGTATTTCTTTTCCTCTCAAGAAGACAAATAAGAAGGGATCTCCACCCTTGGATCAATCCTAATTGAAGATCAACACTAATGTAGTGCAGTGAGATGCACATGATCAATTCCCGTGATAAGCGCAATTCTTGGGGGTGGGGGTGAGATTAAAAGTGATCAAGGGTCCAAATCCCTTATTACGCTTCTCACCTTAACTCCTATTCTCACACGATCCGTCGTCTATCAAATCAAAACTAGATCATCCCTGAATCACGAGGCCCAACTCAATGCCATTTATATCTAATGAAAGAAAACAAAATCCAGTACCTCAGGAAAGTCGTTTTTTTTATAGGCACCTTCTACCTATGTTTTTAATTAATCATAATGGTATTTTCCAAATGTGTTGCCTCAGTGGTAGGATGTTGATAATATTAACATGTTTTGTTGGGTTTGGAAAAACAGATTTTCGGCTAATATGGTTATTTAATATGGTATGTAAAAGGCGGTTGTGAACAATGGAGTTGACAACATTTTGGTGGGCTAATGGATATAAGTTATATGCAAGGGTGCTATGAGTTGGCTCAACTAGTTAGTATGCTTTTAGCTGGTTTGGGTGGTGAAATTGGTAGATTTCATGGTTGAAACTTGAAGTTGCACTAAAGTATGTATCTAATTGAAGTTGCACTAAAGTATGTTTTCTGGATCGTATTTGTGTATCTATGCATTTAAAAGAAATGGGATTCTAAGTAATTAAAGATAAAAATATAAATTTCCATTCAATAGCAAAATAGTCATTTTTGTAACCCTTAATAGCGTTGAGATGTGGTTTGTCGGAGCCTCCTTATAATGTAATTGATGGCCTTTTTGTTATTTCTCAGTTGTCATAACTAAAAGTTTATAAATTACAACGACGGTCTCTAATACTTGAATACCAATATAATTAAAGGGGGTGGGCTATGGCCTCTAATACTTGAATACCACTTGTAAGATAAAATAAAAGATCATATATACATAATCAAACAACTTACTAAAATAGCACAACAAAATCAAAAGAAAAAGATCCATCATATTACCTGGTTAAGTGGATTATCTGGAGATTTTTTCCATAGTTTCCATATCATGTCCTTATACTGGGTGTGAGTGAGACCAGGTTTCTCTGCTTTCAGCTGTGGAAGCTCAGCTTCTTCAAAAGCCTGCAAATAAATAATTATATAATTAAGCAAAATCAGATAAGTATATTGATGTTCCACTGCCCACTGGTTAAGCCATAATTAACGAATGTTAATGATGCTCGAGGTTCAAAACAAATGTAAGAAACTTCAAATGATGATTAACGGTAAGCTATATCTTTGGCCTTAAATAAGGAGCTTCTCTTACATAACATCATGTTACAAATAGTGAGATAAAATGCAAATGCCAAACTCATTTTGAATTTCTCTCTCTCTTTTCTTTCGGTTGTTTTCGCCTTTATGACTTTGATCAACTACTACTAAACATGTTTTTGAAGGATAAACAGAGAGGAAGGTCTTAATGCCACAAATATTTGGCTATAGCATAGAAAGACGGTTTTTTTTTATGTTACTGAACTACTCATCAACCAAAGTAATAACAGTTCTATTCAAAACATACATCACATGGAGAGAAATTTTATAGATTCGTATAAATTCCTTAAAGAAGCAAAGGTATGATTATTCTCATCCCAATCACCAACGATCGAACATGCTAAGCAACAAATAAATCTCAAGATAGAACACCAAACACCATGTAACAATCCTGGCAATGCTGCCTAAATAAACTTATATATGCAACTTTTCTGATTAGTACATCCACCTTACATTTGTAGAAGGATAGAAGCACGCTATATAACCAACAAAAACACAAACTTGTTCATACCGACACTTCAACAAGGATGGATGGCAACTAACTTGATGGAAAAAATTATTCTCCTTGTATAAATAAAGAAACTTTACAGGCCTAAATGCATTTTGTGGACCAAAAACATCATAAAATCCACCACATTAGTTCTAATCTAGCCAATCTTATCACAATGATCACTGGTTTACACTCTACACTGATAGCAGGAGGATCAGCTAAAATAGAGCCGAATCCAATACAAATCATGATTAAAGTCTTATATAGTTGAACTCCAACACAAATCTACAGATGCTACTAAACAGTTTTCTGTACTTTTATTGTATTTATGAAATATATCTGATTACTTGCTGAATGTTCTAAAGCTCCATAGTTCAACAAATACCCAAATCATACAATTTGGAAAAGAAATCCACATTTCAAAGAGCTATAAAAACATCAATAATCAATTGAAAAAACATAAAACGCACCTTAAACGAGGCTTTGAGCCTTTTCTCTGGATGCTTATCAACTGGCAAGCTATCTGCAACCGACATCTGTGCAATCGCTTCCTCAACTGACCTAGCCTCGATGATTCCATCATCACGATTAGTATTCTCAACAAGAACCATCTTCTCATACTCCTCTTCCTTGGCGGTTCGACTCTGCTTCCGTTTATCTTCCTCCACCTTCTTCAAGATCTGCGCCTCCTCCTCCTCCTTCCGCCGCCTCAGCTCCGCCTCCGTCACCTTCGGCACCGGTATCGAAACCCTAGTTGCTTTCTTATCAACCTTCTTAAGCGACTTCTCGAGCTCTTTTTCCTCAATCTCAGCCAGTCGGCGCGCCTCCGCCTTCCGAGCGGCGGCCTCGGCTCGTTTCTCCGATTCCTCCTCGCGTTTCTTGGCCGCACGTGACTTGGCTCCCTCGGCTTCACGCCAGTACTTCTCCTCCTTGTCACGCGCTTCCTTATCCTTACGCTCAGCCTCGGTGGCGCTCTTCCGTGCCCTAGCGGCCTCCGCTTTGCTGTTCACTCCCATCTTCTTCGGCGGCATCGTTACGATTTCCCGATGACAATTTTTCCGACCGTCCACCACCAATTTCTTTCGTCCTTTCAATTCAGTTTTGGAGAATCGGAGGGACTTCTTTTGATCGGATTTTGTGTGTGTGTTGGTGTCACTGCGTCTGAACTTTTTGTTCCAGAATTGTCGTTTAATATTTAACTAAATTACGATTTTAGTCCCTGTGGTTTGTTACTAATTTAGATTTTTGTCCCTATAGTTTACAAATTATGATTTTTGTCCCTATCAAATGCAATTTCTTGTTAGAGCATCTTCAAGGGTTCTTATAAGAACCTCTTTCTTATACATTTTTTTGCCATATCAATGTCACCTCATGAAATTAGGAACTCATCAAAAATTCCACAATCGAGGTTCTTATAAGAACCTCCTTTTTGTGGGTCTCGTTGATTTTTTTTAACATTAATAATTTAAATGAGTTATATTTTAATAATTATATAAGTCTAAGAAATAAATAAAACATGAGTGAAATGACAATTTTTCACAAAATCATGATAAGAATCAAGGTTCTTGTTGGAATACTTATACCTTGTTAGATACTTATAAGAACCTCTCGATAATGATAGTTCTTATAAGCTAATGCATTTTTTGCTTATAAGAAACCTTGCATTGGAGATGCTCTAAAGGTGACTATTGTTTTTAAATATGTGTTTAAGTTTGATGTCTTATTTCAATTCTGGATTGATAAGAGGTGGTAATGAAGTTTGAAATTTGAATCGATAAAACTGTTTGGTTTTGTAAACTGATACATGTCTGAATTTGTTTAAATTGTTTATTTTACTCATTATAAAAATTATAGTGTTGAATTTATACGATTTCATATATTTATTCATCTTCATTATGAAATTTACATATAAATTATATAATTAGCATTGATTTAAATGAAATATGTCATTGATGGTATTTAGCATATTTAAATCCTATTAAAATACATTAATTGAAAGAGTTGGGGTCGATTTAGTAAAGATCGATTAAGGTTAATCTATTGCAAAGATAAATAACAGTTGGTTTACCTCTTATCAAATCAGAGGACAATAAGATGTAAGTGCCTTTAAAATTTTTGGAAAAAACAAACAGTCTGAATAACCTTATCTCTTTATTATTTAGAAATAAGAGGCTGATAAGAGCTTTTAAATAAAATAATGCTTTATTTCATTTTTGAGTTAATTCTTATCTTTGAGTACAAAGACTAAAATAGTACAGAATTATAAATCACAAGTCTGAAAAAACAATGTATCATGAATTGTAAGGATAAAAGTAGAAATGAAATACAAACCAAAGAATGAAAATTACAATTTCTAAATAATAGAGACAAAAATTATAATTTTTAACAAAACATTGGGACCAAAAACGTAATTTACTCTTTAGTGTTTCCGTTTTAGAGGGTGTTTGTTTTAGCTTATCAAAATAACTTATTAGGTGAAAAGTTTTTTTTGAGTGTTTGGATGGGAGGAAAAAAAAGGCTTACATCGGTTTCCCACTGGTGAAAAGGAGAAATTGATAAGTCAAAAGACTGTGACTTATGAAAAACTGCTTATGACTTATGAGAATTCAATTTACCAAATTACCCTTTTCAAACACTCCCTGTAAGTAAATAACATAAAAGGATGTTCTTTTTGGTCATTTTGCATGTATAAGCATTTTTTTGCCAAACCCTAAAAACAACTTATTGACTTGTTCCGGTGTGAAACCGCCATAAGCTAATCCAAACACCTTTTTAAAAACGCCGATATAATACCACATAAGTTAATAAACACTTTTTTATAAAAAGTATAAGTTGTTTTAAATAAGCTAAAACAAACACCCCCTAAAAGAGTGTTTGTTTTAGGTTATTTAAAACAACTTATGCTTTTATTTAAAACAAACACGTGATCATTGATGAGTCGTTCTTTAAGGCCCATTATATCAAAAGCCCAACCTAATAGACCATCGGCCCATTTTTTTATTTCGAATTTGTTTTAGGTTTTCAAGTTTATTTTGAATTATTTATGTCCATATCATTTGGTTCAATTTGAATCGAGACTTGTTTGAAGATTTTATATAAATTTTTATTTGGTCGAATTTGTATCGAGGTGCATACGAAATCCTCTGATAGAAAGCCAAAAAATGTTTTTAGCCCGATCTGTATATAAGTTATATATAATTAATAAAACACACAAGTAAATTTTACAGTAAGATGAATTACATTGTGTTCATGTATTTGACACACCAATCTATTTAAAACTGTTAAAATGATATTACAAAGTTACATTTTTAACTCTTTTTTTTTCTCTTCTAGTCATTTTTTCCATGTTTCTTTCCATTGTTGGAAATAATAATCATGACAAAATCGTCATCTTTTCCAATTTCCCCCACAACGATGTCAATGTTGCTAACTTGGGCGCTATTAGAAGTGATTTATGGTTTTGATTTAGGTTCTGTTTGTTTTTTCATATTCAGATCTGAAAACGTCTGAAGTCTGATTCGGTCAGACGTTTTCATGTTTTAGACTGTTTTTTTTTCCAAATAAGAGCTTAAAAGTTCCTTCTTTCCTCTGAAACTTTAAGAGCTAAACATATCTCTTAAAACTCTTCAGACTCTCTCATCTCTCCGGTATCGATCTTCTCTCCAGATTTCAAGCTCGTCTCCTCCAGATTTGAACCTCGTGATTTCAATCTCTCGAGCTCTCAGCGCTCAATCTCTTCTTTCAGGTATCGATCTTCTCTTCTGATTTGAAGCTCGTGATTTCAATCTCTCGATCTCTCAGCGCTCAATCTCTCAGCCCTCGATCTCTCGATCTCTCGGCCCTCAATCTCTCGATTTCATAGCTATCGAACCTCTCAAGATCTATAATCTCCTTTGATTTATGCTTCTGCTATATTTTCCCTGGGTTGTCTAAAATTTCTGTTTTCTCTGAGATTTTTATGTTGGGTTTTTATGTTTTCTCCAAGATTTTCTACTATACTTGCTATAATCTCTATTGGGCTTGTATGTTTATCGGTAGAAATATGTTTTATATTCTTTTTCCAAATCGATTTCATCCTATTGAAGATTAGGGGTTTTTACAAATTTCTGCTATACTTGCTTCTGCTATTGCAGATGGGATTTTTTGATCCAAAATGATCAAGATTTTGGGTTATTTTTGATGTTCTTGTGGAATTAACAAAAAACCCAGAAGAGATTTTGAGTGAAATCTTGGACATAACGAACCTATATGAGGATGTTATGATTTCAAAAAACTTCATAAAATATGAGGCTATTTGAATCAAAATCAACATTGGAGTTAAATACAACACCCACATGAGCATTTACAGAACCTGCCATTTGTAAAGAATTGTTAGAATATTCACTAAAACCGGAATTTGGAGCTTCAGAGCATAGGCCTAGGTCCATACACACCGATAAGCTCGTGTCTGTTATATATTTTGCGTTTCTACTGCTTTAGAAGTGTTTCTGATTAGTTTATGGAGCTTTCAAAGTGGAACATCAAGTTCTATTCTTTTGAAGGGTGGTTAGCAGATGGTGGTGGGGCTTGGTATTATTTTTGATCTGTAGATCACTTTGTGGGTGTGGTTGGGTTCTTGTTGGTGGATGCACAGGTGTGGATGGTACTAGGGAATGTGAATAGAATAGTAATAGATGTTTTTTTTAAATGACATATCAATTTGTGTAGGTGGCTTTGGATTGCAAGTGTTGGTGGAGAAGTGCCTTCAAATGGCATCTTGAATTGCATGTGTAGATGATTTTTTAAAGGAATTAAATGTATCTTTTACTTTCATGTTATCAATTTTCTACTTCATTTGGTTTCATGATTTGCTACTTCATTTGGAAAGAAATAGAAACAATGACCATTTGGAAAGAAATAGAAACAATCGTAATGTTAGATACTGGGTTGGAGATTTTCATCGTCGGCGTGCAATTAACAAGTATGAAAAATACAATTATACATATTCAGACGTTTGTCAACATGCAAAAACAAACAGTCTAACTGATTCAGATTTCAGACTTCAGCATCACCTCTTAAAGTTCAGAGGTGAAATCAGACTTCAAACTTCAGCACATCTTAAAAAACAAATGCCACCTTAGTATCATAATAAAACATGGATCAAATATGTTAGAGTCCCACATCGGCTAGACTTGAATCATTTTTCCTCTATATATGTTGGAACCTCCCCTTTCTTCTCAAAGGCTCTTTTGGAGATTCATCTAGGGTTCCACATATCCTAATATGGTATCAGAGTCAAGGTCTACCACTCTAGGGACTTGACACTTCTGATAACCCTTCTGGACAATTCAGTGTCCATCTAGCCTCGTTGGAGGGGGCGTGTTAGAGTCCCACATATGCTAGACTTGGACCATTTTTCCTCTATATATGTTGGAACCTCCCCTTTCTCCTCAAGGGCTCTTTTGGAGATTCATTTAGGGGTTCCACATATCCTAATAGAATAGATTCTTGTGTCCAACTATTCCAGTTTTCATCACTTTACCATTATTTTAGGACCTTTCAAGTCTATTTTTCAAGGTGGAAACTTTGGCTTCGACAAACAAGGGTAAGACCTATTATGTACATCTTGTATGTAATTTTTCGTTTTATATGTTGGGTTAAGATCAACATTTAGGGGATGTTTGGGATTGTTTATTTAAAACAACTTATGCGTATTTGCAAAAGTGCTTATCAATTTACGTGGTGGCAAATCGGAGTTTTATAAAAATTGTTTGGATTAACTTATAGCGGTACCACACTGAAATAAGTTAATAAGTTGTTTTGTATGGAGTGTTTTGGGATTGCTTATACATGTAAAAGGCTTAAAAAGAGTTAAAAGTCGTAAGAAGTTTTGATAAGTCAAAATAGAGTAACTTATCAAAAACTCTTTTTTTCACTGGTTCCCATTGGCACAAGTACTCTCTTTTTTTCCTTATCCAAACACTCAGAACTTCTTTTCACCGGTTCCACACCGGTATAAGTCAATAAGTTGTTTTGATAAGCAATCCCAAACACCCTCTTAGAATGGAATTGCAATCTTTTAGCTATTTTTTTAAAATTAAAATTAAATAATCGGAATATAACAAAAATAGAGCCAAAACAGGTTATATATAAAAAAGAAATATTTTATTCTTTTTAATTTGACATCCATATTGTTATACTTATATGACATCTCATGGCGTTTTTGTGGTCGATGAGGTTCTCGTTTGAACCTATCGTTATGTATATACTTTTTGTTAATATGGTTTATTGATAAAAAATTGGATGGCATTATTCTCACTTATAAGGCCAAGGTTTTTGCAAAAATAGTGGTTCTATTTTGGGAGTAGGGAACATGCTTCCATTGCATTTATTTGATGAGTTCTAAATTTTTTTTATCATTCAAATAGGAAGTTTTTATAATTTGTGAAGGGAAAAGTGATACTTTGGAACTATATTTTGCCCGATTAATGTGTAGGCATACGAAACGACAAATGAAAAAAAAATGCCAAATTATCTCCATTTTGATGTCGTGGATGAAGAATGGTTGAACCAAGTAAACCAAATCTATAAACCATGCCATCATGACATGTGATTTTGCGCATCACAAGATTGTGAACGAGGGTCGCCAAATTGAACTGAAGCTTCAAGTCTTCATGTTATCGTGTCATCCATGCTCTCGTGCCATTGTTTTTGCTATGATTGTGGCCAAGGAAATGAGTCGAAGTGATATAGTGTCATGTCTAACGCTCGCAAGTATGATCGTGAATTATGTTTGAGGTATCTATGAAAATTCATAATCAATTTCTTACCAATGATTTACAATACAATCTTCACCAGATTTGAAGATCTAAACTATAAACCCTAAAAGTAAAACGAAGCAATTAAATCTTCTCAGAGAATGTTACGTGAGTGTAAAAATGGAAAAAACTTTTCTTCTCTACCCTAAACAATAAGACACTTTATTTATATCCAAACAAATAACACTAATAGTCCTTCAAGAATCAAGCATCATGCTCCGCTACCCTTTAATATTCTGCATTCTATCGGCACAGTCCTTCAACACACTACTAAAATGAAAGGATTTCACCTAAGGGCATTTCCCTGGGAAATCCGTCACTAAAAGGTGATCCATCACAAAACTGTCACAAAAGTTCGTTGCTAAATTGTTGGTGGTTAAATTAAATCAGTGACAGATTACCCAGGAAATTTCTGGGTAATCCGTTGGTATTTTCTTGAAAACATCGGATTTCTTTGGAACCATTAGTATTTCCTAGGTTATCCGTGGTAATCACCCACGGAAATTTCCTTGGGTGTTTTTTTGTGGGTGAAAGTAATTTGTTTTGTAGTGACAATTCTTGAAAGCTTTATTTGACCCTTCAACGGAATAGAACTGAAAAATAACAAAGAAATAAATTAAAATGTGAATGTGTCAAGATTGCCAAAATAATTATTTGAGGTTTAACAGTATCTCTAGGGAGATTATGGATGACCTAGGGTCATCGTAGGTATTTAGGTAAATCTCCATGTCCCCAAGGGCTTTGAAAGATCTGTTATATTCAATCGCATGTTTTAATCAGTTAATGTGTAGTCATTTGTATGCTTGATGGAATCCAAATGAAATACATTCCCTAGCCCTCTTTCTAATAATTTAAGTAATCCTTGTGGTGCTTTGATTCCTTTTTCAATAATGCTTACTTCCATCACTCTCCACAACTCGGATACTTAATCATAACAAAATCACTTTACTATTCGTTTGGTTAAGAAGTTGTGGTAGTCAATCTCATAGTTGCATGGATCGATCATCATACTTCATGCTTATTACTTAATTGATACCATACACTTGCGAAGTTGCATAACAACATACCTCATCTATCAATTTCCTCATACCCCACTTCCAACTGAGATATATTGAACATGTTTAGTTTTCAATCTTGAGTATGAGATACCAGTATAAAATAGAAATCGTGAGATGTACCATAAACAAACAAAAACAATAGATATGCTATAAAAGTCGTATATTATATGATGAAGGTAATATACTTGTAATGAACTCAATAGAGCCAAATATATCAATTACCCCACAACATTTACTAACTCCATCCACAATATAATTATATTTTACCATAAAATTTCTATAAACCCCAAATTTGATTAGTATATGATCCAAAATAGAAAAATAATTAATTCCAAATTTGTGGATCACATTGACTACACCCTTCTTGAGCAATATCATCAATCTGTATAGGAGAATCGTACACCGCTTTAATTTCCCAATCGGCCGGTAGCACTGTTTTGGCCCAAATCCACTTTCCGTCATAGCCGGAGGTCACCAACAGCCGGAATTGCAGGGCACCGGGCAGAAATCGACTGGTGTCCCAAATAGCCCCATGAACTCGGTTCATAGGACTCCACTCTGATGAACCCTCCTATAAAAATGAAATCCAACCAAAAATTACAAAAAAAGTACAAATATATTGTCACTGCAACAAAATTGGTTTTATAGGACGTCTATACTGTCTACTTTATAGAATTTTAGATTTATAGAACCAAACTATAAATGTCCTACCTAAAAATGTTACGATAACGAAAGGTTTATAGAATGATTTTAGGCGTTTTAACAAGTTTTTTAGGATGTTTTTAAAATAAAATGCCTTATTAGCTATTTTATGAATACTTTATGAAAATGTCTAATAAACCTATCTTTTTTGTACGACACTTGTGTGTTTATGATACAATTTTTTAAATAGTGTCATATGTTAATACAACACTTGATTTTAAAACCGTCAAAAAGCGTCATGTAAACCTTTTGTAACTTTTTTAGATAGGAATTTTTTTATTAGTTTGATCTTATAAACGTAAATACTATAGGGCCCGTTTGGTTGGAGGGATTTGAAGGGATTTGGAGGGATTGAGATTTCAAATAAGTCATTCCCAGTGCGAACTCTGGTGATTTTCTTGAAATTATACTGTACTATATCTTAATATTTATGCCAAACACTGCAGTCAAATAAGTCGTCATGTCACTAATCTGAGAACTATCCCCAATACAATGGATTGGATTGAAATTCCAATCCCTCTAAATCCCTTCAAATCCCTCCAACCAAATGGTCCCTAAGTATTTTTGTAAACGTTTTTACATTTTAGACGTTTTATAAAGCAATTTTATTGTAATGATAATGGTACAAATCAGATTGCATGTTTTTTAATTACCTCAGCAACGTCAATGGCGGTGATTTCAGTTTGACCACCTTGGTAAAAGATTTTGATTGCAAGATAATTAGGTTTTTGACTGGATTCTTCAACTCTCATAGCCAATTTCTGGCCGTATTTGTAAACACATGGTATTCTGGTTTTAAATGAAACCAAAAGTGTTCAAAATCATGCACTTTGTTGATGAAAAAGCTTTGGACATGGTATTATCTTTTACACCTACTTTATATATTAAACTTTAATATATATATATATATATATATATATATGACCCTCAATTAAAATGAGAATTTAATTATTATAACCATTTTCAGAAACTTTTTACCCAAATAACCATTTTCTCTCTAAATTTACTAAAATGACCAAAACTTACTCGAAATACATACCGAAATACATAAGAATCGAAGGTGATTGAAACCTACTCGAAATGGACTAAAACTACTCGAAAATATCAAAAAATTTACTCGACAACACATATATATATTGAAAATATTTACTCGAAAATACAAATACTTACTCGAAAATAAATATTTACTTGAAAATAAAATATTTACTCCACATATGTTCAAATATTTACTCGAAAATTGAGTACAATTGTACTCGAAAATAATTGTTAAAAATAATTAAAAATTTGAAACCTACTCTAAAATTTGAAAACCTACTCGAAAATTTGAAAACCTACTTGAAAATTGTTAAAAAAGTTGAAACCTACTCGAAAATTGAAACCTACTCGAAAACTAGTAAATTTACTCGAATTGGGCATGATTTCGATTAGGTTTTGATATTTTCGAGTAGGTTTGGTCCATTTCAAATAGGTTTCAATCAGAATTAAAAGACATTCGATCCTTGTGTATTTCGGTCATTTTGGTAAATTTAGAGAGAAAATGGTTATTTGGGTAAAAAGTTTCTGAAAAATGGTTATAATAATTAAATTCCCAATTAAAATTGATAAATAAACATAGGAGTTAGTGTGTTACCAATTAAAATAGATAAATAAGATAGAGTAGGATGCATTTGGAAATTAGAATAGGGTGTAAAAGGAAAAACCCTTGGACAAAATGGATCAAAAACTAAGGAAGTTTGGGTTAGTTATAAATAACTTTTTTCCAATTATGTAACAATGTTTTTTATTTTTTTATTTATTTTGATCCTGGTCTTTTGTAACATTTGATAAAATTAGAAATTATATTATAAAATAGGGTATAAAAAATGAAAAATCAAGGAACATTATGCTAACCGTTTATCTGGATATTATGTAAATGTACATATAAGTAATTTGTAAACAATTTTTTCGATATTCATACGTACATAAAAATCAAGAAATGACATCAGTTACTGTATTCACATGTAATACTTGAGGATATATTTTTAATTTTTTTGGAGTTTTCATTTAACTTCCCTTTTATAAAATATTTACAAAAAGATTACAGTGAAGTGGATGATAAACTTGATATTTATATTATCAAATATTATAAGATTTATAAGTTACTTTTTTTTTAAATAAAGATTTGTAGGTTATAATTTGTCAAAATTAAAATGGGTATAAGAAAACAGATAAACTTGAACTTTGTTACCTTAAATTTAAATTAAGAAAAAAAAATCCGTCACAGTATATATATAAAATTAAGGCATGTATTTTGTCGAAAACTATGATGTGAAATGTCTAAAATACCCTTACCTTTTATATTCCACATCCACAAGAGCAATATTCAACAAGTATTTACGCATACCCTTCTTAGCCATGCCAATGAAGGCTCTGTGACTTAACACAAAATCTGTTTCATTGCTATGATTCAGATCGCTTATTATCATTTGAGTTCCATTTTCAGTACACAGTGAAGGATGCTTGCATCTAACCTGCAAAATTACATCCATACCCTCATTCAAGACACAAATCCACAACAAAATATCACTACAAAAAAATGACTTTCGCCCATAAAAATTACCCAGGGAAATTTCCGACGGTGATTACCCACGGATCATTCAGAAAATACCAAAATACCAGTGGTTCAGTAAAATCCGATGTTTTTCGAGAAAATACTAACGGATCACCCAGAGAATCCCTGGGTAATCTGTCACTAGTTTGAATTATCCACCATCAATTTACCCACCAAATTTTGTGACAGTTTTGTGAGAAATCACCCTTTAGGAACAGATTTCTTAGGAAAATGTCGGTAGACAAAGTCTTTCATTTACTAGTGTATGATAAAGACTCAGGTCAAGAATGTAAAAATTCCAACCTGAAAACAAGCCCCGCAACCCGCCCCGGATTTGTAGATTTTAGGAGCAGCTGCAGCAAGATGGAAACCATACAAGGCTGTAGCTAAAGAACCATACCCACATGCTCCAGCTGCATTATTTTCAAAAGTTAATTAATACCCATTAAATTATTTCAAAAATTCTTATTATAGGATGCTTTTAGAACGTTTTTAAAATAAATGTTTTTATATGATATTATTTGATAAAATATTTTATAAACACAAGTATCGTATAAAACATCGATTTATTTATAGTTAATATGGTACTTTATTCTAAAATCATTTAGAAAGACTTGTTAAAACTTAAAAGGCCTAAAACATCTTAATAATAAACCCATCGTAACGTTTTTAGATGGATGTGTTTTATAGTTGATTTCTATAAAGTACTCTATTAAGACGCTTAATTAGACAATCTAGACGTCCTATAAAACTAATTAATTTTGTTGTGGTGTGGGTGGACCTCACAAAGTGGTTTTTTCAATTGAAAAACAAATTGGGTCACAATCAAATGTTTCATGCTACAAAGCTTGCAAAAGCTAATGAACACCCACAAAATTATTTCAAGAAAATGTTATATATATATATATATATCTTGGTCAATATCAGGTTGATTATTTCAAAAGATCCAAGAGAAATTGAGTGAAATGATTAAGGTAGACATCTAAATTGGTCTCCTACTTATTTTTCTCCCTAGTTGACCCCCGGCTAAATGATAATTTTTTAATTAAATCGGCCCACTTCTGCAATATCCAGACCCGCAGTTGCACACCCTACCTCACATATAACTATGGACGGAAATTAGGGTGGTTTTGATCGAGTGCTTATTAACACACGGCACGTCTGCAATATTGAGGATGTGTCAATACGGAAGTAGTCCGATTTAATTAAAAAAAATTGTCGTTCAGCCAGGTCTGCTTGTGGATGTGCTGGCATTTGGGTTAATCTGAGAGAGGGCATGACTAGGAGACCAATTTGTGTGTTTCTACATTGGTCATTTGAGTCAATTCCGAAGATCCAATCGTCCAATTAGAAGTAAATAAATAAAATGGATTGATTGATCTTTGAAACACATTTTGAGTCACTGATTTTGAAACCATTCCTTCTTTTCAAGAAATCTTAAAGATTCTTACAAGAAAGAGAATCAGCTTTGGGGAAGAAAGAAACTTTGCTTTCATGAAGACATCTATCACATGCATTTGTGGATGAGATGGAGATGGAGATGGAAAGAAAGAAGATGAAGCAGAAATATAAGAATCCCATTTTCTTGTTATTGTTTTTGATTTGGAACAAGAGAGTAAAATGGATCATATATCAATTTATAATTGTTCTTTTCTTCTTAGTTTTCTTATATTTATAATTGTCAATTTATAATTGTTCTTTGGAGGTTCTGTTACATATCTATCAAGATTATATTTCGATTGAAGGAGTAATAAATAAATCAAAATATAAAAGTTTATCTCATATACTATACTGAGAATCTTACAAACTAAAATAGCAAAAATCTCTTAAAATGACTTAAAAGTATTAAATTCATTTAAATATAATCATAATTAATTGGCTAAAAGAGTAGTAAGGCTAAAACACTATAATTGGATTAAAACATCACACTGAAACATCCTCCAAGCATGGACGAACCCATAATTTTTTTTCAAAAGTTTGCACCGTTTCACTGTAAGAAACAAATGTCGAGATATTTTTTACAACATCATAATTAGTCTAGTAGTTAGTTCATTGATTTTCATAAGTTTATAGGACGATTTTTGGCGTTTCAAAGAGTTTTTACGACACTTTTAAAATAAAGTGTCCTATTAGTTATTTTATAGGACAATTTAATTTGTTTATAAGACACTTTTAATAGGACACTTTATTTTAAAAGCGTCGTAAAAAACTTGTTAAAACGCTTAAAAGCGTCATATAAACCTATTGTAATGTTTTTAGATAGGACACCTGATCTGGTTCTATAAACTTGTGTCCTATAAAATATTATTTTAGAATACTTTCTTATTTTAGACGTCCTATAAAATCATTTTTGTTGCACTGAATTATCAACCAATATCTTTAATTTCGTATAATAGTCTTCTTTTCTCCGCTCTAAAACAAAAGTGGGAGAAGTTAGCATTTATTCTTTTGTTGGCAACTTGAGATCTACACGTCATCAATAGTTAGAACATTTATAGGTTATCGATCAAACTGGATAAAAGATAAGAAGACTTCAAAAATTGTTACCTTACGTTGAAATTAAAGACAAATTCCATAATTGTATTCTAATGCGTTTTGACATTCTGTGAAAAAAATAATGTTTTTTAGACATTCTATAAGTAAAGATTGTTATAGAATAACGGATTTGAGAGAGAGAATATGAGGGTCAAAAGCTTCAATTCTTATTCCATATGAATACATATTTATAGTCATAGATGGATTAGTCTCCAAGAATCATAATACCTATCTAATACATATATTTACCAATAATAAAGGGATTGACATCCATTCCACATTTATCTTATTTCAATAACACACCCCCTTGGATGTCGATTAAGAGTACTATGCCTCGTTAAAACCTTACTAAGTAAAATCCAGTGGGAAAAAACTTAGTGAAGGAAAAAGAGTACATAGTCACTCCAAATACGCTTGGGGTTGTTGCCTCATTAAAAACCTTGTCAGGAAAACCCAATTGGGACAAAACCATGATCAAGGGAAAAAGAGTGCAACGCGTATTTTCTCCCCCTGATAATTACATCACTTGAGTTCTTTAAGTAGGCGCATCCCAATCCCATGGACTAGTCTTTGAAACGTTGACTTCGGAAGAGACTTGGTGAACAGATCAGCTAGGTTCTCACATGAACGAACTTGTTGAACACTGATGTCGCCGCTTATCTGCAAATCATGTGTGAAGAAGAATTTTGGAAGTATATGCTTTGTTCTATCTCCTTTAATGTATCATTCCTTTAGTTGAACAATACATGCTGCATTATCTTCATACAAGACTGTTGGTAACTCTTTATCTGAAATAATACCGCAGGATCCTCGAACATGTTGTATTACATTTCTCAACCAAACACATTCCCTACTAGCTTTGTGGATGGCTAAGATCTCGGCATGATTCGACGAAGTAGCTGTTATGGTCTGTTTCATGGAGCGCCATGAAATCGCTGTTCCACCAATAGTGAATACATATCCGGTTTGTGATCGACCGGTATGGGGATCTGATAGATATCCGGCATCTGCAAAACCAATTAAACTTGCCTTTGATTGGTTAGTAAAGTATACACCCATATCTTTGGTACCTTGGAGGTATCGAAAGATTTGCTTTACTCCATTTCAGTGCCTCTTTGTTGGACACGAGCTATATCTCGCTAATAGATTCAAAGAAAAATATATGTCCGGTCTTGTATGACCTGCGAGAAACATTACTGCCTTAATCGCACTTAGATATGGTACTTCAGGACCAAGAATATCTTCATTATCTGTTGGAGGTCGAAAAGGGTCTTTCTCAACATCAAGGGACCTCACAATCATAGGTGTACTCATTGAATGTGATTTATCCATATAAAACCTTTTCAACACCTTTTCTATATAAGTTTCTTGATGCACAAGAATTTCATCTTTAAGATGTTCGATTTGTAGCCCTAGACAAAACAAAGTCTTTCCAAGATCCTTCATTTCAAAACCCTTTTTCAAATATTCCATTGTCCGAGGAAGCTCACCGAGAGTTCCTATTATATTTAAATCATCTACATACACGACAATTATGACAAACTCGGGTCCAGATTTCTTTATAAAGATACATGGGCAAATCGAATCATTCTTGTAACCTTCTTTCAGCAAATATCCGCTAAGGCGATTGTACCACATACGCCCTGACTGTTTCAAACCATATAATGATTTATTCAATTGAATCGAGCAATGTTCTCGAGAACTTACTTTGCATGATTCAGGCAGTTTTAATCTTTCAGGGAGTTTCATGTAAATATCAGTGTCAAGTAACCCATATAAATAAGTTGTCACGACATCCATTAAACGAATATCAATACCTTCTTGTATTACCAGACTTATAAGGTATCAGAAAGTAGTTGCATCCATCACGGGAGAATAAATCTCCTCATAATCAATTCCGGGTCTTTGTGAGAATCCTTGTGCGACTAGTTCTGCTTTATATCTCACAATTTCAATTTTTCTCATTACATTTTCTTATAAAGACCCATTTATATCCGACGGGTTTTATACCCTCGGGTGTATGGACAACAGGTCCAAAAACTTCCCGTTTCATTAGTGAGTTCAATTCTGCCTACATTGCATCTTTCCATTTTGGCCAATCCTTTCTGTGCATGCATTCATTGACAGACTTTGGTTCTTGATCCTCCTCATTTTCAATCACATTTAGCGCTATATTATATGCAAAGATATCGACGTCGGTTGTATTTCGATTCCATATTTGTCTAGACATGAAATAATTTATTGAGATCTCTTCATTTTCAGGTACCTGAGGTTCTTCTGGAACCATCATGTCTAGTGTCTCATCAGGAGACTCATCTGGCGTTTCTCTTACCTCGTTTTGACCATCTTGGTTATTGGCTCCTTTTTTCTTTCGAGGATTTTTATCTTTGGAACCGATTGGTCTACCACGCTTCTGGCGTGCTCTAGACTCGTTACTCAAGTTGTCTTGTCCCTTTAGGATATCAATTTTAACTGGAGCGTTAGCAGCTGGCACATGTGACATTGTCACTCTCTTTGGTTCAGTGAATGTGTCTGTAACTGGTTTGCAAGTCCTTGCAAGTGAATTATCTTTTGAACTTCTAGTTCATATTGTTTATTTCGAGGATCAAGATGAGATAATGATAATTCACTCCAGCTTATTTTACTTTGATTTTTCAGCTGTTTAGTCCCTCCCCCTAATGCTGGGAATTCTGATTCATTAAAATGACAATAAGCAAATCGAGCCGTAAATAAATCCCCCGTTAATGGCTCTAAATATTTGATTATAGTTGCGGATTCGTATCCGACATATATTCCCAATCTCCTTTGAGGTCCCATCTTTGTGCGTTGTGGTGGAGTTTGCAGGAGTGGTAGAGGAGGCCATGATCGAAGGAATTGCAGGTTTAGGGTTTTTAGAGAGAGAAAGATCGTGGAAGAAGATAAAGATTATAAAAGAAGAGAAAAATGAGGGGAACGTTTATGGTATTTATATATTTAAAAATAATAGAAAATGAAGGTAATGATGGGTAATTAGTGATTGAAAGGTCTGAAATGTGAAAAGGTTTTCAGAGGTTGAATCCGGCGCATGCGTCTGACGCAGATGACGTGAAGTACGTCAATTTCGATAGACACAAAGAATTCTTGGTCACCAAGAATGGAAAATGAAGAGTTATACTTAAAACAGTTACTCGCCGAGTGTAGGATTTAGGAAAGGACTCGGGGAGTCACCGAAAATGGAAAAGGTTTCGGGGAGTCGCCGAGAAATGGTTTAGAAAAGGTTTCCGGGAGTCGTCGAGAAATGGTTTAGAAAAGGTTTAAGGGAGTCGCCAAGAAAAAGGTTTAGAAAAGGTATCGGGGAGTCTCTGAGAATAAGAAAAGATATATACTCGCTGAGCTTTGAAAAGATTTCGGGGAACTCGCCGAGTATGAACAAGAGTATACTCGCAGAGTGTGTGGTTAATTTTTTTTAATCTATACATAACATACCTAGCTCACCGATTAGGAAGTTGAATCTTGCTTCATCAAGAGGCTTTGTGAAGAGATCGGCTAATTGATATTCAGTTGGAATGAAATGAAGTTCCACATCATCTTTAGAGATATGATCTCTTATAAAGTGATCTCTTATATCAATATGCTTAGATCTTGAATGAAGAATAGGATTGTTTGCAATGGGTATTGCACTTGAGTTGTCATAAAGTATTGGTATTTTTGAAAAAATCTGATTGTAATCACGAAGCTGATTTTTCATCAACAATATTTGAGCACAACAACTTCCAGCAGCTACATACTCGACTTCAGCAGTAGGTGGATACAGAGTGTTGCTTTTTGCTTGACCAGCTGACAAGCTTTCCTCCAAGAAGCTGGCAACTTCCAGTTGTGCTTTTTCGGTCTATATTGGAACCTGCAAAGTCAGAGTCTGAATACCCGATGAGATCGAAACCTGAGTCTTTGGGATACCAAAGACCCAAATTCATGGTACCTTTTAGGTACCAAAAAAGTCGTTTAACCATAGCCAAGTGAGATTCCTTGGGATTGGCTTGGTAACGAGCACACACACATGTAGCAAACATAATGTCTGGTCTACTGACAGTAAGATAAAGAAAAGAACCTATCGTACCCTGATAGTTGGTAACATTGACTGTTACACCGTCAGGGTCAGAATGAATTTTGAGAGGAGGAGCAATGGGAGTTTTCATTGGAGTACAAGTGTCAAATTGAAACTTTTTTTCAGAAGGTCTTTAATGTATTTACTTTGATTTATAAAAATGCCTTCTGGAGATTGTTTAACTTGTAAACCAAGAAAGAAAGTAAGCTCTCCCATCATGCTCATCTCATATTTGCTTTGCATGAGAGAGCTGAATTCATTACACATAGATTCATCGGTGGCACCAAAAATAATATCATCTACATAGACTTGAACAAAAATAATACTACCTTTAGATTTTCTAAAGAAAAGGGTATTGTCAATTTTACCTCTGGTATACTTGTTTTCCAAAAGAAAACCAGAGAGTGTATCATACCAGGAACGAGGAGCTTGCTTCAGTATATATAGAGCTTTGTCTAGCCGAAAGACATGATAGGGATGAACTGGATCTTCAAACCCGGGAGGCTGCTTTACATATACTTCTTCGGCTAGCTCTCCATTCAGAAAGGCACTTTTTACATCCATTTGAAATACCCGAAAATTCTTGTATGTAGCATGAGCAAGAAATATTCGGATAGCTTCTAAACGAGCAACAGGTGCAAAAGTTTCATCATAGTCAATTCCTTCTTCTTGGCGATATCCTTGGGCAACTAACCTTGCCTTATTTCGGATAATTGTTCCTTCCTCATCCATTTTATTCCTGAAAACCCATTTGGTTCCAATGACAGTTTTGTTTGAAGGACGAGGAACCAGTCTCCAAACTTTGTTTCTCTCAAACAGAGATAGTTCATCTTGCATCGCTAAGACCCAACTAGGATCGGCTAACGTTTCTTCAATTTGTTTGGGTTCAATGACAGATAGGAAGTTTACATAGAGACATAGGTTGCCGAAGCCTCTTCTGGCTTGTATTCCATCTTGTGGGTCACCGATTATCTGATTGATAGGATGATCTATGGTCCATTTTAGAGCAGGAGGCATTGGAGGAGGGACCGAGTTTTGAAAAGAGGAAGAAGGTATACTGGATGGTGAGGAAGGAGAGTTTAAAGAGTTTTCTTCTGAGGGAATGATTTCAGAAGGTTGATGAACTTGGACAGGTTCAGAAGACATGGTAGTATTTTGGAAATGAGAGGAAGAAATTTGAGACTGATTTTCATCATTGATGGAGGATGTACGCTGATTGGCTGGTGAGAGAGAGACTGGATTTGAATATGGCAAGGATCCTACATACGAATCTACCCCTTGATTTAGTTCTTCTTCATTGCTTGAGAGAGTTGAAGTTTGAAAGTCATCAAATTTGACGTGCATTGATTCATCAATGCATTTTCTCCCTAGATTGAAGACTCTGTATCCCCGAGAAGACAAGGAGTATCCTACAAATATTCCTTCATCTGACTTTGGATCAAACTTTCCAAGATTTTCTCGATCATTTAGCAGAAAGCATACACAGCCGAATACTCGAAAGTAATCAACTTTTGGTCTTCGCCAAAACAGAACTTCATAGGCTGTCTTGTTATGTCTTTTGATGATAATAGATCTATTTTGAGTAAAGCATGCAAATTTTATAGCTTCAGCTCAAAAATAGGTTGGAAGTTTAGATTCACTCAGCATTGACCTGGCAGCTTCACATAAGGTTCGATTCTTTCTTTCAACAACACCATTTTGTTGAGGAGTACGAACAGATGAGAAATTTTGAGAAATTCCTTTGTTGATGAAGAATTCTTCTAAGGCATTATTTCTGAATTCGGTTCCACTGTTACTTCGTACCGAATGTACAAGATGACCATAGAAGGTTTCAGATTTTTTGATGAAACGAATGATTTCTTCGGTTGTATCACTCTTATACTTGAGAAAGAGAACCCAAGTATAGCGAGTGAATTCATCTACTATGACTAGCATATATCTTTTGCCACCAAGACTTGGAGTGCTAATTGGTCCACATAGATCCATGTGGATCATTTGAAAAGGCTGAGAGATAGAAGAACATTGTTTGGTTTTGAAAGAGGATTTTGTGAGTTTTCCTTTTTCACAGGATCCACGAAGTTTTTCTTTAGAAAAAGATATTTTTTTGGCACCCCGATAACCAGGTCCTTGTGAGAAAGTTTGTTTAGAGTTTTGAAGTTGAGGTGAGAGAAGCGTTTGTGCCATAACCAGCTTTATCTAGCTACTTCTTCTGACAGAAGACACATTGCTTCATCAATGGCACTTTCCTTCATGTTGATCACATAGACATCATTTTTCCTGGTACCGACAAGTATAACCTTTTATTCCATATCAAGAACCAAACAAACACAGTTGGAATGTAACTTTATAACCCATATCACACAGTTGACTAATTCTTAAGAGATTATACGTTAGACCTTTAACACGAGCAACTCTTGAAAAAGTTATAGTACCATTAGTTATGGTCCCATAACCTTTTGTGATTCCTTTACCATTTCATCCAAAAGTTACAATTGAGCCACTTTCTTTGGAGAAGTTTGAGAGTAGAGATCTATTCCTTGTCACGTGCCTCGATCATCCACCATCCATGTACCATATGTGATCTTTATTTGGTACCTGCATTCATGAACATATTAGTTTCTAGGTACCCATTTGGTGATGGGTCCTTTTGGATTAGATGCAGCTTTCTTTCGGGCACTGTGGGTGTTTGGGCAGTCTTTTGCAAGATGAAAGGTGTCACCACAGTTGTAGCACTTTCTGTATATGAACACTCTTCTAGAATTCGACGAATCGATTTAGTCTTTTGAGAGAATCAGCTGATAAGAGGCGTCGATGCCTGGTCTAGGTCCAAGAATTCCTTTCCTAGAGAATGGGACAAAAGATGAAGATGAAGGAGTCTTGGATTTCTTCAAGTTTACAGATCTAGGAATGAAATATGTGACTTGATCTTGTGTTCTTGGCCGAGACTTCTTTCGTTTAGAGTTAAGTTTTGGAGAAACAAGAAGTTTCAACTTATTGTTTAATCTCTCAGGGAATTTAGGGGAGAGAGATTTGGGTTCATCAAGATTTAAAGTTTTGAGGGGATTCTGAATAGGTTCAGTTGGTTCTTTTGGGTTTTGAACTTCAGAGTCACTCAAACTAGAGGAAGCATTTTCTTTGGCTTTTACAAAGGTACCGAATTTAAGAATTTCCATGAGATCAAGAGAGTTAATAGACGTGGAATCATCTGATGAGCAATCTAAAAGATCATCATTAGAGGAATGAAATCCAGCAGGATATCCTTGAGGATCGGAGGGTTGATGATTTGACGATTCAAAAGATTCAGAATTGTCTTTACCAAAACCTAAGCCAGTCTTATTATTGCATGAAATTTGATCCTGAAAAATCTTTTCAAGATTTTTAGAAGATTTTGTCCATTTTAAAAGGACTTCCTGTTCCCTTTCAAGTTTGTTGGAAATCTTATTCTTTTCTTTTGAGAGATTGTCATTTAGGTATCTGAGATTTTCCAAGTCAACTTTCATCTTATCAAAATCCTTTAATTTTGAGAAACAAGTTTGAAGTTGTTCATTTAAGGATGTTAAGAGAATGCCAGCTTTCTTCTTTGACTCTTTAAGATTGTAGAAATCAACAGTTAAAGAATCATATGCTTCTATCTTTTGATCATTAGAAAGAGAAAATAAAGGGTGTACCTGATGTTGAGAAGATCATCCTTCGGTGGAGACTAAGGCCATGGAAAATGTTGATCTTTCCATTTCTTCTATTTCATCAATCTTTGCCATTAAACACTTGGTGACATACTCACTTTCACTTTCGGAGGTTGTTCATCTTCCCATATTTCGACGATAAGAGTTTTTACTTTGTCCTGATTTCTTTCCTTCTCTCTTTTGTATTTAGCCTTATACTTTCTGTAAGTTACCAAATCTTTGGATTGAGAAGAGTTGAGATGTTTCTTGGGAGATCAGCTACTCCTCTCATCAGTTTTTCTAGAGACCGATTTTAAGGAGTCATGGCCAGATACTTTGGACTTTGATCTACACTCAGAGGCATAATGTCCTTTCTTTCCACAATTGAAACATTCTTCATTTGTTTTATCGGAGGGTTTTGTGTAGACGAAGATCTACTAAATTTGGGCTGATTGGAAGAAAATCTTCTATTTTTAAGGTTTCCAGCTATCATGGCCATACTATCAGAAAGTATGTTTATAGCTGTCTCCTGACTTTCATCATCGGCAGCACTATAGTAAGCCTCCGATAAGTGAGATGAATCATCCTTAGTTTCTTTTTCAGACTTAGAGGAAGGATAAGTAATTCAAGGAACACACTCGGATTTCTTAGAATTACTTATTAAAGAATTAGAGGAAGTTTTAATACTACTAATGAGAGATTTCCATTGAGATTTAGTTTGCTCATAATTTAGCAGAGTACCATACAGAGAAGTTAAAGGCATATGATCAAGATCCTTAGTCGTCTTTATGAAAGTACAGATGTTTTCCAAAAGATCTGGAAGACAATCCATAAATTTGCATAGGACTTCTTCATTGTCATATACTTTACCCAACACTTTTAGATCATTCAGAAGACTATTAAAACGATTGTAGTAAGTGGAGAGAGATTCTCCTTTTTTAAACATGAAAAGTTCATATTTTGTTATAAGAAAAATCTTTTTACTTTTCTTTACTTCTTTAGTTCCTTCATAAAGAACACACAGTGTATCCCATATATCCTTGGAAGTAGAGAGATTTACCAAGGAGTGATATACTTCATCAGGAAGAGAGACAGCTAAATCAGATTTGACTTTTGTATCTAATGCAACAAGACGTTTATCTTCCTCAGTATATTTATTTGGAGTTTTGATAATGTATCATCTACCAGTTGTATCAGATTTTTCTTCCTCGGATTCTATGTCCTTTCCTTAAGCATCTTTTTGTGGACCGAAACGAGCCCAGACCTTAGGAACGATGGTTCCTTCATTTAGAATGATTGGACACATGCTATCAGTCCCTTTCAAGAATAGTATCATACGATTTTTCCAAAGGGTAAAGTTGTTAGGATTGAACTTTGGAGGTTTGGTTAGAGAGCCTGAATCGTATGACCCAATGAGGGGATTTTGCAGAGTAATACCAACATTGGATGATGAAGGAGTAGTCATTATAGATCTGATTTATTAGATTAAATCAATCTGCTCTGATACCACTTGTTGGTCCCTAACAAGATAATGACTGTTAAGTAAAGGATTTGTAGAAGGGTGTTGAATACAAATACACTCAGTTTTTCACTTTTTAAATTCTTTAATATTGAAATATTAAGAACTTACACATAGAATATAGATTGTTGCGGAAAGAACAAATAAAATATACTCTAACAATCTAAACACTTAGACAACAGATAAATAACTAAACACAAAGAAAGCTATTAAAAACTGTTTAACACTTGTTGAATCAACTTAAGCACTCAGAAGATAGCTGTTGAAAAGCACACTTTGCATGGAAGCCTTGGATCTCCTTTTATAGTGCCCATGCATTAAATGCATGTGGACACTTGTCACAATCTTATTTGCTTGAAGTATCTTTTGGACAAATGATAGTGTCATTCCTTTGACTAATAGAAAAAAGCAGAACCCATTCCTTATAGTACAAAAGGAGATGTCAACATTTTTGCAGTTGTCATATCAAACCTTTTTGCAATAAGACAAACCTCTCTTTTTATGGGCTGTGAGAAGAATGTTTGAACTTAAAGCTTGATGCTCACGTTATTGTATTCATTGTGACCCAGGAGTATCTTCATAAATGTCATCCGAATTTACCAAGTAAGGTAACTAGCCAAATACCACAAGAGATATACCGGCGAGTACCATGTGCAGGCTAATGCACACTAGCCGATCTTGAGCTATGAAATTCGGCAACCTTGTGCTTTGATTCGGCAATAAGTCTGGATTATAATTGGTGAACATATCTTCATTTCCACAATGTTGATATGTTTCCTTTGTACTCAGCTAGTGTTCAATTTGCTGATCTTGTTGAGTACTGCCAGACTTCCTAAAAGAACCTAAAATACAATATATATATATATATATAACAATTAAGGAATAAATTGAGGGGTCATCACCAAATCATCAGTGACCCAACAGGTTCCAATTAGTGGTGGTTCAGATTGGCGGTGGTCGGCGCTGTCTCAAATTGAGAAGGAGATATGCGACTATTTTATCATAATAAGGTTAAAGAGCATATTTGGGATTATGAAATTAGAACATTTCATTACATCAAAACACCACCTTATTGTCAAGAAATGTTTAATTCCATTATTTGTGGAATTCAATGGAATTTAAAGAATTCTTCCATAAAAAAGAATGAACCAAACGATAGAAAGGAATTTGGTCAATGTAATTCAGCATTCCAATTCCATCAGAATCCTCCAGAATTTGCAAACCAAACGCCACCCTAGTCCTCAATTTAACCACCACTTGGAACTATAAACTTATGCTTTTTTTTATTAACCTGGGATATCCAAGCCGCTATGCAAGCCGACTAATCCTAGGGAGACCACTAGCTTCGCGGGTAGCTCACAGTCATCATATTTGAACCTCCGTGACCACAAGAGGACTTTTATTCCTCTTTGGTTTGAACCTGGGACCTCAATGACACTTTTGACTTTTGGAGTCCAAGTTCAAACCAATCAGACATCACGCCTCAAAGAAAGGAAATGCAACTGCAAATAAGAAACTTCCGAACTGAGCCACCATGGACACGGTTTGTTGAACCTTATCACGTAACTCAACTCCATCTCATTGAACGTTTATTTGGAATGCAGTTAGACTATTGACTATTGGTGATCACGAGTAAGATTTCTAGCCCTTGAACCGACCTGGCTAGATCTTCTCTGCGGAACATGAGCAATGCTTTCAATATCTCAGATGAAGGAATATTTTAAGTAAAAATAACTATATCGTTAAAATTTATACTATATATGACTTGCAAAAAGATAGCCATTAAAACGTACTTGCCGACCATAAGCCCAATAATCACCAATTGCAAGGGGGCATACACATATAGCAATAATAGCATACGACGCTTTGACGCCCCTCGGCATAAGAGTTCTTGACGGATGCTTCTCACTTGAACACATGGTAGCCTACATGAAACTAAGTTAATTAGTCAGATATAAGAATGACAAAAAAGGGAGAATATGAGAATAGATCTCAATCGTGAAATGAGACGATTTACGGAATGTAATAAAAAGTGGTTACAACATAGACGTACCTGGGCTCTATAATGTCACGAGTTGGAAGGATTGGATGGAGTCTCTAAGTTTGAAGAAAGGGGAGGTAGAGTGCTTAGAAGCGGTCCTCTACATGACGTTGTGATGAATATGGAATTTTCAAAATGGGACGCTTTTTGGAACAAAGAAACCGAAAAAGTCAGTGATGTGAGATAATATAGTTACTCACTCGTACCTTTGGGTGCATAATAGAAGTGGAAAGTGGAACATCAATTGGATAGGGTGGTTGCAAAACCCCTTACTGACTATTTCTGTAATGTAACTGTGTCTAATATCTTGTTAGTTTCAATAAAATTGTTGTCGTTAAAAAAAAAGTGGTTACAAGAGTTCATTCTAAAATGAAAAAGATTCCCTCCTCCTTTTTAATTGAATATAAAATAGACGAAATATAACCAAAATTGGACCAAACAAATTATACAAATTAAAAACGTGAATTTTATTATCTTTATTTGACATTTTTATGTAAATACTTTTAAATTCAACTTTTCGTTATTCTCATATTCTCAATCTTTTTGTCGTTATCAAGTTATTTTATCATCAAAATCATTTACATGTACCTCAAGTGTAAGATTGTGGCTTCTAAATGTGAAAGTAATGATACCAAGGGCATCGAGAATGTTGAAAACCCTAGCAACATGTGATCGAGCCTCTACCATGCCATATGATACATTCAGTGGTCTACCTTCGACCAATGATATGATCCAATGCATATTGTTGTACTATACCCAATAGCTGTAATCGCACCAAGCAATGAGATCCCAACTATTGAGTTCATGTTGTGCAATTGAGAAAGGAGAACTATTCCGCATGTGAACACGAAGTACCACTCTATTGAAGTCGATCTCCCACTTTGCAAGAGGAATAATCACAAACGATGTCAAAGAAGATTTTCGTAGTTGATCCACCAATGATGATTAGAGCCATTCAAGTACCCCCGACCCTGACACATACATTATTGGAAATTTGGCTAGGTTGTTTCCTAACCTTTCGCCTGAACGACGACACGAACCAAAACAATGCTAGCATGAGAATATGTGGAACCCAATTAAAAGTAATCTCTAAAAGAGTATTTGAGGTTTCATTATCCAACATATATTGAAAAAAATAGTCCAAATATAGCTGGCATGAAACTTTAACGATTATGAGATTTTTTTTGTTTTTTTTTGAAACAGCAACCGAAACAGTCATGTGAATTAGTCGTCAATGGTAAAAGAACATCTTTTCTAGCATTTGACTGCGGACCATTGAACGTTTTAGCCGCACACTTGAACAATAACCCAGAAAGTCAAAGGAATGCTTGGATAATTGGTTTAGAGAATTGTTGTTCCTTAATTAAATGTATTTCTCCCTCACAGTTTAGTTGCTCCAAAAAAATAAATAATTCCCGTGCGAAAAAGGCATTGCACATGAATGATGATTAATTTGATGGAAAAATAATAATTCTTGAAGTCAAAATTAAGTGTAAGATCGCTCACTAAAGGCTGCGTTTGCTAGTTGCATGTATATGCTCTATCGCATCCCCATTTCAATTGATTCATGGATATTTTCTAGCAAGTACTAATAAAATCAACGATATGATTAGCTTTCTTCTGTAATTTTATGAATATGTTATACTCACTTAAAAAAAATGACTTCCACCCATAAAATAATACCCAGGAAAATTTATGTGGGTGATTACCACGGATCACCTAGGAAATACTAATGGTTCCGACAAAATCCAATGTTTTCAAGAAAATATCCGTTTACCAACGGATTACCTAGAAATTTCCTGGATAATCTGTCATTGATTTGATTTACCCACCAACAATTTAGTCACCAACTTTTGTGACGGTTTTGTGACGGATCACCCTTTAGCGACGGATTTTCAAGGGAAATGTCCGTAGGTGAAAGCCTTCCATTTTATTAGTGACTTGCAACGTAGATGTTCATGTAAAATTGGGTTGGATCCTAAAGAACAAAAAATGGTTTTATAGAATGTCAAATAGTACAAATATTTTAATAGATTGTTTTCACTACTAAACAAACAGACATTTCCGACGGAAAAATCCGCCGAAAATATCCATCAACAGCAGATTCTGCCGTCACAAAAACCCTCACCGCAAAATAGAATTACCAACGGATTCAATATTTCAGGCGGATTTTTCCGTTTTCGTCACAAATATTTTTTTCTATTTTCTTGACAAATTCAACTAATCAAAGTTTTCTTAATCATACAAATTAGTTTTCCGACAGAGAATCCGTCGGTCATTTAATTTAATATTTTAAAATTAGATTTTTAATAAAAGATATCCGTCGGTAATTTTTGTTGGAAATCTAGCTAAAATTACAAATTTTCCTTTTTTAATCTGGGGATTAATTACCGGCGGAATATCCTTCGAAAATCCGTTGGAAATGACTTGGATATTTAAAAATAATAATTTTTTAAAAATGGATATAAGATTTTGTAAATGCTAAAAAAACGGTTAAAAACTAAAAATCAAATATCAAACATTAATTAAAGCCCATCGATAATTATATGGACACAATAAATACACAAATTGTTCGATAAACGAAATTGAAATAGGAATGCTTTAACTAAACAAGTGTTCAAAAAAATACGAGAGATCAAGAGGGAGGGTCAAACGACAAAGTTCTTTTAAAGAATAATAAAAAAAGGATTTTTGGCGGACACTCCCATCCGTCAGATATTTATTCATGGAAAAAGAATTTAGAAAAAATGGTTTTTAAAGGGATTTCCGACAGGTTCGGGTTCCGCCAAAAATCCCTTTAATTTTTTTTAAAAGTTCTAATTGAAAACAGACTAATATTTCTGAGGGAAGTTAAGTAAAGTTTTAATAAATTAATTTCCGTCGGAAATATGTCGTAGAATAATAACTAATTTGTTTAATTAATTACTAATTAATTTAATTAAGATATTTATCTCAAAATCTGCCCGTTCCTAGCATCTTGGCTTGGCATCCTAGCACGTTGCCTTGGTCTTGGCCTAGGCCTTGGTTGGCTTGGCTTGGCCTCCTATGAAACGACATTCCCTTGGTTTGTCCGCACGACGTTGCCCGTTCCTAGCATCTTGGCTTGGCATCTAAGGAAATTTGTAATTCGCCACAAATTGCCTTAGGATATTTCTTTTTAAAAATAAATTCAGTGACAGATTTGTGGCGGATTTCTGATGGATATAAAAGGGTGTTGACTTTTTATAGTTAATTTCATAGAAAATCCGCCGGAAATCTGACGAAAATTCCGTCGAAGATGGCCGACGGTAATACTTGTTTGTTTAGTAGTGTTTATAGAACTTCGGTTAATAAAACCAAATAGATATAAAAGTGTTATAATCAGATGTTATAAGACGACGTATTTAAACATCCTAACATAATTTGAGCTCAACTTTTACGGTACATTATGTTTTTATAAGACATTTTTTAAATAATATCATATAGAAAAGATTAGTACGTTAGCTTATTTGAAAATCGTCTTAAAACGTATTAGAATATCTAAAAAATCATATCAACTTATTGTAACATATTTAAGCATGATATATATAATTATTTTCTTCTACAAACTCAAGTCCTATAAAACAATATACATTTAATTTTTTGGTGTCCTATAAAGTTAATTTTTTTTGTAGTAAATCTTATAAACATAGTCGAAGATTTGTCCACTTTGAATCTGGATCCTAGAATAAAATTATATGTCACTACAATAAAATTGAGTTTATAGGGTACCATCAATAAAAAAACGTACTAATAGACCACTTTATAGGACACATATCATAAGACCAAAAACTAAAGTGTATTATTTAAATGTGTTATAATAAACTTATATGACATTTTCAGGAGTCGTAACAAGTTTATTAGAAAACTTTTAATAAATATCATCGCATTAGCTTTATAGAACACTTTTAAAAAAATATCCTATAAATCAATTTTTTTTATATGACACTTGGGACACTTTTTCAAATTGTATCATAAAATTACTAATATGACATTTTTTTTAAAAGTGTACCGATAAACTTGTTATGATGCCTAAAAGCGTCATATATAAACTTATTACAACACCTTTCGATAGGATGCTTTATATTTTGGTCTTATAATTTATGTTCTATAAAGTGGTCTATTAGAATTTTTTTATTGATGTTGTCCTATAAACCTATCTTTATTGTAGTGTTGTAGTGCTGCCTTAGGGCGAGCCTTACCAACCAAGAAAACTGAAAGCGACGGGGAAAATAAGTGCTTGAATCCGAATTCTAGAGTAAAGCGTGTGAAAAGCTGCATAGAAAGCATTTCCATTTCATGATTCAGGGATGGGAAACCAAGCATCATGTGGGTCTAGCTTGGTAAAGTTAGGACCTTTCTAAGAGGGCTAGCCAAAGGTGTCAAGAATTTTGGTATCTAAGTTCCTAGACCTAATAAAACCAAGGGGTGTTCTGGCTTCTCTAGCCGACACTGAGGAACACCCTTATAATTAATTATTCATCTAGAATGTATGTATATATATATATATATACAAGTAATTTGACTTGTTTATGCACATATGCATGTTATGTACATGTGAATACTGGAAAAATTTATTTCAATTACTTATACGTACATGTACATACTGTCTAGATCAACGGTTACCAAAGTTTTAGTTTTTCATTTTTTTGTAGTATTCCTCTGAACCTGATCATTTAACGGTATGCATATGTGCATACAAGTATTTTATAACTAATTTGTCCGGTATGCACATTTGCATAAAATGCAAATTAAACAAGCATAAAACCAAAAAGACAACTTCAATTACTTATATGCACATACGGATACCATCCAGATGAATGGTTACAAGAATGTTTCACAAATTTTTATTTTTTAGGGGAAGGTTTCCCTGAACCTCCTCCTCCTTTCTCTCTCTCTCTCTCTCTCTCTATATATATATATATATATATATAGAGAGAGAGAGGGGGGGGGAAAGTTCAAATACAAACTCAAATCTGGTTGTGACTGTGAGGACAAATGAGAGTGCGCAACACGCGTCTAAATGTAGATTTATTCAGTAATCAAAGAAAATATTCAGACCGAATAAAATTTATTAAGCCTGAATATTTATTTGATTATTCAGTCTTAATATGACACGTGTCGCACTCTCATTTGTCCTCACATTCACAACCAAATTTGAGTTCTCATTTGAACATATATATGTGTGTATATATATATATATATAGAGAGAGAGAGATAGATAGATAGAGATTCCCTGAATATCACGAGAATAAATCAAAGTTGTGGTGTATAATTTTAGTGAAAGGTACTAAGGTAGTAGTTATTTGTATGTATATATGCTATAACTACAAATTACGTCTTAAAATTTATCAGTATTTACACATAGTATATATGAGATATTCAACTTTCTTGATTGATGTTTATTTGAATTCAATATATACAATTAAAACTCTAAGTTAAAATAATATCACTAATCCCTACCTATAAACTAGACTTTATTTAATGGCTTATTATTAATAAGAAATTTAAATTAGAGGCTAGTTCTTAGAGAAACCAAATAATTGGTTTCACTATAAAAAAAGATAAGTAAAATATAAAAACAAAACTAATTAAGAAATGGAGAAGTTGTTCCACAACTATATATGCTTTTAACATTTGATATCTTCAAAAAACAAATGTTTTTAACATTAATTTGTTTCAATATGCATTTATATGTTTATTGTCAAAGCTTGAGCCAATGATCGACATATTGAGATGCAACAAGTCATTCAACTTTTTTTAACTGGTACTATATATTAATAATGGATAAGGAACCCAATGGATTAATTGGCTATTGCTATCGAACTGGCCATAGATATCAATCACCAAACATAGATATCAATCACCAAATCTAATTATAAGGCATATTAAATGTATGTGAACTGTTAGGTATATTCAAGACACCTGTTGTTTTATGGTATATGTTGGAGTCCAATACCGATAGATTTTGACCACTTTTCCTCTCAATATATGTTGGAACATTCGTTTTTTTCTCATCAAGAATTCTTTTAGAAAGTAATAATATGATAAAGTTCAACTTAATCTTACATGGTATGAGAGACGGATAAAAAAATTGATGTCCTGAAATTACAAGTCTTGTATATTTTATTCAAATTCACATTTCCCTTTCTGTATTAATGTGATCGGTGATCATGGATAGGCCGGTAGACTTTAGGACATGTAACTTTTATCCATGGTCTAGCATCACTTCATGACTCGTATGTCAAACTTTTTTGCGTCTATTCTTGGGGCTTTGGTGCCCGTTTAGCTTCCATGGTGAGGATGTGTTGGAGTCTTACACACGTCTTGACTCTTTCTCCTTAATATATATTGAAACCTTGATTCTCTCCTCAAAAGCTCTTTTACAGATAAAGATCACTTACAAGAAAAACATTCAAGAATTACTCACTAATTGAGAGAGATTATAAAGACCTAAACATAGGTAAACCATTATTTTAGGGAGTGTCGTAACATCCGTACACCCAAACACCGTTTGAAACAACTTGAGGAGGGTTTAGGTAGGAAATTATTAGCTCTAGATAAACATTAAACATAACCTGATCTAAACGAGTTAATCTGGATCGAATCTTGTGGCTCGCATGTAGCATCACAATGGCGGCCGATATGAGCCATTTGTTCTAGCTAGGACCCATATGTCACCAGATAAGCTCCTCCTTTCAAACCAAAAACCAGTAAACAACCCACTATATGTCTTAATAATCTTAAGTTGATGGCTTGATGCATATATCTCACATGGTTCTGCCTCCCCTTTGTCCCTACATTCCAAAAACTCATTTATGACAATGTTCTTTTCTTGCCTTTGTGAATATATGTGTGTGTATATATATAACCATTATATTTCCCTTCTTTCTTTCAAGACAAACCAAACAATAATCATCTTAGTAATTTCAAATCACTTCCCACAAACCCTATTAATTATAACAACATGATCAACCCCATGAAACTAGTTAGAATGGCAAGAAAGTGGCAGAATCTGGTGGCACTAAGGCGTAAAAGAATTGCCTTTCTTGATGGTGGTGCAACCGTTGTTGATAAGGGTTGCTTTGTGGTGTATGCTTCTGATGGAATACGGTTTGTGATACCATTAGATTATCTTAAGAACGACATTTTTCAAGCGATTTTGGAGATGGCCGAAGAAGAGTATGGTTTGCAGAACGATGGGCCGATTAGGGTGCCGTTGAGAGCCACTTTTGTGAAGTACACAATGTCTCAAATTGAAAATCGGATGAGCAAAGATCGTGAGGATGAACTTCGCATCGCTATAACTTCATGGCGGTGTTTATCTACTTCAGACCTGAAGTCTGAACAAGCTCACAACCAGTTGCTAGTCTGCTGATTACTTAGACAACGACTGATTATATATATATATATATGTATGTATCTAACAACAATTAATCTGTATAGACATTATAGATATAAGAGAGCACTTCAATGAAATTGCCTTTTGTTAATTCTTTCTCAACCATTTACTTTTTTTATTTTGTTTTAGCAATTAAACCATATTAAATGTTAGTATCAAGGGTTTACATATATGAATTCTGATGAAACAAAATTTAAATTCTTCTTTAAATCTTAATTAAAGAATGTTTTCAAGACGTTTTCAAAATGGGTTTACAACTTTAGTCCAAATATAGAATAATAGAAATACAAGTCATCGTTCGTGTTACAATTGGATGTGAAAATTCGGATGTTTATTAATTATAGTTCGATGAAATACTTTGTAACGTTGTTGACAACTTTTAAGTTCATATCTTCACATCGACCCATATAGCTTAATTAACGACACATTAATTAAGGTATCTTTAATCCTGTGGCTTGTAGAACGTACATATTGCCACCCATACGATATGGATGGTACATCTTGGATCGGTATGTGAGTGAACCACTTAGCAATTTATATTGATGTCGAGTTATATGTCTTTGATTCTAAACCAAAACCAGAAAAATAATACCGCTATGGATCGAATGTCCAAATGGATTCATCAATCACATGGTTTGTCTACCCTCTTTTCAGACCTCGAAACAGTTTCCTTTAAGCCTTATATGATTAACTTGATCAATGATCAGCCACAAAAACACTTATTAAGACAAGGACCTGCTGGCATTAAGGCGTATTAATTAATTAATTTAATTATGTCACATATAATTATTTTTATTGGTTTATCAGACCACACATGCCTTTGCCTTGCACACGAGAATTAAGTAGATGAACTTTTATGGGTTAATGGTGCAAAGTACTCAACATTTCCATTAGCGTATGGTGGAGTTTTGATGATGATTAATTGGTTAACAGACATATCTTTTACATTTAATGCTTCTGAACCATCCGTGGCTGCAAAATTGCTGGTAAAAAGTTTGTCTCCTTCATTGATTTTGAGAGAATGTTTTCAAAGATTATATAGAAAGAAATTGCGGAGGTTTAGAAAAGCCCAACGAACCTTAGGTTCTCATGTTGAATGATTGCGTACCTGGACATTTTTTTGAATAAATGAACAATTGAGCTTCTAGAAGTTGTTACCTACATCATTTTAAACCAAAAAAATATTTGTAACCGACTAGAAAGCAATGTTTTAAAACCCGGGTTAACCCGACCGGTCGAACCCGGAACCGGGGTAGTGACCGGGTTAACTAACGGGTTAATGCATATGACCGGCCCGTTTCAACCGGGCTAGGTTTCTCAAAAACCCGGTTAAACCGGTGGTAAACCCATTTCTCAAACCCGGGTAACCCGTTTTTATATTAAAATTCAAAAAAGTAAATAAATAAATGTGAGTTACGTGTCTTTTTTAATGTATTTGGATTGATGTAAAACTTGTTGTTTGTGTATTTTTAATGTTGGAACTTGTGGACATCAAATTATTACTTTATATATATATATATATATATATGTAAATATATGTATGTACACAGAAAAATGAAAAAAAAATACAAAGGATTAAGGGAATTATTGAAACCGGTTAACCCGGTGGTTGAACCAGTTAACCCGGGACCCGGTCAAACCCGGGACCCGGTCAGGGTTAACTAAAACCCGGGTTTTAAAACATTGCTAGAAAGGATTTAAATAAAAAAAAATACCTAAATCAGTTTTACCTTTCCAAAACCGTATGTCATTCAATTCCCTCGCGCCCTATGATGTCGCTCTCTCTCTCTCTCTCTACCTCTCGTTGCTTCATCCATTCTCCGCTCTCTATTAACTATTACTCTGCCAATCAACGCTGTTGGGACCTGCCACATGTTCCTCTTTTTGATCGATTTTTTTGATTCTTCCTCTTTTTTATATGCCTATACGTACTCTATTAAATTGTTGTAAAAAAAGGAAAAATCGAAATACATTAAAACCATATAGTTGGAACTTGTGGACATCAAATTATTACTTTATCACCGCTGTTGGGACCTGCCACATGTTCCTCTTTTTGATCGATTTTTTTGATTCTTCCTCTTTTTTATATGCCTATACGTACTCTATTAAATTGTTGTAAAAAAAGGAAAAATCGAAATATATTAAAACCATATAGTTGGAACTTGTGGACATCGAATTATTACTTTATATATATTTATGTAAATATATGTATGTACACAGGAAAATGAAAAAAAAATACAAAGGATTAAGTGAATTATTGAAACCGATTAACCCGATGGTTGAACCGGTTAACCCGGGACCCGGTCACCACACCGGGTCAACTAAAACCCGGGTTTTAAAACATTGCTAGAAAGGATTTAAATAAAAAAAAATACCTAAATCAGTTTTACCTTTCCAAAACCGTATGTCATTTGATGTGTTTTAAATTTATAACCGCAAGCGTACGGATTGTGTAGCATACGGGTCGATCTCAGGGAGGTGACGGTCTAACACTAACTACTTAATAATTATGGCCTAGTTATGTGAATCTGATGATTGATTTGTTTATTACGCTAATTAGACATAAAATAAATGAGGTTAAGGGAAAAAGGGAGAGAAGAAACTAACTATCAAATAAAATAAAATAAATTAAAACGACAACTAACGGACACTAGGTAATGTCAACTTTGGATTTTGGTAATGGTGAGAGTTCGTTATGTGAAATTACTTCAACCCTCTCTCGAGGTGGAAAAGTTTTTCTAAACCAAGACACATATTTACTTTCGCAATACGTGTACGTTGGGAAGAAACATTACGATTTAAAAACAAATATTTTTCCCAATCAACGTCCCTAACTATTTGCATGTTAGGACCGTTGTCATTGATCAATTTAATCCAAGCAAAAGACCAAACTTTCGTTTTCGTCAAAAACTAATTAGGTTAACCAAACGTTTTGTTAAAAACCACTTAAATCGATTCCAACTTTCGTTAGAATTGAAATAGGATTAAAACTTAACATTCGTTTTTAAGACCAATTGATCAATACCCAAAACCTCAATCCTAAGCGACGATTACCCAATAAAGTGATTACCAAATTAAAACCAACAAACAAGTTATTTTATTTAGACTCAAACAAAATTAAAGATAAAGATTAAACCTAAACCTAGCAAAAGATCTACATTAGACAAGACCTAATGACTACTAACATCAACAAAACCAAAGATGAACAATAAGAAATTGACAAATTAAACCTAAAACGCATAAAATTAAAAAGGGAGAAGAGAGTAAAGTAAAGGGTAAGGAGTAAAGAGATGCATAAACGTAAATAGAGATGAAGTAAGGGAAGGAGAAAAGAAGAAAAATCGAATCTTTGATGAAAACCAATAAGAACTTTGAAATATTAATGAAGAGATTCCAAGAACTAATCGATTAATATCAATATCCGAGCAAAACACAAAATAAATAAATACTAACTAAAAGGATAGGGAAGAAGATACTCAATAACGTATGGAGAGTCGGATGTCAATCGGTCTTCAATAGCATAAGCTTCAAACTCCTATCTTCTTCCCCAAGATTGTAGAAATCGCTAAGAAAGTTGAGAGAAAACTAGAATAATTCTAAGTTGTGGAATGAGACGGCCCCCTAAACTAAAACCCTAAAAGAGTTTAAATATGAAAGATAAAAAAAAAAGCCCAAGAAAAAGCCTAAGGAAAAATCCCAATAAAAATAGGTCCAGCAGATTTTCATGGTCATGAGATATTTCTCTTGCCCATGAAAATGCAGCAGAAAGTTTAGTTTTCAAATCTTGGATTTTTCAACTAAGTCTTCATCTTCAAGAATCCCTTCTTTCATCGCTTCCTTGGCCATGCCCTTCGATCCTCTTAGTCCATCTACCGTGTCATATTCAAGTCCATGTAAAACCTGCACAAAAGTATACCGAAAACGTAAAAACTATTCCAAAAACAATTCCAACCGTGATTAAAGAGAGAAACGGAAAAGAATAATAAAAGATGCATGAAAGGACTAAACTAAGGACTAAAATGCATAAAAGACTCAACTAAAACACACCAAGTTAGGTGCATAAAATGCACTTAACATCATTCAATTCCCTCGCGCCCTATGATGTCGCTCTCTCTCTCTACCTCTCGTTGCCTCATCCATTCTCCGCTCTCTATTAACTATTACTGCCCATCACCGCTGTTGGGACCTGCCACATGTTCCTCTTTTTGATCGATTTTTTTGATTCTTCCTCTTTTTTATATGCCTATACGTACTCTATTAAATTGTTGTAAAAAAAGGAAAAATCGAAATACATTAAAACCAATCAAAAAGAGGGAGATCGATGGCAAAGACCCGACGATGGGTAATATGGAGAACGAATAACAATGAGGCGGCGAAAAGTGGCAAGGGAGCTATTCCATTTGGTGCGAGGGGTTTGAATCGCGTAATGTTTGAGAACAATAAAAAAGATATTGGTTTTTTTGTTTAAAACATTCTTAACTGGTTACTATAACTTTTTTGGGTTAAAAAGATGTAAGTAACCAATTAGTAGTTATGTACTTATCATCTGCAGTGGCAGATCCAGGATTTATACAGTGGGGTCACATTAAGGTAGACTAAAACGCGTAAGTCACCCGACTTGTTTCGAGGGATTTTTGAAGTTTTTTAATTGATTCAGGTGATTTTCTTAATGTTACGGTTTTGTCAATTTCAAGGGATTTTCATAGTGTTTTTGTCGATTTCGAAAAACGTTTTCGGTTTTTTTGATTGATTTTAAGAGAATTATTTAGTGTTTTTGGCAATCGCCGGCAAGATTTCGTCCCTCGAATTTTTTTACTGGGAAGGTAAGTTTAGAATTTTTGGTTTTTTTAACCTATCTAATTATATTTTTGAAGTATTGAGTGGGGTCCCTTCCCCCCTCCTTCTTAGGCTATATCCGCCCCTGATCATCTGTATGTGATCGAGATATAAAACTAAGCCTTGATTATATGAGTCACTACAACAAATATGGGTTTATAGAACGTGTGTCCTTATAGACCACTCTATAGGACACAAATTACAAGACTAAAAAATAAAACGTCATATTTAATGGCGTTGTAATAAGTTTAGAGGACCCTTTTGGACGTCGTAATAAGTTTATAATGACACTTTAATAAAAAAAAATCATGTTATCTATTTTGTAGGAAACTATTTGAAAACATGTCCTATAAACACAAGTATTCTATAAAAATATGAGTTTATAGGACACTTTCTTAAAAGTGTCCAATAAAATAACTATTGCGAATCTTTTTACTGAAAGTGTCCTAAAAATTCGTTACGACCCCAAAAAGAGGTCGTATAAACTTATTACAACAACTTTAGATAAGACAATGTGTTTTTTGGCCCTACAATTTGTATCCTATAAAGTGATCTATTAGGATGCTTATTTATTGGTGTCGTCCTACAAATTCAATTTTGTTGTAGTGAGTGATGGAGGAATAATAATCATTGATTGTAAAACTTGATGAATTATGATTTTGGATCCAAGCATATCCGATTTCATTAAAGAACCATCGGAGACGTCTAAGATGGAGAAATATACGAGAATATGGATATTGTACATCTTGCAGAAAAATGATATTGTACGATTCCGCAAATCAGCACTCTAAGAATCTCCTTCTTTTGAAAACAATGAAATGATTTTGTCAACAAATCTTTATCTTGAATCTTTTCCTCCCCCTACGGATATGATCACATGATAAGATCTATAGCTCCCCTTAATTTTAGCATGTAGTTCACAACAGAATGTCGAAGGAACCGTGATGTCGTAGGGTAAAATCGTTCTTCAAGAAATCGATGATCTTGTTGTGCCACACAGAGAAGATTGTCGATAAACGTCAAGTTGTCGTGACCGTATGATGTGATGAATTTCTTGTTTCTCCCTATTCTTTCTTCGCATGTGTCATCGATACACTGCTTCTCCCCCTCATAATGATAAGGATCCGAAGCATTATGAACGATCAAAGACATTAAGTGGAAGTAATAAAACGCGAATGTGGAAGAATGGGGGCGTAAGAAGCTAACATAGAAGCACGAGGAGCAACTATTATCACTTAAATCAAAACAAATTCAATTAAGTGGCCTATTTTCAGTGTTGGCATCGGGTTAGCACTGATAAGACTTCCAATTATCACATAAGTAAGTTATAAACCTATCTTCTCAAACTGTTACGGCATAAACACAAAGATATGCAATTTGAATCACAAAGACTCGTGCAAAGTGTAAAAAAAATTGTATATATTTTTGCTTAATAGACTCAATTTGCACAAAATATGAAGTTCAAAAACCGGAGGTATGTCTTGTTGTTTCAATATCTAAATCTTCTGTGTAAAGAATAGATAGAAATATGCTTAATCTCCGTGATATGAAACAAACACCTTTTGTGAGATACTTGAGTAGCTGTGTGGGGTGACACGAGTTATTGACACTGGGTCCATGTCTGTTTCAATATTCATCTCCAAAGAATTGAGAATGAATAGAATATGTGGCTACCCGGATAACTGTTTAGGTTTGGTAAAGACCAAATAGTTTCTGTTAAGTCTTGTCACACTCTCACCTTTATTTTCTTTTTAACACATAAACACTCAGTCTATCAACATTTTATCTCAATCATACCCTTTCAAAATATATAACCTAGGGATGTGTTTCATGGGTAGGTCCTTCCGGCTCTCGATTGACCATCGAATCTTCTAAGTCCTATCACACCTAAAGAGTTGAGATAAATAAGTCCTAATTCTGAACTGATGTATTCAGAAGTCATCATTAAGAGCAGGTTCATAGCTGATGTACTATGAAGATAAACAATAAAAAATAATATAAGGTACTCCCCCTCAAATGTAGCATAACCTTTTGAATGATTATGCCATGTGATGTGAATATTATGTATTTAGTACACACATGACATACCTACTAAACAACTTAAAAGGATTTTGATAGCAAAACTTTGTTAGGTCCTCGGAGATTAGCTTTAGAGGCAATAAATGGGGAATTGGGGATACTATAAGTACCATACCATTTTTTGAATGTATCTTTGATCGACAAAATCATTTGTTCCACAAGTAGAACAACAAATCTTTGTGGCGCTTAGACTGATTAGCTGATTGATTGACCTGACAGAATAAGGCAAACCAGTGATGGAAACAAATGATTTTGTATCAACTACGGGAGATGTATGTGACATGTTTCCAACACTATCATCTATTGTTGACTTCTTTCTCCAAACCATTTAAACTTCTTAAAATTACCGGAATTAGCAACAAAATCATTGTGAGACAAAGTAGAATTATGAGTCCGAGAAGTTGGAGAACTATATGGTTTAGAGCTATTAGAATAACTATTTGATTTAACAGTTGCAGAGTAGTTATTGTTACAAACACTTATGGGAGAAAAATGACTCATCTTAAGAATTGAACAAAAGTAGCTTTATAAACTTCAAGTTCTCTAATTTTGCTTAAGAGATGATCTATTTCTTTATCAGACAAACTAAAATTCAAAATCGTTTTAGCTTGAAGAACTTTTTCAAGGTTCTTGAGTTTGTCAAATAAATAATCTCTTTCCTCCATAAGCAAATTATATTTTGTTTGAAATTCAGATCTCATTGTCTATTCATTCACAAGATTCGTGTCTAAAACAAATAATTTATTTGAATGTTTACCAATTTTCTCTTCAAAAACTTTCTTCTCGTTTTCAAAATCTTTTTCCAAACGTTTTCTTTTAGCAAGGATCAAAGCACTTTTCTTTATTACGTTTGTCTTATTCGTCTCAAACACTTTTCTTTCATCCTCTAAAAATTTCTAAAGCTCAGAAATTTGTTTTGACAGCTCCAGACTTTTAGTTTTAGAAGATTTTCGCTCTAAAATCACAACTTGCTCAAAGTCTAACACTTGTTTAGAAAAGTTTTCTAATGGCCAACTCACAAGTTTTAATTTTGCTTTCAAAAGCTTTTCGCTCAATTTCAAACTTGTGTTTCTCATTAGAAAAAACCTTTCTTTCTTTCTCAAAGTCTGTTCTTTCAGAATTTAACAACTTTTCAAGTGCAACACTATTAGTTTCAGAATCTTTAATCCTCTCTAACTCAGAAATCTTGTTTTTTTTCAGTTCAAATTTTATATTTATCAGATCAAGATTTTTCTTTTTATAAAAGTCTTCATACATCGTATGATTAGAATTCTTTATACGCTCTTCGAGTTGTTCTCCCAAAAACTCATTTTTATTTTTCAAAACTTTACTTGTCTGTTCTGACTGATGAAGATAACATGTTCTCTTAATAATTCATCAAGCACTTTCATGTTATTCTATGTCTTGCTTCGATTTCAGCAATCGTTACATTTAGATCAGAAATCTGTTTTTGAGAAGCCATCTTGAACAAAATCTTGTAGAACCAAATACACAATTAGTTCTTGTATATAAAAGGAATGTAAACACTGGTTACCTGACAAAGTGATCGTAGATCAATCGATCTAAATTGTTTCTAAAAGATCACTTGGTTACGCAACGTTGTTTTGTCGGGTCACACATGTGCAAGAACCGTCTTTCTCGGGTTATATGGATGCGATGACCGAGTTTCTTGGGTCTCCAGGGTGCGAGGAACGAGTTTTCGGGTCAAGAGAATGTGAGGACCGAGTTTCTCGGGTGAAAAGGATGCGAGGACCAGAGTTTCTCGGATCAATGGAATGCAAGGACCAAAGTTCTCGGATCAAACTAATGTCAGAACAAAGTTTTCTCGAATGATGCAAACACGAGGCAAGGTTTTATCGAGTCCTTTAAATGCGATAACTTGATTATTCAACTTTCTTTTAATGAGAATTTTAACTAATATTCTAAAGGAAACAATAACAAAGTTTTCTTGACTAAAAATAGTTGCGAGTAACAGAGTTCACGAGTCTTTTTACGGACAAGAAATTAAACCAAAGTTTTAAGAAAAAAATGATTCAAAGACTTGAGTTTAAAGAAAAAGATAACAAAGTTTTCTTGGCTAAAAAGAGCTGCGAGGAACAAAGTTCTCGAGTCTTTTATGGACAACAATGACTGAGTTTTCAATTTTCCAAAACACCAAGAATGAATTTATAAGACAAACAATGAGTTTATCAAAATTCAACCCAATTGCTAAAGTTTCTTGACTAGAAAGAGCTGCAAAGAACAAAGTTAGTATTTCTACGGACAAGAAGGTCTAAGAAATCACGAATGAATATGACAAAGTATTAAAAAATTTAATTTTATCGAATATGAATTAAGGATGCTACAAAAGGGTTTATCGGGTCTTTAAGATTCGAGAAAGTTACTGTTCACAGATAATTTTACTCGATAAACTGGATTCTCGGATCTAATGGGTCCGAGAACTATGAAGATTGATTCGATAAAAGTTGAATAAAACCCAGAAACTTCTAAAATTGAAACAAACTCAATTGCAATCCTAAATTGCTTAATATCGAAAACTTTAGATATTATTTTGAGTATGAGTCTATGATACTTAGCAAAGAAAGATTTTTAGATCCGCAAAATTTTGAGGTTGTCGCACCAAACAGAAAAATTGCACCAAGAAATCGATTACCTTTTTCTCTAAGAAATAGATTAGAAGAAATCCAAATCGATATAATCTTCTACTCTGATACCAATTGTGGATCCCAGTATTGATCAGTAACAATGTAATAAACAAGAACAATATCAATAATCTCACTATGTCGTATATCTTACTTGTATAATCGTGGTTACGATGAATAGAAGTAAAAGCTTAACTCGCGACTATATATCCTCTCTATATCCTTTCTTAAGCTCTCTCCTTCTAATGCTACCCCTAAGTCTCTATTTGTATGTAGAGAGAAATCGTAATAAGGAAACAAAGATAAAAGGCATTATACACTTGCCTTATTTACAATAATATAATTTTCTTTTACACAATAAAATCTATTCCTATAGTTAACTCTTCCATTTTGATGACTTTGTTGACTTTACGCTTTGACTCTTCATGTCTTTAATAGTTGTGATCTCAGATACAATATTTTCAGACATAACAAACACAATATAAAGTCCTAAGATGATTGATATATATTTTTCTTCCTTTTAACATCTCAAATGGGGAGTTGAATTTTAAAACAATGTTAGGCAATCTATTAATAAAACATGTTGCAGTTTGGATTACCTCTAACGATAACCTCTATCATACATGATTTTGCAACACTAAAGCTCTAGTTTTTCAAGATTATCTCTATTTTGCATTCTGCAATCCCATTATGTTGTGGACTCTTCACACAATTCGTTTGATGAATTATGTCTTGTTGAATAATTAAGATACATTTGCATGATGTGAATTTAGTATCATTATCTAACCTAAAAGTTCCATCTTTTTTGAAAATGATTTTTGACCATATGTACGTACGTAAGTATTGATAAGACATGAACATCTCATTCTTGAATTTTAGTAAATACAAAAAGCGGTTCTTGTAAAAGCATAAATGGAAGTTACATTGAACCTATAGTCGTCAAAAGATTCAAGAGTTGGAGGATGATAGTGTGCGGGATTATTGCACAGGCAGAGTTAACTATGACGGTAAAGAAAAGGGAATGGTTTGAGGTTTGCTGATAGAGGATCTGAAGAGATGGAAGGAGATTTCGGGGAAGAAAGGGGGGGGGGGGTGTGGAAAGGTAGGGCAGGGTCCATTCCTGTGTTGAAGTGTGTATCTTGTTATTGTATTTTAGTTCAGTCAAGTAGATAATTTTCCATATTGGGTCCATAATTATCCGCAAACCATTGTAATTTATAACGCAATAGGAAACGCGAAATGATTTGACAAGCGTCAAACCCAAAGAATTATAGAACTTACAAGCGTAATACTACCAAATATAGAGAAAACTCGAAACAATTTCAAAAGAGAAGAAATATTATTAATTGATAATGGTTAATCTAATTAAAACTCGAACCAATATATCCTATTTATAGATAAACTAATGAAGATAATTATGGAAATAAATGTATCCTATTTCTAAATCAATTATAAAAGATATTATTAATAAAGGGAAACTAATAATGATAATCTTAATTTAATTAGAAAACAAATAAATAATAACTAAAACTAAATACTTATCCTAAACTAATTAGGAAACAAAATAATCAAATAAACAAATAAACGCAATCCGTTTGGGACTCGTCAAGACGTGCTCACGACCTAGCACGCGACCCAAGTCGAGTAAGCAACCGTTTTCCCGTTTATGATGCCAAATTCAGGGCTTCTTTCGAGCTCGTTTTTTTCCGCATATCGAAGAAAACCCTCATCAACTCTTGGAACCTCTTTGTATCAAACACCCTCACTTGAAAATAATTGACCCTCTAGTTCACTTGAAAAATATCTTCATGTAACTCGTAGAACATCCATTTCTTCAAAATGCTTGAATACACAATTCGGCCTTCGAAATTCGAAGAAGATGACCAATCTTCAAATCCTAAAGGATGTTGTCGTGATCACCTCCATACAAGTGAGACTTTGTAAATTTCGAAAGGGTAAAGGGTTATAGGAATTAAACCGGGAATTATCTCGATTTGTTATGAAGTCTTGGCTGTTAGAATAATGGAAACATCGTCTTTAGGTTCTTCCTTTGTGACTTCTTGTGACAACGATTTTGTTGGCTCGGGAACGTCCTCAAGTGGTTCTCCTTCTGGTGCTTTGACTTCGGGGTCTTCAATGTCTTTGATGGTTGGTCCGAGATACGGTTCGAGCACTTGAGTCTTAGTAAGGATTTCTTGTTGTGGCTTGGTTACAAGTCTCGAGCCTTGTGAACAATTTTAATACATCTTGTAAAGGATTTACTCATAGTACTCCGGTATGAACCGTTCCATCATTAATTGCTTTATTCTTTTCCATGAATGCAACGGGCCTTTTTGTTGCCTTTATCGTTGGGCTACTAGCTTGTCCCACCACACGACGGCGACGCTCTTTAAGCGAAAACCAACTATCTTTATTAACTTGTGTTTTGGGATCTCCATGATGTCGAAGAAACGATTGACCTCGATTTGCCAGTCAAGGAATTATTTTATGTCAGTGGTTCCATAAAAATATGGAATATCGGCCTTCTTTCGATAATCGGGTCTTTTCGGGGTGACTCGACTTCCTCCTCGGATTCAGATTCTAAATTGGGACTGATGGTTGGGTTTGGGCTTCCACCACGTGGTGGTCGATGTTGATCTCCTTGCCTGTCTCGTCTCCGTCATTCATTGTCGTGGTTGTTGATCTAGTTGGCGAAGTTGGTTGATATGGAGGCGAGGGCTGCGGTAAAAGCCGATGTGAGCCCATCAAGATCCGCTCGGGTAAGGGTTGTTGATCTGCCATCGCGAAGGTGAAGAGGGAGGAAGATTGTGCTATATTTAGATTGTGCTACCAACTGACGCACTAGCAAACGCGGAAATATTTAAGAAACGTCAAACCCAAAGAATTATAAAATTTACAATCGTAAGGACTAACGAAATATTGAGAAAACTCGAAACAATTTAAAAAGAGAAGAAATATTATTGATTGATAATTGATAATCTAATTAAAACTCAATAGATCCTATTTATAACTAAAATATTAAGATAATTGTGAAAATAAATATATCATAATTCTAAACCAACTATAGAACATATTAATAAAAGGAAACTAATAATAATAATAATCCTAATCTAATTACAACAAACTAATAATAACTAAAACTAAATAATTATCATAAACTAATTAGGAAACAAAATAATCAAATAAACGCAATCCGTTTGGGACTCGTCAAGATGCGCCCGCGACCCGACTCATGACCCAGTCGGGTAAGGGGTTGTTTTCCCATTTACGATGCCAAATTCCGGGCTTCTTTCGAGCTCGTTCTCTTCTTTTTCACATATCGAACAAAAAACTCTCATTAACTCTCGAAACCTCTCTGTATCAATTTCATGACCTTGAGAACCTTATAAAGGGAAGAAATTGCATAAATATCCCTAATTGAGACAAAGGATTAACAAGAAGGTTCTCTAATGTCTTGGGCTAGCTACACGTTACAAATGAATGAGAAAACAATTCAAATAACAACTATCTACTAATAATAGAAAATACCCCTGAAATTTATATGCACTTAAAAATTTTACTTGGGAACTTGTCATTCAAGGTTCTTAGATAGAATGAAAATTAAGCGGCTTTGACAACGAAAGCTCTAGTACAATACACTTGGAAGAAAAACTACGTACGGAAGCAATATCGATCCTACAAAGCTCTCTGAACATCTCGCACTAAGAGCACCACTTTTTCTAGCTAGCTCTTAATATCTAATGACAAAGGCGAATTTGAGGGATTTCATGACTGAATTGTCTGTATGAATAATCTAGCTACAATCTGCTGTCTTAATTAGATACTTAGAACAATAATCTAATTGCGTTTAGAAGCCAGAAATCGGCACTTGGGGATGACTTTTTTCTAGTTGAATATTATTCGAATTTGATAACCATTTTTCTGAAGTAATTATAGACATGAGAAGCGCTTTCTCAAGATCGGTACACACACATCTTTCTATCAAAGATATCATGTACTCCATAAATATGGCTTCAAACGGCAGCTTAATCGGCCCATCAATCTGCAGCCCGTACTCATCTTCCGCCACCTTCAGGAGCTCTAGGAAAACATCGTTCTTGAGGTAACCCAATGGCATCACAAAGCGTATTTCATCAGACGTGTAAACCGTAAAGTGACCCTTATCAATACCTCTTGTTGTGCCATTGGCTACTCTTGGAGATGTGATCCGTTTCTGCCTTAGTGTCGCCATTTTGATGAGCTTCTTGGGGCTTATCATTTTGTTTACACTTAAGTTATAAGATGTTTTTTTGTTTGTTTTGTGTTGAGAGATATGTGAAAGAGCATTTGTTTATATATATGTATATATAACAAGATTTAGAGAGTGTCATAACTGTAGCTTGATAGGTGCACCAAGAATGTATGGTAAACCAAACTTTAGTAAATTGTTGTCGGATGGTTGGGTTACATATGGGTCCAAATTAACAAATGGTTCACACGATTAACTAGACAGCTATGAGCCACAGATATGTTCAAGATTATGTGGATACAAAATATGTGTACACTAATCAATCATGTATACAGTACACCACCTTAATTATATGCTAATGGAAACGTTAAAAATACTTTAGATCATTAACGCCCAGAAAAGATATAATGCATTTAATTCATTCTCATCTATAAGGCAAAGACATGCATGTGATTAGGTATAAGCAATATGTATTTTTGCCTCAACTCTGGTTGCCATCCTGGTAAGTTTTTATGGTTGATCAAGCTGTAATAAAGGCAAAGGAAACTTCCATACATGTAGCTTTTAGAGTTCCTGAAAGAATTAAGGTAGACAATACCATGTGATTGATGCATCAATTTGGATGTTATAATATATATATATATAGAGAGAGAGAGAGGGTGGGAAGATCAAATGCGAACTTAAATTTGGTTGTGAACGCGAGAACAAATAAAAGCGCGACATGTATCATATTCTGAATAATGAAGGAAAATATTCAGACTGATTCAGTCTGAATATTTCATTCATCATTAAGTGTGAATATGATAGGTCTCGCACTCTCATTGTCCTCACGTTCACAACCAAAATTGAGTTCTCATTTGAACCCCCTGTATATATGTATGTATTTATGTATGTATGTATGTATGTATATATATATATATAGACGAAGGTTCAAATGAGAATTTTACATTTTTAAAGGAACAAAGGGACAGTTGTGGATCACATATGATGTGGGTCCCACATAATATTAAATCATTTATGATTTAATATTAAATAATATTAAATCATAAATGATTTAATATTATGTGGGACCCACATTATATGTGGTCCAAAATTTGTTCCTTTAAAGAGGGGTGGTTCTCATTTGATCCCTCCCCTATATATATATATATATATATATGGAGAGATAGAGGGGGAGGCTCAAACGAGAATTTTCCGGTTTAAAGAAATAAATGAACAATTTCCTAGCCACATATATATTTTAAGGAATTAATAATAATCTAATTACTTTACAGATATTACGATCAAATATTATTTTATGAATGTTACTATTCATGATTTGTATCGGATTATACAATATACAATATTGATTAATTTTTAACAATTTAAATATTAAATATATATTAATAAATATAAGATAAAGATAAACATGAAATATCTTTAAATAAGTATAAGATCAAGAGAAAGATAAGAAACCAAACTCAGTATTATATATGATTTTAATAAATTGAATTTTATTATTTTTAAACATTGAAATATGAAATGTATTTAAAGAAAAAATTATTATTTTTAAAACTTTAAAACTTTAAAAATTGAAAAAGTTTATTATTTTTAAAAATGTTTTTAACAATTGAAAAAGTTTATTATTTTTAAAAATGTTTTAAAAAATTGAAGCTAAGATTTTTTAAACGATAAAAGTTGATGATTATAAATGTTTTACTTTTCCAAGTAGTATAAGAACAACACATGTTTGCAATATCAATTATGTAAACAAAATCACATATGATTTCATATCATATAAGATTTTGTACAAATGTTAATGTAAAATCATATGTGATTTTGTACAAATGTAAATGTAAAATCATATATGATTTTGTACAAATTATATTCACATATGATTACAAGGTCAAGTATTTCAACATAATCACATATGGTCTCAATATCATATATGATTTTGTACAAATGTTGATATAATTCATTTGTGATTTTGTACAAAGATAATGTAAAATCATATATGATATAATTATAATATAATATAACATTCTAATATATTATCAATTGATTTTACAAAATTTGTATATTCATAATATATCATAAAGTAATAATATATTAGAATAATATATTATTACTAATTGAGCCCTACCAATTTTACCCATAAAAGAATTTACCCTAGGTGTAAAATATATTTCAGCATCCATTAATTAATTCAATGTCATCCACAATATAATATCACTTGATTGTACAAAATTTATGGCTTATAATCCATTTCTTTGTTTTTTTTAAACAAGGGGTGTTCTCGTATAAACCCGCCCCTATATATATGTGTGTATATATATGTAGGGTTGGGTTCACGTAAGACCAACCTGTTTTCGTGAGACCCGTGAGACTATGATTTTACACTTGAAACTTCACAGCAAATCACTGGGTAACTTATGGGTGATTTTTGTGGTAAAGTCATTTGTTTTGTAGCGTAAACAAATAACAGTGCTGACCCTATGCTTGGCGAGAGCGCTAAAAGATGCCCCCATAAAAAGCACTAAATTATTTTGGATTTGTAACTATGTTGATAATGATGTTACCGAACAACAAGTTCACACATAATGTGTACTATAATTACATAAAAAGATTTGTTCAATGGTTTTTAATTCTTAAAACTTTATATAAATGTAAAGTAACAACATATTATAATCAAAGAGCATTCAAAAATAAATCGAAAATAAAATACATTAACACATGGTAGAACCTAAAAACATGTTAATGCTAAAACAACATTTTACGTGAATTACTAAATTTGGCAAATGGTATATGAACTTAGTGGTTCAAACCTTAGCAAATAAATATGAGGATGTAAGAATTATTTTGTTGCAATTATCGTATATAAATAGTATATATTTCAAAAGATATTTTATATTGATTGTTTGTATAGTAGCATGTAATACTCAAATAGTTATTATTTGAAGCCAATTATCAAACAAGGTTTAAAAAAATCATTTTATAGCCAAATTTATATTATTTTACTAAAACTATAAACAAACTTGAACATTTATGCACAACAGATTCAACAACAAAATGCAACTCTCTTTATTATCCATAAAATCATGTTTGATGAAATGAAAATATATAGTGTTATTAAGATGAGATAAAAATGATTTTAAGTAGAGGATTCTAGGATGATAAGGAATTAAAAAATGGGGGTAAAAAATAAACAAAAACCATATCTAGTGCAGTGGCAACACATGTTGGTTTTATCATTAAGGTCACGAGTTTGAGACCTTTAAGACGCTAAATGCATCTCTTAATAAATATTTTTTTAGTAATAATATGATAGGTCAGACGCAACAAAAGAAATGATGCCCCTTGGGCTTCTGATTCCCCGAGCCTTCGTCCGACTCACACAGCCCATGGGCCGGCCCTGTCAAATAAGAACCTTAAATATTGTGATAACCTTCAGAACTGGGGGATAATGTGTTAACTTTAAGTAAAATCGTTTCATATAAGGCTAACATTTGAAACATGTTGGGTTCATAAGTAAACATTTGTCAAATAAGAACCTTAAATATTGTGATAACCTTCAGAACTGGGGGATAATGTGTTACAACGTCCTAATAAACCGTATCATAGGATTTAATTTATAGGACCAAAAAGTAAGATGTCATATATAAAGGCATTGTAATAAGTTTATAGGAAACTTTTTAACGTCTTAACAAGTTTTTAAGGATATTTTTGATTAAAAAAAACGTCCCATTAAGAGTTTTATAAGACACTATTTGAAAAAACACCCTATAAAAAACAAACGTCCTATAGGACACTTTCTTAAAGTTGTCCTAAAAAATTGCTAATGCAACGATTTGCATAAAAACTAGTTAATATGTGCAAAAACGTTCTATCAACTTATTACAACCCCTTAAATAGGACATTTCATATTTTGGTGTTATATATTACGTCCTATAAAACGGTCTATTAAGACGCTTAGAAATTGGTGGCGTCTTTTAAACCAATTTTGTGATACAGAGAGGATTCGAGAGTTAATGAGGGTTTTCTTCAATCTCCGGAAAAGCAGAAAACAAACTCGAAAGAGGCCCGAAATACTACATCGAGAACTCATTAACAGATGCCTAAGCAACTTCTCCCACGACTTGGTTCGCATTCGAGTTCTTAACAATCCGAACGGATTGTGTTTATTTCTTTATTTAATTATTTTGTTTCTTCATTAATTTAGGATTAATATTAAAAGTATTAATTATTTTTTTTCTAAATTAGGTTAGGATTATTATTCAGTTCCTATTTTTATTACCATTTAAATAGTTTCCTAGTTAATTAATATTTAGGATTAATTCAGTTTTCATAATTATCTGGATTAGTTTAGTTATAAATAGGATCTATTGTTTTCATTACTATTCATATTATTATTCAATGCAATTTTCTCGCCTAAGATTTTTAAGAGTTTTCTTTTAGTTTTTCGAGTTTTATATATTGTAATTCTCAACCCCAAATGATTTAGACGTTTGTCGATCCTTCCGCAAATCTCTGACGTGCCAGTTGGTATCAAAGAAGGATTCATCTATCCTTTTCACTAATCATGGCAGATCAACATCCCGTTACCAAAGAAATCTTCGACCGGATGTTTGCCGCCATTATTGCAACTCTTGTTGATTTGACAGCGGCTATCAGAAACACAGTTCGACCCAACAACGACCCTCGACCGAGAAGGGAAAGACGTGAAGAGCCGATTAAGGTTCCGCCCGACGAAAACCATAATCAGATCAAACTATCCGATTCTGAATCCGAAGAGAAAGTGGAAGCTGAACCGAACGACCTAAGAAGAAAGGATCATGATAGCCGAATAAAGGATAACATCCCATTCTTCTACGGAACCATATGAGTGGAAGATTTTCTAGAGTGGAAAACCGAAGTCGATAGATTTTTCGAAGTTATGGAGGTTCCCGAGCACAAATAGATAAAAGATGGTTGTTTTTCGACTAAAAAGCACTTCAGCTATTTGGTGGGATAAACTCGTAGTACAAAGACAATGGCAATGGCAATGAAAAGGACCAGGATCCTGGAGAAGAATGAAGCAGCTCCTGTTATAACGTTTCCTATTAGAAGATTATGAGCAAATTCTATATGTTAGGTCCGATTCAACAAGATCAAAGAGGAACCATATGCAAATCATTGAGTCGAATGTTTTATTGATGAAAGCTTTCTTACGAACTATAAACGCGAAAGTAATTTAGACGACTCTCATTGACGAATCCTCTACCCTAGACTCCTTTATATACTAGTTGTCTATTACATGGTAAGCCCAAGCCCATAAGATCAAAACACAATATGGAATATTACAATAAATGGTTTCCTTCTTTATAAACTTTCCTAACTTAGGACTTATGGTCCTATCACTATACAAGATGTACCTTGAATGCAACCAAGGTATGAGATCCGTCACTAATTAACCCACAGAGTTCCTACGGTTATATGAAAACAATGAAGTAGGAGAATCAAAAGGTCAAAGAGTTGCTCGTTATATTAGCGGTTTAAAGTCAACAATCCAAGATAAAAATTAGACTACAAACCGTGTGGACCGTCACGTAAGCTTCAAGCTTAGCACTAAAAGTGGAGTTAATGTAAAATTTTTGACGATCCTCGTCTTATCTTCAAGAACTAGCGAAGTCCAAACACCTACCATGGATAAAGAGAAAAACCGACGAGACACCAATCCACCTGATCGAGAAAACACCAATAATTAGAGTAGTGGACTGCAAGGGAAGACCGCTCCTCCGAAGACCACTAATCCGTATGCCAATCCAACAGGTCTCAAGTGTTACCGGTGTGGTCAACCGGGCCATCGATCCAATAATGCACTAACTTTAAAGTTAATAGATGGTGAAAGAACTGGCGAAGATGTGGACTATGATAGTGTCGAGTTTTCCGAAGAAGAATATGAAGAAAAGATCAACATCGTGCTCCACTCAGTACTCTTTTCATCTAAAGAAGAGGGACAAAGAACGAATCTTTTCAGGTCTCATTGTTCCTTCAATAATAAAAGGTATGTAATCCTATCATTGATAATGGTAGTTGTGTAAACCCCATGTCTTAAAAATTGGTGGATCACCTCAACCTACCAACTCAACCCCATGAGCCTTCTTATTCTCTTGAGTGGGTCAAGAAAGACCCGCAAGCTAGATTCACACAAACTTTTCGGGGGTCCATATCGACGAAAAACACTACAAGAGGAGGTTCTTTATGATGTCCTTGACATGGATGCGTGTCACATCCTATAGGGCGGACCTTGGCAATTTGATAATGACGTCATTTATAAGAGGAGAGACAACGTTATAATATTCCGTTGGGGCGACCAAAAAATTGTCCTGGAACTGGTGAGTAGTTTTGAAAATATCCCGAAAAGAAAAGTGATAATTTCCTTATTATGACCACTAGTGAGCAAAAGATTAAAGAAGATGCGAAAAAAGTTAGAAGACTTTTGTCCAAAAAAAGAGTTAACGAGTGCTTTAAAAAGATGAGATCTTGTCCCACAAATCGAAGAAAAGGTCATCCCTGTCGTAATAGAATCACAAGAAGAAACCCATTTCGTTCCCAAAGAATCAACAAGAGATTTTGAGTTCGTGATTAGAAAAATCGAAGGTGAACCGGTCGAGTCGTAGTCATAATAAGGAAATTTTCGACTCGACAAAATCTTTTCCATGAGAAAACAAAAAAAAAGTGGTCCTGAAGCTGATGATTTCATCATGCGAGCACCCAAGACTCCAATCGATCGTTTTCGACAAATAGTTCCTAGTACGATTTTTGTAGTCACCAACAATTTCGAGCTCAATAAAACATCACATTTATGGGAGCGACCACAACAATATTCTTTGGATCTTGAACCATTACAAACTTTGAAGGTCGAGTCGTGGATCTGAATGTATTGAATACTAGAAACGTACGTGATTTGGTATTGTATCGAAGTCCGAATGAATCGAATGAAAAAAAAATTCAAATGAACTCAGGGGCGAGTTCTTTTCAAGTGAGGATGACTGATACATAGAGGATTCGAGAGTTAACGAGAATTTTCTTCAATCCTTAAAAAAAAAGAAAATGAACTTGTAAGACGCCCGAATTACCACATCGAGAACTCGTTAACAGTTGCCTACGCAATTTTTAACGCGACTTGGCCACGTTCCTGGTCTCAAGCGAGTTCTTAACAGTTCTGACCAGATTGCGTTTATTTATTTCTTTAATTATTTTGTTTCTTAATTAAGTTAGGAGTAGTATTAAAATTGTTAGTTATTTCTTTTTCTAAATTAGATTACGATTATTATTTAGTTACTTTTTTTATTAGTATTTAAAAAGTTTCCTAGTTAGTTAAGAATTAGGATTAATTTAGTTTTCATAATTATCTTAATTAGTATAGTTATAAATATGATCTATTGTTTTCATTATTATTCAGTAAAATTATTCTCCTTTGAGATTTTTAAGAGTTTTCTCTTAGTTTTTCGAGTTTTACGTATAGTAATTCTCAACCACAAAGGGTTTATGCATTATAATTCTCAACCCCAAAGAATTTAGACGCTTGTTGATCCTTCCGTAAATCTCCGTTGCGTCATTTTGTTATAGTGATATTAGTAAACAATCAAAATATTTAAGAAATCAGATATTGTTTAGACTAGATGAGCGGTTGAGATTGGTTTGTATGAAAGAGATTATTTAATTCTTACAAACTATATAAATCAATCATTTGAGATATTTATGGAGACAATAGTTTCATTTATAATAATCCAGATATTGATAAGAAGAAATTGCTTAGAGTTCGCCAACGCTTCATATTAAGAAACAATTGAAATATTTATGAAACCACGTATTCATTAGATCAAATGGACGATTCATATCAGTTTGTAACGATGTGTTGGTTTGTATAATAAACCACCTATATATAGAGTCTCATTCTTTTGATAACTAAAAAAATAGTACTAACTTTGTTAACCAGTGTATTTTCGTCTTTATTCCACATTGCTTAATTAATCCATTCATCTTAATTATCATGTTCCTTAATTATAAAATTCCTTAAGTATTTCATTCATTTAGTTGTTTCACCTATGAACTTTCTATATTCACCTATGAACTTTAATTATAAATTCCCTAACTATTTCATTTATTTAATTCTTTCACCTATGAACTTTATTTTCCGGGTTCACCTATGAACTTTATTTTCCAGGTTCACCCGGGATTACCTACGAACTTTGTCTGAACTGTTCATAATTATCTCATTCCCTTTTGTTTCACCTATGAACTTCGGTAAATTTTTTTGGAATAAATAAAGTTCATATATGAAACAACATTGTGAAAGTCAAGCAAAAGTCGTTGTTTCACTTGTGAACTGTAAAAAAGTTATTGTTTCACATATGAACTTTATAGTTTCACCTATAAACATTGGAAAAAAATGAAACAATCAAAGTTCAGGTAGAATTTTGGATTTCTAAATCAAAGTATTATAAATTCAATGATACAAAATCAATCAAAATCAAAACCGTGAATCGAATTCAAACAAATATCAGATACAAATCAAAACCCTAATATCAAATAAAAATCGAATTCAAGTCACTATTTCTACAACCTTCTTTCGATGCTCCTGCTCCAGATAAGAAGTAAGTGGTGAAATCGTTTTCATCTCCACTTGTTGTAGCCATCACCCCAACCTAATAAAATCGAGTTGGAGGTTGATATCAGTGTTGATGGATGGGTGCTGCAGAGGTTGATGTTGGAAAAGTCAACGTGTTGTGGGTTTTGAGAAGACCAGATGAATGAAACAAAAGAAGAGAGATCGACGACAAAGGAGAAAAGGTCTAATGACTGAAGTAAAAGAGTCAAGGAAGGAGTAGATCATTAGCTTTTCCAAAAATATAATTTAAATAAGAAATAATGATCGAAGTAAAAAGGGTTAAGAAAGGAGTAGATAGTTATCTCTTTCAAATATATAGTTTAAATTAGAGATAATAACTGAAGACTATTTCTTCTAAAAATAAAAAGATAATTGTATTCTAAAATGGAAACGTAAAAGTATTCTGAAAATAAAAATAATTTTGTTCCAAATCTATCCTTCATTTAATTCCATTTAATATTCTCCTTTTTAATCAGTTTAAAATCTATCATTTAATCATAACCGTTGATAAAAAAAACCGGCTCAGATGGGTCAATAAAGTTAGCACCTTTTTCTTGGTTAACAAATAATTGACCATCTATATGATTGACCATATCTATATAGGGGAGGGATCATACGAGAACCATCCTTTTTGAAGAAATAAAGGAACACTTTGTGGACCACATATGATGTGAGTCTCACATAATATTAAATCATTTCTGATTTAATATTAAATCATATTAAATTATAAATGATTTAATATTACGTGGGACCCACATCATATGTGGTCCACAAAATGTTCCTTTATTCCTTTAAATTTACAAAGTTCTCATTTGAACTTTCCTCTCTCTCTCTCTATATATATATATATGTGTGTGTGTGTGTATAGAAGGAGGTTCAAACGAAATTCTAAATATTTAAGAAAACAAGAAAACCTTTTTTCATGTATGATATCATATATGATTCTGTACTAACATGAAAATATGGACACGGACGACTTTTGTCGCGGGTTAAGTCGCGGGAAAAGTCACGGCTAATCATATATGATTTTGTCTGTGAATCATATATGATTTTGTGCATGAAAAAAGTTTTCTTGTTTTCTTAAATAGGTAGCATTTTCGTTTGAACCTGCCCCTACATATATATATATATATAGGCCTAAGATCGTGTGAGAAGGAGAGTTAAGGTGAGAAGTGTAAGAATAGATCTGAGCCCTTGATCACCATTAATCTCAAAAGTCAAACCCAACCATGTCATTCTAATGTACATCCAAGGGTGGAGATCCCTTAACTCTCTTTCTCACCGGAACCCAACCCTGTATACACACACACATACACATACAAAGAGAGGTTGGTTCATTTACAAACAGGATGAAGAGTACAAACTAATATAAAAATAATTTTTTTCATGATTTTTTTCATCATATGTTATGAATTAAAATGTTATTACACATATGTTTGTTTCATAAGTTAAAAGTTTCACATGTATTTGTTTTCACAAGTTAAAAGTTTCTCATATATTTGTTTCATAATGTAAAAGTTTTACATGTAATTTTTTCACAAGCTGAAACAAACATATGTGTAATAGTATCTAATGGAAAAAAAATCATGAACAAATTTATTTTTATATTGATTTGTATGAGGTTGTATCCTTCATCCTATTTGTAATGAACCAACCCTTCTCTCTCTCTCTCTATATATATATATATATATATATATGGAGAGAGAGAGAGAGAGAAAAAAAAAAGTTCAAATACAAACTCAAATTTGGTTGTGAACGTGGGGACAAATGAGAACACAACACGTTTCTAAATATAGATTATTCAGACTGAACATTTCTTTGAATGGAATACGTGTCACACTCTCATTTGTCCTCACGTTCACAACCAAATTTGAGTTCTCATTTGAACCCTCCACATATAGAGGGGCGGGTTCAAAGGAGAACTCAAATTTGGTTGTGAACGTGAAGACAAATGAGAGCGCGACACATGTCATATTCAGACTGAATAATCAAAGAAATATTCAGACCGAATATATTATTTATTCAGTCTGAATAATGCTTATTCAGTGTGAATAAATAGATAATGTATTCAGTCTGAATAAATTAGCATTATTCAGACTGAATATTTCTTTCATTATTCAGTCTGAATAATCTTCATTTAAACACGTGTCTCCCTTTTATTTTTCCTCAGGTTCACAACCAAATTTGAGTTTGCATTTGAATTTTCCTCTCTCTCTCTCTCTCTCTCTCTCTGTCTCTTTATATATATATATATATATAGGAAGGTTCAAATGAGAACTTTGCATTTTTAAAGGAACAAAGGGACACTTGTGGATCACATATGATGTGGGTTCCACATAATATTAAATCATTTATGGTTTAATATGATTTAATGTTAAATTATAAATGATTTAATATTATGTGGGACCCACATCATATGTGGTCCACAATTTATTCTTTTGTTCCTTTAAGGAGGGTGGTTCTCATTTGATCCCTCCCGTATATATATATATAGCGATAAAGAGAGAGAGAGAGAGAGAGAGAGAGAGAGAGAGATAACACAAACCAGCTACAAACCGTGGAAATGTTAGAGATTTTGAGAAGAGTTGCTCTTTGGAGAGCACAGTATGATGAAAGTTGTAAGCTGTGTTCGGGGTCATGCTTTTAATCCTCCAAGATACCAACAAATAAACTATACCATTTGATCCCTATATCAGCCAAAAATTGTACTAAAACACACAACCCATACAAGCCAATCAATTACTATATTTATATGGAAATGATGGAGGTTCATATATTTATATATCAATGTTTTATATAAAGAAAGAATCGATATATTCATTAGACTAGATGAATGGTTAAGATTGGTTTGTATGATTTATAACTTTTCCATTGTTTGTATTTGATTTCAAGGGCGGACTTATGCTTGTAAAGGAGGGGGGAAAGGACCCCATTGAAAACCAAAAAAACAAAATTTACAAGTATTAAAAAGTTTTATTTTTCAAGATTCTCACTTAGTTCCTCCAGTGATTTTTTGCAAGTGACCCAATAACCTTAACCGACCGTCATCGACTTCAAAAAAGTCTCTTGAAATTAACCATAAAAGTCCATTGTAAGAGTTTTCTCTTACTTTTTCGAGTTTTTTGCATTGTAATTCTCAACCCTAAAGGGTTTAGATGATTGTCGATCATTCCACAAACTCCCGCTGCGTAAGTTGGTATCGAAGCAAGATTCGCATGTCCTTTTCACTAACCATGGTAGATCAACAACCCATTACCAAAGCAAATTTTGACCGGATGTCTGCGGCCATTACCGCATCTCTAATCTGACAACGGCTGTCCGAAACAACGTTCAACCCAATAACGGCCATCGCCTGAGAAGGGAAAAATGTGAAGAGCCGATTAGGGTTCCGCCCGGCAACAACGGTAACCGGATCAACCTATCCAGTTCTGAATCCAAAGAGGAGGAGGAAGCTGAACCGAACGACCCAAGAAGGAACGATCATGATTACCGGATGAAGGCGGACATCTCGTTCTTCTATGGAACTATGGGAGTGGAAGAATTATTAGACTGGCATATCGAAGTTGATAGATTTTTCGACGTTATGGAAGTTCCCGAGCATAAGCAGATAAGGATGGTTGCTTTTCGAATCAAAAGCACCACCGCCGTTTGGTGGGATAAACTCGTAGTACATGACAACAATAAAGAAAAGGACCAGTGCAATCATGAGAAGAATGAAGCAACTCATGTTAGAACGTTTCCTACCGGAAGATTATAAGCAAATTTTATATAAGATGTATCTCGAATGCAACCAAGGTACGATATCCGCCACTGATTATACCATGGAGTTCCTACGGTTATCCGAAAGGAATGAAATCGGAGAATCGGAAGGACAAAGAGTTGCTCGTTATATCAGCGGTTTAAAGTCATTGATCTAAGATAGAATCGGACTAAAAACCATGTGGACCATAACGGAAGCTTCAAGTTTGGCTCTAAAAGCCGAGTTGATGGAAATATCTGCACATTCCTGTGAGTCCAGTACAAGTGCATTTATATGAATAATCAATAAAGAACAATGATATGAATCGAATGCTTCCGCCGTATGATTGGTCAGAGAGAATAGGTTTACACAGTTTTACCCTTATGAATGATACGACTATTCTCTCTTACTCTCAACCATAGAAAACATAAACTATTTATACCATATTAGATATTTAGAATATGAGGCCTTGACCAGTTGAACTTCTATTCAACTAACAAAATTAGCTCTAACAATCTCTCCCTTTGAATTGAAGTTCAAAAAGTTCCACTCTGGAACGTAATGTTTTCAAATAGCAAATAAGTTTATCATTACTTCAACAAACCTTTGACAAAACTGAAGAATAACAATCTCCCCATTTATCAAAAATAAAATCTTCAGATCAAAATCTTCAGCTTGAATTAATTTCTAGAATCTTCATAATACATTTGGAACTTGTAAGTTCTGACCGCTCCCCCTCAACAATAGCAAAATGTCTTTGAGTATATTTTTTTGTTTCTTTGTCTTTGCACATTGTCTTCTTTATGTATATTTGATATGTCTTTGATATAATTTCTCCCGCTCATGATGATTAGGAGAATCCTTAGCATCATTAACCATCAAAGACTAAATGGGATCAGCTTTATCAAGCACAAATGTTTGCTCCCGTTCAAAAAGATATCTCCTGTAAAACCATTTTCTCCCCCTTAAAAATTAATCTCTATCGAACAAGTATCTTTTCTTTGAACAATGGGTAATCAGCTAACATACAAAAACACGTTTAGCAACTGTTATCACTACAATCAAAATAAATTCTATTGAGTGACCTTTTTTCAGTGTTGGCATCGGGGTAGCACTGATAGGACTTCCAGTCATCACTGAAGAAAAGTTATAGAACTAACTTCTCAGACTGTTCCAGCATAAACACAAAGATATGCATTGTGAATCACAAGGACTCGTGAATGTGTAGAAAGAGTTAAGCATTGTATGTTATGTAAGGCTCAAAATGTGAAATATTTTTCACAGACTCAATGTGCATGATTGAAGTACGAAGGCGAGACAAATTTCCTTCTTTTTCAATATTCAAATCTTTCAAATAAATAGATTATATGTTGCGTGTCCAAGAAAAATTGAAACATCTGTTTGTTAAGAAAAAAATGAGTAGCATGTGGGGTTAAATCAAGAGTTGACATGGGCTAACTACCTGTTTCAATGATGGTCATCAAGATTTATGAATCAGTTAGTAGATGTTGTTGCCCAACTTAGAAGTGGTTGGTGCAGAGTTTTAATTTTTTTTCTAACTCTGTTCTCTCACCCTTAATCTTTTAATAAAGTCCTCACTTCTAAAAAAAACTCTCATATCCATTTTACCACTCAGCACAATAAGATTACTCAACCATATTAGTCATCTCCCCCACTCGATGATGTAAACCCCTCACCCCTCAATCACTCAGAGATTACTTCTTGGGTAGGGCTACCAGTTCTGATAGTCCATAGAAGTCCATGTAATCTCACGCATTGTTCCCGTGAAAATATTTCCTATCATGATTCAAAGAGATAATACTTTGGAGTGTAGAAAATTTTCTAAAATCAAATACGTGAAGTACGAGTCCTGAATTGATATGTTCAGAAGTCCAACATTTCCACGAGTTCTAAACGGGTGTGTTTAGAAGTCAAAATTCAAAAGAGTTCAAAAAGACAAACTTCTAGCGCAAAAGAAGATATGACTCAGTAAGCACAATGTATATATGGTATAAAAGACTTAGAGCATCCACAATCATGAACCTCATTAGAGGTTCATGATTTTCCCAAATCATCTTTCTCTCTCTGCCACATCAGTTTTCTCTTTCTTACACATTTTATAAACCTTTTACTTTTAATCATGGACCGGTCGTCCATAGTTTATATAATAAAAAATTACAATAACAAAAAAGTATTAATTATAATTAATAGACAATAATTACTTATTATAATTAAAAGACGATAAATAAAAATATAATAGTAAAATATTTTTCAAAATATATGGTTTAAATAATAGTTAAAATATATACCATAGAAAGTAAATACAACCTTAACGCGTATATATATATATTTATTATTATAAATATATTTTTTTATTAACCATATGAGAGTAAAAAAGAGATATATGGGGTTAGAGAAAAAAGTGGCCCACGATATGAGGAAAGAAATCAGTTCACACATGGTCAAACTAATTCTATCAAACTAATTAGAAATAATAAATTAAGCGATTCCTGGTGGTATGGACCGATGGAGCGGTTTGCCACATTATCAAGCTCACAGCCATGTTCATTTTTTAAGGACCGGTATTTTATGCTGACATGGCTTCATGGACCGACCATTGTAGATGCTCTTACCCCTCCGATATAGAAAGTACTTACTCCCCCTCAAATAAAACATTTGTTTGATCATGTGTTTAAATAATTTGAGTTCAGTACGACACATGATAAACCTGCAAAACAAATAAACAGATTTTGTTACCCATCTCTCTATAAACCTGGGTCCTTGAAAGTTTGCTTTGGTTTGGGGAATGCTGTAAATTCCGAACCATCTATTTTGATTAGATGTTCTATTTACCTGTGGATATTATCATTGGGGATTCAAGATTAGACTTATGGACATGGTATGTGCCAAACCAATCCGATGCAGATTTTCGATCAACAAAATCATTCAAACCACATGCAGAACAACATATATGATAATGAGAGAGTTGAAGCAACTGCTGAATAGAGTAAACATTTAATGGAAGCACTAAACTTTGTTTAGTAGAAGTACTGGATTAAGAAACATCATGATTAATATTGTTTGTCCTAACATGCAAAAGAGAATTAAATAATTTGTCTTCTTGGTTGCCTGCTTAGACTTCTTTTCTACCTATACTTGTTTGACACATTTTCTTTGTTGAAAATGGTTATACGTAACGTCATTAAATTCGCGAGGAGCTAGAACAGTAAGGATGGTGAGATTTAGATTTACCAATTTTTCTTTGTTTATGTGAACGATTAAATTGATTGGTTTTGGAAACAGGCTTGTTCAAACAGGCTTGTTCACAGAAACATGTGGAGATACGGATGTAGAACATTCGCCCGTGTGCAATGACACTTGTTTATTTATAGCTTTCCTTTTTTGGAGAAAATCTAAGTGACGCGGAAGATTTGGAAAAAGGTCAAACTGTTCCTCATCAGTTTTGGGGGTCTCACCAGGTGCGGTTACGGAACAGGTGGTTTTGGTAAAGCTGTCTTGATTATTATTCGAGAAATTTCCGATTAAAGCTTTACAAGAAGATGCGTTCGAGTGTGTGGAGGACAGTCCAGACAGAGAAACCTTTTCTTCAAGAAAAAGATCATATTTCTTTTGTAAATCGCATAAAGGTGACGCGTTATGATATTTATTTTTGAAGAGAGACAAAAACATGTGGTTAGATATTGTACTATTATATTTGGGCAAGTTATTACAAGCAACCACCCAAATTTTCATGTGTCATTCATTTCTCAATCATATGGAATGAATTAAATAAATTTAAAAATCATTGGTGGGACAGAAATGAAACATGTGAATTTATGATTTTTATCCCCTACAAAGAAGCTAATGTGAGAAGAGTTTTTGGCTCACTCGGCTAGCGGGAAGCTTGGGATTGAATCCACGACCTGTTATAAAATTACTATATACTATATATTACATTTCATTATTCTAGCTACACATGCCTAGAGCTCAAATTCTTCAGGCCATATATATCTTATGATATGAAGAACGCTGCATTAATAGCCGCTGAGATGCATTATCAATGAATAATTTTTTTTTGACGCCAAGAAAACAATAGAATTTATTAAAACACCAAAAGGGTTAGCGAGAGAATAGAATTATACAAAGAAAAAATGAACAATCCATCGGAATTTTAACCCACAACTACCAACAAACACTCCACCCAAACTTGGATCTATGCTTGAATGAACTAAACACAAAAAACTGCACCAAGTTAACTACCTCAACACCTTTCAGCACCTTCCTGTTAAAAACAATACTATTTATATTCTTCTAAATGAATATTATCTAGTTTTTTTTAGTAATTAGCTTCTGTAGTCACTATGCAATAACTATAGTGGTTAAGTTGCAGGCTTTTGAAAGCTTGTTTTTGGTGATGGATGCTCATTTCTTTCCCTAATTGTTACCGTCAAGAAGCATCCAATTAATACGTCTATTATTCTTTACATTAGAAAATTATTGACATCTAACTCGATAATTACTCCCATGGTGATGGTCGTTTGCAGAAATTAAATAAAATTAAAAAATCTAACCATGAATCTGCAATTAGAAAGAAAAATAAGTTCAATTCATTCAAGTGTATGTAGTCTTCTATCTACAATATTGTTATACAAATGTTGTTAGATGTGTTCATACCACATTAATTTAATTTCTTCGATAATTAGCCGACTAGCAATAGGGGGTGAACTTGTTGTTGTTGTTGTTGTTGTTGTAGTTTCGAAGTAGATAAGCACCTCCACGAAGTAATAGAAGCCATACGAAACTCTTCCTCAAGATCTTTGCACATTTGTCTTTCTATTAGAGACACTGTGTATTGCATGAAGGTGGCTTTGAAAGGAAGCTTGATCGGTCCATCGCTTTGCGACCCATACTCTTGCTCAGCCATCTCCAAGACTTCTTGAAAAACTTGATTCTTGAGATAATCTAATGGCACCACAAACCTTTTTTCATCACAAGTATACACCACAAAGCAACCCTTATCAACATTAATGGTTGCACCTTTTGGAAGAATTGCCATTTTCTTGCACTTTAGTGCTGCCAGATTCTGCCACTTTCTTGTCATTCTAGCTAGTTTCTTGGGGCTGATCATGTTGTTAAATAATAGGGTTTGTACGGAAGATACGAAACTAACTTGCAAGATGTTCTTGTGGTTTGTGTTTGTGTGTGTGTTTGTGTTTGTGTTTGTGTTTGTGATGAAGCAAGAAGTGAAATGGTATGTATATATATAATATGTATGTATATATATATATGTATGTATATAAGCAAAGAACAGTATGATAAATGAACATTTGGATTGTAAGGAAGAAAGGGAGCCAAACCCATGTGATAGATGAATCAAGTTAAGGCTATTAATTAAGACGTATATATGCATGGTTGAAAACTAGCTTAACAAATTAAGAGGTATCTTTTTCTAGTGACATATGGGGTCATGGAACAACTGGATTTTGATATGATATGATATAAGCCACAAATTAAATTGAAGATGAAGGTGGTGTAAAAGGGTATGTTGAGAATAGACAAGTTCGTTAATGGTGGACCATCATGTTACCATCTTATGTGGATGGGATTAGCCGTAGATGATTAATACGGAAAAAGGAGCATTCATTTCTGGATATGTTTTTGAAACCATGTGATTAGACAGAAAGTCTTCATTTTTTTTTGTTGGATTAATTGGGTTTGGAAACAAGGGATTATCCTTGCATGTGGTTAGAATTTATTTTTGGAAAAAATGAAAGGATTAAACAAAATTATTTATGAAAGAAATTGAAAGCGGTCTATTTACATTTTACACGATTGATTGGTATGGAAAAAGTCATCACAGACGGATCTCATCGTCGTAGAAAAAAATTAATCGGTGATGGTAAATTCATTAGTGATCTACCACAAATCCGTGGAAAATTACCAACGGGTAAATCCGTCAATGAAACTTCTTTGCTTTATTAAAAGCTAATACTAATAATAATAAACAAAGACAAATAAATATAACTAAAATAAAAACAAAGATACGATTAAAGAAGAAGAAGAAGGAGGAGGAGGAGAAGACGAAGAAATTAAATGTAGTTTGATTAAAAAATTGAATTTCTTTTATTTCAAAGATATTGATAAGGATAAGGCATGACAAATTCCTTTTCAAGTAAACTAGGTGTTTAGCATTATTTTGTTTATAATTGTTATTTTTGTTTATGTGGTTTAGAAATTATGATGGTTGTAAAGTTGTCTTGTCTTTTGATTAATTATGTTAAAAAAAACCGATAACATTTTAATTTGTTTACTTTTATTTAATTTCTAAAAATTAATAGTAGTATACTATTTAAACCCAAATCAAGCTTTTCCCTCCTTTTCGATCGCGGTCCCCCTCCCCCTCCTTCCCCTTTCCCGGCGACCCTTCTCTGATGAACTTCGTGACCACCTCCCTTCTCACCCTCCTTCCCTTCTCGTTGCCCCTTCCCTGTTAACCCTCTGCATCAAGGCCTCACCAGACTTTGGATGCAGGGAACGAAAAAAGAGCACTATCCATAAATAGTAAATCACTAGGCTGGGAGCCTCTACCTTCCTCCATCCTTCCGATGAATCCCAACCAAATCCATAATTCTTCTATCTCTGGCCTCCATCGAAGGCCACCACCTCCAACACCATCAAACATGCGGAAACCACTACCTCGTTACAAAAGATACACAATGGCAAGCATGCCAAACCCCCACCCTGCCTTCGTCCTCAGGTGAATGGATGTAGTTTCCATTTTGGTTTTTGTACTTCAAGTTCTTGATTTTTGGTTTTGGTATTTGATTTTTTTGATATTGATTTAGTTTTATGTTGGGATTTTTATTTTAGTTGGTTTTGGTTAGGATTCTTGATTTTGATTTTAGGTTGATGTTGATATTAGTAATAGTTTTTGATATTTTTCTTGATTTTGATTTTAAGTTGGGGTATACTTTGATTTAGGTAATGCTCCTTGAAATTTTTTTCTAGGGTTCTTGGAGATCACCAAAGAAGATAGGGTCACCGGCAGAGGTTTACGGTTTAGGATGTCTCAAAAAATATACTATATATCAACTTATTGTAACACATTTACATAGTATAAACAATTTTTATATCATATAAACCGAAATCCTATAAAACAACTTATGGAGACATTTAAATATTTTTAGCGTTTTATAAGACTGATTTTATTATAGTTTGTAAGTAATGGTATTTTATATTTCAAAGAGGCAATAATTAGCAAACTGAAAAATGATGAGAACCACACAATATAACTCGTCTATACAATCAAACCAACTAGCTCTAATAGCACTTGTGATTAATTTGAGATGATTCTAAAATAAGTTTGACAACAAATCCTAGAAATAATCTAACAAACAAAACTGGTAATAAAGCAAAGAGAACGGAGATCGGGGAAAAAAAATACCATAGGCGGAGGAGATCATCGAGAGTGTCCACTAGTAAACGACAGTTTAAAATGCTTGAAAGGAGAAATAATGAAGAAATCACAGGCTTTTGGGGAATGGAAATAAGAATAAAAATGAATGATTGCATATGAAAAGGGGAGTCGATTTTCACCGCCAGTCGGGTTAACTTGGAATGAAATTTGGGTTTATGAGAGAATAAACTCATTTATAGTTATATCATATATATCAAACAGTTTTCTGTTATTTTCAGTGTCATTAATTATTGTGTATATCCCTAACCAAACAACCCTAAAATAGATTACTCCCCTTAATAGAGATGGCAAAAGAAAGTCTGAAGAGAACCGATACTCATACCCAATATGAACGGATAAATCGTGAGTTGATTAAATGATAAAATGAAAGAAATTGTTTAATTCAGCACCATGATCTAGCTTGAAAACAGGTGTGTTTTGCTTTGATTGTATTATAAATTGTTTTCATAGCGATATTTTGAGGTATATTTAATTAAAGAAAACTTGGATTAAAATCTATTACATCATTTCTAAAAATTTCTGTAAAAACATTTTGTAAAATCAAAAATTAAAAATAAAAATTCTAAGAAAATTACATTTAAAATTAAAAGTTTCTTATTCTCAAAATTACAATATCAGTTATATTATTAAAGAAAAAATTAATATAATTAATAAATATTAATTATATTATTTTTTATAAACATCATAATTTGTCTCTTAATTTTAAGAGATAATATCCAAGGGAGTTTTTTAGATTTGAAATCTTTTACCATTTCTCTCATACTTTCTTTATTTTTCTATTTCAAAGAAAGTTTTTAAAAATCTGATAAAACTTAAAGTTAGCTTAAAATATTTATTTTCTTCATTCTAAATAATATATGTTAAGAATATTATTAAAATTCAAGATGTTACAATTTATAGATAATTATTGCAAGATGATTGTACACCAACACCAAGCTACCTAAACACATGGCTAGCTAGCTATGTTGTTTTGTTTTAGATCACCTCCCAAATTAGAGATCGGTTGTTTGTGTACATGTTTCTTTGGATTGCATCACCATTTTTGGAAAGGGATAGAATTTATACAGCTTTGCTAACAATATAATTAATCATTCACACTATTAAATTGTAGAATTCATTTTAATGATAATCTTTTTTTGACATTAATTCACACCTATTGATAAAGTGTACTGGGTTCCTTAATCAAAACAATACAAAACATGTTACGAGTTTGATATCAGATCCTATTAGCCTCAGCCATTCAATAAAAGAAAAAAAAATAGTCCTTCACATTGGTATCCATAAAAACGAATTTCATGTGGGACTCGTTTATTTGCAGGTAATTAACTTTTTGTCCAAATTATTACATACATCCAAATCAGATAAAAAAATCATACAAGACATTGACATCACCCACAATACTTTAGATTCAAATCCATCTTATAACAACAAGACGATAAAAAATCGATTGCGATCTTTTTCATAGTCGAAATTTCATCCACAGCCGATTGTAATTTTTATCTTTTCAAAATTCTAGCTAGCAAAAAATTTGATTGGCATTCACATGTCAACGTAAAATGAAGTACGTTAGAACAATGTATGTGGAAAAATGTTTATTAATTTTAATTTCTTAACATATAAATTACCTAATTTTAAATACCCAATATTACCTATTATATGTATCAAAGCGTGTATTACATATTCTATGTCATTGTACAACGAAGTGAAACAAAACAAAATGAAGATTAAAAAAGAAGAACTTCAACCAAAGTGTATCACAACAGCACTACAAAACAAATGACTTTCATGCTTAAAAATTATCCAGAGAAATTTTCGTCTGTGATTACCCAAGGACCACTCGAAAATACCAGTGGTTCGGTAAAATCGGACGTTTTCCTAGAAAATACCAACGAATCACCCAGATAATCTTTGAGTAATCTGTCACTAATTTGAATTACCCACCAACAATTTACCCACCAAATTTTGTGACAGTTTTGTAAGGAATCACCGTTTAGCAACAGATTTCCCAGAGAAAGGTACGTAGACAAAAGTATTTAGTTTAGTAGTGCGGTAATGTTCACAATATATCACAACGTGTATTACAATGTATTCTCGTTGTTTTATGAGGTGTATCACAATATGCATATTCGTTATTTTCAATACTTTATAAAGGATATCACAAATTGTATCTTTATTATTTTCTTTGCTTTACATGGATGACTTAATGTGCATATTGTATGTATATTTCGATATCACATTGAATATCGATTGTATGTATCTTTTTTAACAATGTTTTTCTGTAACACCCGAAATTTTCTAAAAACGAACGAGGAACGATCGACCTATCTGGAAACCTGGACGACGTTGTATTAACACAACTGTTTCTTTTCTAAAGATAATATTGTTAGAAGCATGGAGATTGTTTTGTAAAAAGTTTTATTTTTGGAGAATAAAATTGGAACTTGGGGTTATATAAGGATGTCTTTCTCCTCCTTTCACTTTCTCCGGCATCCTTCTTTTCTCCTTCATTTCTGCTTTTTTCAATTTAACATGTTGGCAGGCGTTTTTAGCGTAAGTGTGTGCAAGAAGAAAGCAATATTGATAAAAATGGGAGAAACCTTGAGAAAGTTAGTTAGCTTGTAATCCATCTTCCAAGTAATGATCTTCTTAAGCATTTAATTTAACGTTTCTCTTTTGTCGGGTAGATTTAGGGTTTAGTCAAAAATCTTGCATTCTCAGTGTTGGGAGCTCAATGTTGGATCTATATAGATTGTACTTATCTATTTTGAGTGGATATAAGTTTAAAGAACTAATTTTCTTCTTTCAAAGGTATATTCACGTTTTGTGACTGCTGTGATCGTTTTTGTTAATGTTCAGATCTTGTAAAAATAGTAGTAAATAACTTGTAGATCAATTTGAGGTGTGTAATATGTCCCTGGAAGTGTTGAGAGGTCCTTTACAAAATGTATGTTTGGAGTAAGAGCTGATTTAGATTCTACATAGGTCAAAAATCTATTTTAGTAGCACATCTCGGTTTTATGACGGGTTTTAGTAATTAGTCTTCAAATATTCGTATAAAATTGGTCTTAAGTCCATTTGGGGCTTGACATGCCGCGAATCCTCTTGAAAGAGAGGGGTGCCTTCGGGAACGCGGAGACAGGTGATGCATGTTCCAACCCTCAATCCTCTTTTCGAGATTCATCGATTGACGTGAGGGGGCAGGGATGGCTATATTTCTGGGAGCGAACTCCGGGTCTTGATGGATTGGAAATGTTAAAGGGTTTTCTAAATATTTTGTTTAGAGTTCTTTCATTAACTTGGTGATTACACATGATTTATCTAAGTAGCAACAAGATTGTGCAGGTTGGATGAAAGCTTGGTTTAACATAACCTAGCAAATTGAGTTCAAGTTATTTTGGGAAAACTATGTACATGCCAAATATGTTCATTTTGAAGTATTAACACACTACAAACAAATGACTTTCACCTACAAAAAAAACACCCGGGAAAATTTTCGTGGGTGACTACCACGGATAACCCAAGAAATACTAGGGGTGAGCATCGGATCCGGTTACCCGCCTTTGGAACCGGAACTGCCGGTTCCGGAACCGGAACCGATGTGATTGGTTTCAGTTCCTAAAATACGGAACCGATCATGACTGGTTTTGGTTCCGGTTCTCATTTTTTTGGAACTGTTACCCGCGGGTACCCGCTACCCGCCACTTTTAAATAAAAAATATTTTATATATTTATAAATAATAAATAATAACTCAAACTTTCTAGTTTGTTACTTTGTTTATGTAATAATTAGTTTTTATCGGATTAATTTTACCATTTGTTGTAGTTATTACTTTAAATCGGTATTTTGTAGTTTATAATTATATTTTTATCGTATGCAATGTAAAAAAGATTAAAAAAAAGTTGAAGGCGGGTACCCGGTACCGGAACCGGTTCCCATCGGTTCCGGTTTTGGTTCCAAAATATAAGGAACCGGTGTTAGCGGTTCCGGATTTCCAGGAACCGCCGGGTCCGGTTCCGGTTCCGGTTCCATGAAAAATGACCGGGTACCCGGTTATGCTCACCCCTAGGAAATACTAATGGTTCTGACGAAATCCGATATTTTCAAGAAAATACCAACGGATTACCCAGAAATTTCCTGGGTAATCTGTCACTGATTTAATTTAACCACCAACAATTTAGCAAAGAACTTTTGTGACGGTTTTATGGCGAATCACCTTTTAGCGACGAATTACCCAGGGAAATGTTCGTAGGTGAAAACCTTTCATTTTAGTATTAACATGTGTGGGCTATTTGGTGAGTTTTACGTATTTGGTGTATCTGGTTTTATAAATCATGTAAAAGGGTTATATTTGGGTTATTTGAGTCTTTTGATAAATAAATCATAAGTATGTGTTCCTTTGATAAACTACTTTATAAAGGAAATTATTTGGTGATAAATGCATTTTGGGTATTCGGTTTGGGAAAATGCATATTATTACGATTGGGACATTTTGAAAATATAAATGATATGATTTCATTTGGAAAATGGTTTGTCCCAACTAACGAGGGTTTTTGAATAAATCATACTTTTATAGCATATGTTTGCATAAACATAGGTTAAAGGCATTATATTGTTTTAATGCCTTTTATTTGTTAGTCATTTTGAAATTTTGAGTCTTTTGGGGTTTGACTTAAATGAGCCTTAGGGACATTTGTCCGGCTTAAATTGCTCTCTTTTGAGCTTTGGAAATTATATGCATTTATAGCTTCTTTTTATAAGTCTTACATGTTTTGTGTGTGTTGGTCATTAATTTTGAAATCATGTAATTTAGACTGATTGTAATTGATGCATAGGCATATGAGTCAGTTTAATGGTGTATATAAGGGATGAGATCCTTAAGTCATAACTTGGAAATAGGCATTGTGATTATTATGTAATTTCTAAGTGATCGAGTTTAACTTGAGTTTCCTTTTTGTTTTATTGGGAGTAGGCATTATGATTATTATGTAATTTTCAATTCATCCTTTACTATAACACAGAAATAGGCATTGTGATAATTGTGTAAATTCCGAGCGAACGGGCTTATGATCACAAATTACTATACTTTTGGATTTGGTTGATGTCAATAGTTACCAGGCCAATATGTGACACCCTAATAACATTGGTTTGTGGATCACTTATGTCTCCGTCACAATGAATGGTAAATCGCATCCCTCCCATCATCTCCGGACGTTTTATGCCCTTCTAAGGGTGAGCATGAGTCAATTGTTTATAAGATTTGATTAAAGCCATGTGTTCCTGTTTTAATGTGTATAACTTTATTCTTAGTTGCGCGAGTATTGGGTTTTGGCCTCATGTTAATTGGTATTTTGGACAAAATTGGTGGGTTTTGAGAAAGATGTCGTTTTCATATTTAATACATCTCACTTTGGAAATCATGATTTAAATAGCATTTTCCAGTTTACTGTTTTAATAAAGGATGAAAACTACTTGAGCTCACTAGGCGTTAAGCCTAACCCTTTTTATTTGTTGGCATGTGCATCAGGTTCTCGTTGGTGTTGGTACTAGCGGCACCATGATAAGATGAGGGTGTGGATCCCAGATAATCAGGTAACGATGTAATATTGACGAGAACAATATGAAGAACACAATGCAGGAACACCTTATGTTGTATACCTCACTTGGAAGGATTGTTATTACAATGATATTTATCTAATAAGCTCTCTAGAATGATATGAACGAATGATCTCTATCAAAGCTCTAGTCTCTTAATGCTAGCCCTAACTCTCTATTTATATGTAGCAAATAATCACAATAAGGAAACTAAGAGATAAGGCAACATTCACTTGCCTTATTTACAATAAAATCATTTCCTAATATTTAATCATTCATAATTAATAACTTTATTGACTTTTGCATTTTTCCCTTCATGTCTTCAATAGTTGTCATCTCGGATACAACATTTTCAGACCTAACAATCTCCCCCTTTGTATTCGAGATTACAATTAAGCAAATCAGCACTTTTGAAGACGATGAAATTTTGTCAACAAATCTTTATCTTGAATTTTTTGCTCCCCCTACGAATATGATCACATTATAAGCTCCGTAGCTCCCCCTTAAAATTAGCATGTAGTTTACGAATAGAAAGTCAAAGGAGCTGTGATGTCGTAGGGAGAAGGAACAGTAGTATCGGTACTAGAGATGGCCAAATGAGTCAGGCCCGGCCCAGGACCGACGGAGGACCGGGACCGGGACCGATAAAATTCCGGCCCGGCCCAGGACCGGTAAGGACCGGTTATAGGACCGAAAACCGGGACCGGTTACACTTTTGGAGCGATTTGTAGGACCGGCCCGGCCCGGAACCAGTTATGGAACCGATTGGGACCGGCCCGATTTTTACAGAAAAATTGAATTTTTATATATATTTTTTATATGTATTTCTAACTTTCTAAGTGTATTTGATTGAAAACTAATTACAATTTATAATAAAACGTATTTTTAAATGTATTTGACTAAAAATCAATTATAAAACTATAATAAACGTATTTCTTAAGTGTATTTGTTTGAAAACCAATTATAAAACTACAATAAAATATGTTTTAAGGTGTATTTGAGTGACCAAATTACATATATATAACGATTACATATATAATATATTAAATTAATAAATAAAATTAATGTTTTTATAAAAAATAATTTTTTATTGAAGGCCCGGTATGGGACCGGTTTGGGCCCGGGACCGGGACCGGTTACGAAAACACACTAAACGGGCCGGCTTGAAATCGTTAGGACCGGGACCGGGACCGGTCCCAAAAATCCCGGTCCGAAAATTACTGTTGAGGCCCGGGACCGATTGAGGCCCGGCCCGGCCCGAGCCCGGTTTTTGGCCATCTCTAATCGGTACTAAGATGTTTAAGAATTTTAACTTTAACTGAATTCTCTTTATTTTGCTTTGAAATTACATCTTCAAGTTCTCTAATTTTGCACAAAAGATGGTCTCTTTCTTTATCGGACAAACTAAAATTAAATGTCGTTTTAATTTCATGAACTTTTTCAAGTTTCTTGAGTTTGTCAGATAAATAATCTCTTTCTTCCGTAATCAAATCATATTTACTTTTTAATTCAAATCGCAAGTTTCTTTTCAGTCACAAGATTTGATTGTAATTCAGACAATTTCTTTGAAAGTTTAGAAATTTCGTCTTCAAAAATTTTCTTTTTATTATCAACATCGTTCTCTAAACGTTTATTCTTTTCGGAAATCAAAACACTTTTCTTCAAAACATTATTTTTATTGTTCTCAAACACTTTTCTTTCATTTTCCAAAAGATTTTGGAGTTCAAAAATTTGCTTTGATAACTCCAAACCTTTCGTTTCGGAAGATTTTCGTTCTAAAATAACAACTTGCTCAAAATCAGACACCTGTTTAGAAATGTTACTTATTGTCAAATCACAAGTTTTAATTTTACATTCAAATGCTTTTCGCTCAATATCAAAATTGTGTTTGTCATCTGAAGTTAGAAGTCTTTCTTTCTCAAATGTCATGAATTCAGATATTTTACTTGAAAGAGAAACACTGTAAGTCTCAGAATCTTTAAATTTCTCTAACTCAAAAAATTTGTTTTTCAAATCAAAATTTATTTTTATCAACTCAAAGTTTTTCTTTTCACAAAATTCTTCATACCTTGTATGATTTGTATTCCTAGAAAGTTCGTTGAGTTGATTTTGTAAAACTCATTTTCATTTTTCAAATCTTTTCTTGTTTGTTCCGAGTTATGAAACTTAGACTTGAGGTCAACATATTCTCTTAAAAGTCCATCAAGCACGTTCATGTTATTCGTACGTCTTGCTTCAAGTTTAGCAATTTTCGCATTTAGCTCAGAAATTTTGCTTTGGGAACTCATCTTGAACTAAACCTGCACAGCTCAACTACACAGTTAGTTCGTGGTTACCTGATAAAGTGATCTCGATCGGTGAGTTTGAAGGGTTTCTAAGATTTCTATGGAAGTGGGTAAATTTATCTCGGTTGACTAGGGCTCGAGAACAATTTATGTCGGCTTATGATGGTTCGACAAAATTTTATGTCGAGTCTAAAAGGCTCGATAAATTTATGTCGATTCAAATGGGCTCGATAATAAAGGATATCGACTTTAGTGGATCCGACAAGAATTTATGTCGGGTTACTAAGGTGCGAGAAAAACTTTTGAAGAAACTAGGAGTTTCGAGGAAAAAGATGTCGGTCTAAAGGGTGTCGAGAAGATTTAGAGATGTCGAATCCTGATTTTTCTTAATCGATAAACTAGAAAGCAAGAACGAAAGATTCTTGACTAAAAAGATCTAGAGTAACACAAGTTATCTAGTCTTTTGATGGACAAGAAGGGATAAGTTCTTGGGTTTCCAATTTTCTCAATTAGGAAGAAAGCAAAATTACTAAGATTTATGATGTTTACTTCAGAATTCTTGAACCAGAAAAACTGCAGGAGTCACTAGTTCCTGAGTTTTCTATCGTTTAAGAAACGCAAAAGTACCCAAAATAAACGAAAGTAACACAATTTTAAAAAATAGGATTCGATAAACACTTGATCAAAAGATCTCGGGTGTTATGATTGTGCGTGTGGTGTGACAAAATTATGAGTTCGAGATCTTAGAAAAATTATCCAGATTTCTTGATTAAATAAACACAGATTAACTCGAATTTAATGAACAGATTTATAGCAGATGAAAAGAATTCGACAAAAGTCAAGAGATCTGGGTTTTTCAAAAAAAATTGTTTAACGAGTAAAACGGGTGTAGTATGAATCGACAAAAAAGAATTCGAGATTTACCTTTGTTTCACGAGATCGATTAGAAACTAATTCAAAACTCAGATCGTCTGCTCTGATACCAATTGTGGATCCCAGATGATTAGGTAACGATGTAATATTGACAAGAATAATATGAAGAACACAATGCAGGAACACCTTATGTTGTTTATCTCACTTGTAAGGATTGTTATTACAATGATATTTCTCTTAAGCTCTCTATAATATGAATGAATGATCTCTATCAAAGCTCTAGTCTCCTAATGCTAGCTCTAGCCCTCTATTTATATGTAGCAAATAATCACAATAAGTAACTAAGAGATATGACAATATTCACTTGACTTATTTACAATAAAATTGTTTCCTAATATTTAATCATTCATAATTAATGACTTTGTTGAATTTTGCATTTTGCCCTTTCATGATAGTTGTCATCTCGGATACAACATTTTCAGACCTAACAGAGGGCTAGTTAGAGGTTCAAGAACATTTTAGTTATTCGTTGACGTCTTCCGCATTTGGAGATAGCGACAGTTATTGGGTTATAGTAACACCCGACCTTGACTTAGTCTTCATCTAAGACTTAGTCTATCTTTTGTTAAGGTTTATTTAGATTGATTATTTGGGGTAATTCAAGTATTGATTAATAGAAAAAAGAAAAGTACCCTTTATTTGTTGTGTAAATGAAAATTTTTAATTAATCGTTCTTTCCAGATTTGAGAGTGTTACATTTTCAGATATCACAGTGTGTGTCATGTATTCACAAAAGGTTCGGCGGAACAAGGTTTGCCGAAATAAGGTTTGGAGAAGAGAGAATATTTTTAAAATACCTAAAATGCCCTTAATTAATATTTGAAGTTAAAATCACCAAAAAAATAAAATATCCTAATTTATCATTCGATTTGGGGTAGAGATTGCATCTCACAGGTTTCACAAATTATTGAGTTATACGTTGAATGGCCCCTATAGGGCTTAATCATTTGAGAACTCGAAATTTTGTGTGATCCATGAAAACTTCTACCTTAGGTCTTCGTTTAACATGATTTTTTTGCATTTAAGTATAATATTTAATATATTGATTAACATATATTTGTTTTACAATGCAATTGTTTCATATGTATTCGTTTCACAATGTGAAACTTTTTAAGTGTATTTTTTGTTGCACAAAAAACCAAAAGCATTCATGTTGTGAACCGAATACATGTAAAAACAAAAATATCGTGAAATAAAAATATGTTAATCAATATTTTAAATCCTAATTTTAGATGGTAAAAATTTATATAAAAAAGCACAAAAAGCATTGATTCTCAAAATTATGAATTCTATGGGTCTTGAAAAAAGGCCCCCTATATGTATGTATATATGTGTGTCCTTCCAAATAACTTCACCAAAATTAGATCTCTTTTTTATGTTCCCCTTTATCCAATTTCATCCAAATTTCTTTTATTTATTTCACAACCAAATACCACCTATCTTGACCCTTTTGATTTTTCTAATTCTTGATCACATTTATAGATGTTAAAATAAACGAGTTAAAAAACAGTTTAAATTGGGGTCGAAACACACCGTTTAGACAGGGGAATTTAATTATTTTGACCATTTAAAAAAAATCATTTATCAAAATGATCATTTTCTTTTTTATTTTACCAAAATGATAAAAATACAATCGAAATACAGATCAGATCGAGTGGGTTTGCAATACCATCAAAACGACGTCGTTTTAGGTTGAAATCCTCCTCCAAAGGTCCTCCGCCAAATTTGGGGAGGTTATAATTTGTCAATTTTTCATTTACATTTTACATTTTCTATCCTTAGAGTTAGTTAATAAATTACTTTAGGTACTTTACTTTTTAATTTTTCGTTTTACACCCTTATCACATTAACACACATACTCATATAACAATTAAAATACGTCTAAAAATACGTTTTTATTTTAACAAGTTACACCATTATAATCGTCTCGACAATACCTTCGAAATGAGCCCAATATTAAATATTTTTTGATTTAATTATATACTTTTAAAGCCAATTATCCTCTGGATCGGTGAATATCAATATTTTTCACAAAATTCGGAATATTAATTAAAATATATTGCTATTATTTTTTAACGACAAAGTATAATATTATGGATATATAAAGAAATAAGATATAAATTATAGTGAATTTGTACTACTTTTGTGTTCTTGTCATTTCTATAATAAAAACCATATAAATTATTATTAATGTAAAATAACACATAATGCATCGGTTCTTAAGGTTATTACAATATATACTATAATTAACCCATTTTTGAATCAATGATATATACACAGTGCGGAGAGGACTACAGATATAAAATACAGAAATCTTCCAAACATATTTCCATGCTCTCCTTCTCCAATCCCTTTCATGAGTAAGTTTTTCAGCCTCAATATAATATTTTAATAGCCGGAAAAGACAACCAGCTTACAAAAAATAATAGCATTATATTTTAATTAATATTCTGAATTTTGTGAAAAATATCCATATTCACCGATCAAGAGGATAATTGGCTTTAAAAGTATATAATTAAATCAAAAAATATTCAACATTGGACTCATTTCGAAGGTATTTCCGAAACGATTATAATGGTGTAACTTGTTAAAATAAAAACGTATTTTAATTGTTATACGAGTATGTGTGTTAATGTGATAAATGTGTAAAACAAAAAAATAAAAAGTAAAGTACCTAAAGTAATTTATTAACTAACTCTAATGGTATAAAATGTAAAATGTAATAATAAATTTAACAAATTTTGTGGCGGAGGATTTTGAAATTTTTGTGGGGCAGGATTAATTCATTCGGTATGTATACGGTGAGAAAAGGGGCAAAACGACGTCGTTTTGCAACCTCCGTCAAATTTGGCGGAGGATTTCATGTATTTGGCGGAGGATTATACCAAAACGATGTCGTTTTAGTGGTTTAGCAAACCTAATCGATCTCAGTTGTATTTCGTAGGGTATTTCGGTTGAATTTTGGTTATTTTGGTAATCATTAAGAGAAAATGGTCATTTTGGTAACATTGTTTCTTTTTTAAAAATGTTTGAAATTTAAGACTTTTAGAATACATTAAGTCGAGAAAATAGATATCCATGCTTGTCTCGATTTGATATTCAAATTAAATTCATGCAAAATTTACTTTCCAACTTATTCTCCATGAACAAATTTTAACCTAATGTTTTTTTATTTGAATTCTTGATTTTCAAAAAAATTTAAGACGACTTATTTGTAAATAATACGTGAATAAAATGTTAAAACACATCTAGTAAAAACTAATTGACTAAGGACCTCTTTGTATTTGGTTCCTATGTCTATTGACAAATTTGTAAAGTTTGGCCTGATAAGCCTCAAAATGTTCCACATCCACTGTACTAGACTTTGTAAACTTGTTCCTCAACTTTACAACCTTATCACTCAATTGCCTCTTCGATATGTCTGCTTTCGAATGATGTCTTTATGAAATCAAACAACTCGATCGTGTCTGAATTGTTGTTTTGTACCTCAACGCTTTCAAAAGCGTTAATTCATCTTTCTTCGTCCATACTCTTTTGAAACTTCCTTTGGCTATTTTTTCAATCAACACATAATCTAAATTATCCATCAATTATTTGGATGAAGAAGTAGTTGTTGTTTTTTTCTTCTTACTTTCTAGAGAAGGTGGTCGTTTTCTCTTCTTATGAGAATCGGTTTCATCTCAACATCGAAATGGGATTACTAGTTCAATATCTCTCTCTTTTTAACTGGCTTAGATAAAAATATACCAATTATATATATATATATAGGGGAGATATCAATTACAAACCAAGTTATTTGAACAAACTATGCAAACTTGTATCATCCAATCATATGTTGCCACTTGTTATTCTATTCTATTTAGTTTAACTAGAAGTCGTACCCGCTACAACGTAGCGGAATTTAAATATTTCATCTGCATAAACTTTAAAAGTTTTGAATTCTTTGAAAATATCAAATTGTCTATTGTTATGAAATTATAAATCGACATCCATTATTTTTACATAACTCAAATACAATCCTAATTTAATAAGAACTAAGTAGCACATTTAGTACCTATTTGATTTAACGATTTTTTTTAATAATTTGGATTTTATGGAAAGATTTGGAGTTTTTTGTATGTTTGGTTTGTAAGATTTGGAATAAAATTTAATTTTATTATTAATTGATTATTACAAAACAAACATTTTAAACATTTGTAAGTCTTAAAAATTTAAATAATAACCATTTTTTATAATACATTATAGATATAAATATATAATGGTGTAAAATGAAAAACTAAAAATGAAAATTTAAGATGCTAAGTTTCAATAAACAGCTCAGTGTATTTATCATTTTTAATATTATTATTAAATACAAAAATATCCATATTGGGCTCTTATGAAGGTATTGAAAAAAAAAATATAACCGTATAATTTATAAAAATAACGTTTTTCCTTAATATGTTTTAGTTAGTATACGATTATCTGTTAATATGAAAATGAAATTAAATGAAAAATTAAAATATATAAAACTTAATTAAATAACTATAATGTATAAACTGTAAGTTTGAGAAATAATTCACTGCGTGTTTATATTATTGATAATATGGTTAAGTTAAAAAATATTCAATACTTGGTTCGTTTCGAAAATATTAACAAGACCGATTATAATCGTATAATTTGTACAAAAAACGTATTTATTTAATGTAAGTTGATATGATAGGGGTGTAAAATGGAAAATAAAATAATAAGGGATATAAATGAAATTTATAAATTAATTATAATATAGATAAAGGTGTAAAATGAAAAGATAATAAAACTAAATAAATAATTATAGGGTATAAAATGGAAATCTTTAAAAAAATAACTCGTTACGTATTTATGTGTATAATAATATGATTAAATCGGAAAATATTCAATATTGAGCTCATTTTAAATATATCAACGACATGATTATAATGATATAATTTGTAAAAATAGAAACTTATGTTTTAATTGTCTTATGATTCATATACGACTATTCAAGTTAATATGATAAGGTATAAAATAAAAAATTAAGGGACATAAAATAAATTACATTACTAATTATAAGGGTGTGAATGTAACTTAAACTTTAAAAATAATTTAATTTATAAAATTATATGAGTAGTGGGAGGTTTGTGAAAGTTTTTTGGTGCTTTAAATATTGTACCTTATGCATAAAAGTTTGTACTTCTTAAAAGTGTAAACATAACCACCGAATAGTATGCATTATATAATAGTATAGATTTAATAAATAAGGGCATTTACGTCAAACTATTTTATTCTTTTTTAATTTTTTCAAATTCAGTAACTGTAATTTCAATTATGTTTATTTTTTCTTCCTTTTATTAGTGGAGCATAATATTTATCCATGTCAAGCCCCATAACTCCCTTCAACCTTCTTTTCCGGCGATCATCTCCCTCCCACACCATATTTTCCGGTGATGATTTTCTCACCCCACTCCCATATTTTCCGGCGATGATTTTCTCACCCCACTCCCATATTTTCCGGCGATAATTTTCTCACCCACCCCCATATTTTCGGCGATGTTTTCTCACCCCACTCCCATATTTTCCGGCGATAATTTTCTCACCCACCCCCATATTTTCCGGCGAGAACTTGTATAATGAACGGATGGCCTTCATGAACGACAGTCGGCCTCTGTAATCTTTTTCATGAACCACAGTCCGCCTTCATGAACGATGGTCAGCCTCCCTAACCTGTTTCATGAACGACAGTCGACCTTCGTAACCTGTTTTATGAACGACGGTAGGCCTACGCAACCTGTTTCATGAACGACGGTCGGCCTCCGCAACCTATTTCATTAACGACGGTCAATCTTCATGAACGTCGAAGGTCGACCTCCGTAACCTGTTTCAACTTTCATGAACGACGGTCAACCTTCATGAACAATGATTGGACCTCCTTAACCTGAACCCAGAAACATGATCAATAAAGATAAATAAATATTTTCAACCCCAGAAAGATGAACTAAGATACATTCACCTGTGTTTGAAAGTCCTTGACTTTTTTATGCATAATTAGTTTTTCAACGTGTTTTCTTTTCTCCATGAATGCACAGAACAACAAGAAACCATCAATTCTTTTATGCATGAATTCAACATCATCAACCCAGATTTACAAGTTTCTTCTCGACAGTTCCTCTTTCCGGCGAACCGTAGGGAAACCATCTTCATCGGATAATCTGGCGGGATTTGATTGCCGGATTTGGTTGAAATTTGAATTGAATACTCACTTTATTTACCGAAAATACCCCTGCACGTGTTCTATGTCTACATAAAATAAATCAATAAATACACATATTTACACAATATGCCATTGCTTCATCTTAGGCGTTGATTAACAAATTGGATGGTTTAGATTAGTTTGTAGAGTTTGTTAGAATTGATTGGTTTGTAATTGAAACCAACCCTCTATATATATATATATATATATATATAGAGAGAGAGAGAGAGAGAGAAAATCTCAAATGAGAACTCAAATTTGGTTGTGAACGTGAGGACAAATGAGAGCGCGACACGTGTCTGAATGTAGATTATTCAGACTGAATAATCAAAGAAATATTCAAACTGAATATAGTATTTATTCAGACTGAATAATCAAAGAAATATTCAGAATGAATATAGTATTTATTAAAACCGAATAAGCATTATTTAAACTGAATAAATACTATATCCAGTCTCAATATGACACGTGTCACACTCTCATTTGTCCTCACGTTCACAATCAAATTTGAGTTCTCATTTGAACCCACCCCTATATATATATATATATATATAAAACGAAGAGGTTGTTTGTTTGTTACGCTTCCTAAACCTTTTATTTTTAGATACATATAATCTAAATCTTCTCTAAAAGTAAAGGTTTTAGTGGCACTTTGTAAACCTCTTCTAAATGTATCATTTAGTTACACTTTAAAAACATTATATCCTTCTCTAAAGGATGTCTATTTATACACATATATAGTCCATATTTCAGCTATATATATTACAATAAAATAAATACAATAAAAACAACATCAAACTTCTAAAACAAAAAAATTATATATTTGTAATAAAAGATAAGACTTTCTCAAAACAAAAAAGCATAATGTTTCAATGAATCCACATATCTATTTAGATTTATTGAAAGAAACCCCCAAAATCATAATCCAAGGTATTCGATGTGTCAATTCCTCTATTTTATCTGCAATAAGTCTATAGCATCAAAGCTTCATGTCATTTCTTTAATTGATTATCCAACACATGCATCTGCATATCTGGTATGAAATACGTACCATATGTTTAATAATGGCTCGAATATCCACACAATCCACGTTAACCAAGACCGGTATCTGTAAGTTAAAAGTAATTCACTGTGAAGAATTTAGTATATTTCCCCTCACAATGCTTAATCTAAGGAAACCTATAAGGAAATGCAATATATGCAATCGCCTATAATACAGAAAGATATATACAATCTCCTATAGTTAAGGTTTATCTATTATAAGTGTTTAAAGAAAACTCCTATTTTCGAGTTATTTCATTCCTCTTTTAGGGTTAGACACAAAAGAAGCGTGAATTTATCAGCTAGCCTTTTCAAACTAAGTATATATGTGCAATTAACACAATAGGAAGACTTTGTACACATAAATCAAACACGCACCCGTATGTGTGTGTGTGTGTATATATATACATATATATACAGGGGCGGGTTCAAACGAGAACTCAAATTTGGTTGTGAACGTGAGGACAAATGAGGGTACAACACGTGTCTCATTCAAAGAAATATTTAGACTGAATATACTATTTATTCAGTCTGAATATACAAAGAAATATTCAGACTGAATATACTATTTATTCAGTCTGAATATTTCTTTGTATATTTAGTCTGAAGAATCTAGATTCAGACACTTGTCGGGCTCTCATTTGTTCTCACGTTCACAACCAAATTTGAGTTCACATTTGAACTTTCCTTTCTTTCTCTCTCTCTCTCTCTCTCTCTCTCTATGTATATATATACATATATAGCAGGCTCTTCATGCGCGATCTAAGTTATCTATGATAACTATGAGATCCCATTGAAATATTTGATCTATGACCCAGAATTAAATGAATTAAATTTAATGATATTATCTAAAATAAAACAATCTAATTTAATTAAATAAAATGAAAAATGTATCATAGTAATTTGACATTGTATTTCATCTTTATCTAAATAAGGCGTGTTCCTATATTCAAGGTATGATACCAGAATTAAATTAAAAATATTATTCTAACAAAATCATTTCAAATAAAAAATCGTAAGCACTGCAAATCACAAATGTACCATACATGATCATAAAAATGTATCATACATGATCATAAAAATGTACCATACATGATCATAAAAAATTGTACTGCACATTTGTATAAAAATTGTACCACACATATTCATAAAAAAAATTATTCCAGAATTCAACTTGACAAAAACTATATTAAGAAAAATTAGACTTTAATATAAAACATATATCATATGTGCTTAATTGTTCATCAAAATTGTATTTTGAGAAAGAGATATTATGTAATCTCAATTAGTTGAGATAAACATGGAAACGAAATCATTGTTGATATCTAGTATTGAAACAGTCAAATTAAAAAATAAACATTTTATTATTAAATTAAGTGAATTACTAATATACCCTTATGTATTTCATTATATAACAAAATTAATTATATAAAATGATTGGTCCAAATTGGATCTCACGATTATCACGAAATACGCAGTTCTCATTTGATTATGTCTCGACATATATATATATATATATATATATATAGAGAGAGAGAGAGAGAGAGAGGAAGGTTCAAATGAGAACTTTGTAAATTTAAAGAAATAAAGGAACACTTTGTGGACCACATATGATGTGGGTCCCACATAATATTAAATCATTTCTGATTTAATATTTAATATTTAATATTAAATCAGAAATGATTTAATATTATGTGGGACCCACATCATATGTGATCCACAAGGTTTCCCTTTGTTCCTTAAAGATGGGTGGTTCTCGTATGATCTCTCGCGCATATATATATATGATTCATGAGAGAGGTTTATGCGAGGACGGTAACAATTTACGAGAATGCGAGGACAATCCTCAGTCAATGATTTTTGTATATGAAAATTTTCATGTACAAAATCACATATGATTCATGTACAAAATCATATGTGATTTTGTACAAAATCATAAATGATACGGGCGACTTTCCATGCGACTTAAGTGGCCCCAAAAGTCGTCCGCTACAGTTAGTGCAAAATCACATGTGATCTTGTACATGAAAAAAGTTCATCGCATCCTCGTAAATTGTTACCGTCCTCGTATAAACCCGCCCCTATATATATATATATATATATATATATATGGGTTCATACGAGAATACCCTCCATTTAAAGAAACAAAGGAACCACTTTCTAGCCACAGAATTTGTAAAAACAATTTATATTATATTGGATGACATTGTAGTAATTAATGGATGCTGGTACATGTTTTCCGTCAAGGATTATTTCTTTTAGGGGTAAAATTGGTAGGGTTCAATAGTAATAACATAATATTATAATATATTATTATTTTATAATATACATATTTTGTAATATCAATTGATAATATATTAGAATGTTATGTTATATTATATTATAATTATATCATATATGATTTTACATTTACCTTTGTACAAAATCACATATGAATTTACATTAACATTTGTACAAAATCATATATGATATTGAAATCATATGTGATTTTGTTGACATGTTTGACATTGTAATCATGTGTGAATATCATTTGCTTAAATCATATATGTGTAATATCCATATTACTTTCAAGATCACATATGATTTTTAAAATTACGTACAAATTATATTAATGTTTAAAAAGTACAATTAAATTAAATACTTAATTTAGTGAAATTATATTTTATGTTTAAAGGTACAATCAGATATGAATAGTGTATTGTAAAAAGTAATAGTTTCCTAAAATACCCTTCAATAAATCAAATTAATATTGATTTAATTTTTGAACCTCCCTATATATATACACACAAATTTGAGTTCGCATTTTAACTTTCCTCTATATGTATACATATATATATATATATATACACATATAGAAAGAGGTTCATGCGATAACGGTAACAATTTACGAGAATGCGAGAACAATCCTCAGCCAATCATTTTGTACATGAAAATTTTCATGTACAAAATCACATACGATTCATGTACAAAATCACATATGATTCACATACAAAATCATATATGATTAGCCGAGACTTTTCCCACAGCAAAAGTCGCGTGTGTCATTTTTTATGCTAGTACAAAATCACATATGATTCACATACAAAATCATATATGATTAGCCGAGACTTTTTCCGCAGCAAAAGTCGCGCGTGTCATTTTTTATACGAGTACAAGATCACAAATGATTTTGTACATGAAAAAAAATTTATGTACAAAATGATTGACTGAGGATTAATTGTTCTCCTATTCTCGTAAATTGTTACCATCCTCGCATGAACCCGCCTCTATATATATATATATGTATATATATTTACGTAGAGGCTGATGGTTCTGCTGAAGCCTTGCAAATGATACACCGATTAATCAATCGCAACCACTATTGATACACACAGTATGGTACCCATGAGCACACCCCAACTTCCTATCTCATCTCCTGTATAAACTTTTCCTGCAAAAACATAAATGAGATCAACTTGTATTACTTAATTTTTGAGGTAATACTCTTATATATAAATATAACTATCAATATCAATAATATTGTATCTAACTTATTTTGATGGGAAAGAAAGAGTGAGACAGTGTATACATATATATATATATATATAATTGTAAGCTTTTGGTTATAAAGAGTAGTCAAATGCTTGTGAGAAAGACATGTACCTTTTTAGTAAGCGTTTTCCTAACTGATTAAATTTTATATATGGAACTTTAAACAAAAGAGAAAATGTCATGCAAAAAGATATATAAAAAAACATCTGAATGAGGCAGATCAGTAGTGATACATTCATTTGTTTGATCATTTCCTACTTACAACTTCTAGCCTCTACAGTCATACCCTCGTTTAGACTAAATAATTTGTGGAAAACATGTTATTTACGTTATATGTCGAGTAAGTAATCCAAATTTTCTCTGGTCACTAATTTCAGATATCTTTAATGTTATACAAACAAAAAGAATGAAAGACTAAAAGTGTGGTAAATTATAGTAAGATTATTCTTTCATGAACCTTGATCGGTATCAACAAACGACACAAGAATTCTAATGCAAGGAAAGCAATCAACCCTCTGGTCCTCCGCTCAAAAAGTAAAAACAATTAAGGATACAAAGGCAGTAACTTGCAGAAAGAAAGTCTAGATGAAGAATAGCCAGTGTTGAAATACCTATGCAAATAGAACTTAAACAATAAGTTCATAACATTATTATCTAAATCAAACCAACTGAACCATATCTTACACAAAGGTAAGGTCTGGGCATAACAGGATCATCTAAAGAGATGTTAAACCTCATTCTGCCTAAATTCCAAGTGTTCTGCAATTCACTCACAATAAACCTTAGTTTCATACCGACATATATAAATTTATGTCCAATAAATTCACCTTTAGCAGTATAAAGCAGTGCTACTAAATTTGTGTTCGTTGATCCTCTTCTTGCTCTCTTCCGTGATTGTAGCGTAGATTTCTAGAAGTAAAACTGGAGAGATAGTAACTTACACAGAATTTCTATTGCTGCAGCCTTCCATCAATTAGGAAATCTCAAGTTGCTTGACCATAGTGGCATGTAGTACCGGTGTGTAATGGTTGGTGAGGAGCTCAAGTCAATAAAAGAAAAAGTGATCATAAGAAAATGAAAGAAAATCAGAACTTATTGCACAATACTATGGAGCTGCTAATTGTAATATGGGAGGCCATTCAGGCGGGGTAGGAATGGAACATATGGCAATATAAGTGCAACCAAATTTGAATATTGAATCCCACACTCTCTCGCATTGACCATCCCCATCTTGATCAATATAAGTGCAACCACATTTGTTGGAATTGAAACACATAAAGAACTATGGACAAGAAAAGTACCTTCATTTTTGCCCATATGATTCTAAACTATAATGCCTTCGTATCCGGACCGGTGGAACTTCAAGTGAACCTGCAATGAATCGAGTCCACAACTTCAAATCCTTAGATAAATCTGAAACATATATTTATAAGATAAATTGTTTCAACTCACTAACCGTTAAACCTAACACTTTGTCTTCACTACTAGAAAATTGAGTATTTTTAACGAAAATTTTCAACGGAAAATGTCGTTGAAAAATTTCTATTAATTTTAAAGGGATTATTGACAAAACATAAATTTTCTACGAATTTTCAAAGAATTTCCGTTGAAAATCTCTCACAAAATGCATTTTCAACCAAAAACTTTTTGACGAGACATTCCGTTGAAATTTTTTTGGTTGAAAATGCATATATGTTTATGAGAGATTTTCAACGGAAATTCGTTGAAAATTCGTAGAAAATTTATGTTCTGTCAATAATCCTCTAAAAATCGTAGAAAAATTTCAACGACATTTTCCGTTGAAAATACTCAATTTTCTAGTAGTGCTTAGATCATTGGAGGACTCGAACTAAAGAGCATAAGTGGTTAAACTCGATGACCATTGTTCCATAATAAAAGCTCAAGAACATGGATTTGTGGGCTACTGTTGATCCAAAACTCCTCTCAGTGATTTGAATATGATTCCACTGATTACTTAGTGAAAATTCCATTAATAAGTTATAATTCAAGTTCAGTGATAGCATACGCTGATTGCACTCAGCTATCACTGAACATCAGGAACTCTAACCTTATCCCTGAAGATCTGAAGAACAATAGTCACACCATAAGTCCATTCAGCGACAGTCGAAGACCAAGCGGAAGATAGAGATAATCAGCTAAGTGATCTGAAGCGGTTCAGTTATAGAAAATACTATCTAAACAAAAGTGTGAAGTCTTGCAAGGCCTCAGTGATACTCTAAAAGTTCATCCTTGAAGTTTCAAGTTCAGCGATCAAGTGAAGCCTATCAGCGAGATTAATGTTGATCTTATCTTCAATGCACAAAAGTCAAACCTCAATACATTGTCAGAAAAGGACGTACGGATTGTCTCTTATGTCCCCATCAGATCTGATATGGTACTGTTCATATACAGCCAAAAGCATGGTTGCTTTTGAAAAGATGACAAGCTTCCAATGAAAGATTGACACGTGGCATATACCTTTTGTCTCGCATTAATTGCGACGGGTATAAATAGATGAAGATCTCTTTTTCATTCTCATGCACACATGCTATTCTTTCTAAAAAAACCTCTACTGTTATTTCTTCCTTTCCTTGTGCATCATCTTAGTGATTTCTTGAGTTGCAATAGAATAGGTTTTATACTTGTTCTTGTTCCCACTTGTAACTATAAATTTGTTTATTTATATAAACTAATTTAAAATCCAAAATCTTCTAGTGTTTGTATTAACACCCCCCCCCCCGTTCTACATATTGTTCTATATATCCTTTGAACTCTTGTAGACCCCTTTGGGACCAACAAGTGGTATCAGAGCAGTGTGTTTTGCTTACTAATCTTTAAATCAAGTTATTTTAAAATGGCTAACACAAACACCAATTACATAGATAACGGATATTTAGCTAAACCTCCAAGATTTATCCGTGATAATTTCCCTCTATGGAAAGAAAGAATGACTCTATTCCTAGAAGGGTCAGATCCTAGGATTCCCTATTATCTAGAAAATGGACCATTTGTTCCTACAGTCCTGGCTCCTGCAGTTCCTGCCACTGCTACCTCTCCTGCTATCCTTGAGACGCGAATTGGCAAAACTCCAGTTCAATGGAGTGAGGAAGACAAGAAGGAACTAGCTGTTGATGCTAAGGCTAGATCTATAATAGCCATGTCTCTTCCTGATGAAGTTTATCATTCAGTAATGAAAATGAGAACTTCAAAAACCATGTGGGATACTCTTTGTATCCAATATGAAGGAACTGATGAAGTTCAAATCACTCGAAGTATAAATCTGGTAAGACAATATGAAAGTTTCATGTGTTTAAAAGGTGAAACTCTTTCTCAAATTCACCAAAGATTTAATTATCTATTAATCAATATGAAATCAGTTAATAGAGAATATTCTAACATTGAAATACTGACAAAATTCATGGAGGCACTACCTGAACAATGGGGAGTGTATACTACATGTCTAAAAATGTCAAAGAATCTTGAAACCTTATCTTTAAGTGCGTTATATGGAATGCTACTCAATGAGGAGCAATCTCAAGCCTTAAAAAGAAATCTCATAAAAGAAATCAAGAGTGCCAAAAGTACTTCCTTTGGCACTAGTGACTTCAGAGGTGGAACCTTCTAAACATGTCTCATCCTCCATAACTTCCATCACTGAGTTAGATCAAGCTCACTCAGAAGAATACACAGATGCTGACATCTCTGAATTCGATAACTCTCTAGCTCTTCTCACTAACAACTTTAGGAGCTTTGCTAGAAAGGGTAAGTTTAGAAAAACACCGGCTATCACTGACTTTGATAAGTCGAAAACTCTTTCTACTGATAAGTCTTCAACAATCTGCTATAATTGTCAGTGAAAAGGTCATTTCGCAAGTGAGTGTAGATCCAAGAAAGTCACTGCACCAACAACTTCTCACATCTCTAATAAATCTAACAAAGGAAAATACTCCAAGTTAAAAGAAAAGTATCAGAATCTGAGAAATAATCAACGAAAAGGTAAAGGCCTTGTCGCTACAGAAGCATATTGGAATCAAGAAGACGATTGGGCAAATACCACTGATAAATCTGAATCAGATGAAAAAGACATAGCCCTAATATGTCTTATGGCAGAAATGAAGAAGCTGAAGAGGCATCTGACACATCTTCTTCAGAGTCTCCATCAACTCAGGTATCTATTCCTTCTAATTACTCTATACCTGAAAATGATAGCTTGTCGGCTCTCGACTCTATGACTGTTGAATTTTACAATGCTTTAAATGGCAAGATCAAAGCTGAACAAATTAAGATTAATCTATCTGAACAACTAAAGGATTGCCATCTGAAAATCATAGAACTTACTAAGATCGAAGAAGATCTTAAAGACCAAATCTTTGTAAATCAGACCATAAGTATTGAAAGACAACAAGCTACCACTGAGCGCGAATAGGCTATCGCTGATCTTAAGGCTGAAAAAGCCACCATTGAAGGATGGTGTAAATCTTCTAATAAGATAAATGAGATCATAAATGCTCAGATTCCCACTAAGGTTAAGAGTGGTCTTGGATATACCAATGATCAAGAAGAAACTGACACTGACTGTTCCATGCTGAAATTTGGAAAGTTTGTTTCTTCTATCCCTGACCCCTCGTCTCAGAGTACTTCAACTTCAGAGACAAGACCTTCTGAACCTATCCCTAAGGAATCAGGGAAAGTGACTAAAGACAAGTTCATTAGTCAAGTTCCCAAGGACAAGAAACTCCACTCACTGAGGAAAAATCCTTCTTATTCTTCAGTCAGTCAAACTTCTGAATCCAAGAAGAAGGAACCTGAATTTTCTCAGAGACCAACTCCTCGTATTAAGATTGATTTGACTCCTTCCAAGCCTGAGAAACCTGTAGTTCCTCCCAGGTCTATGGAAAAGGGAATTCTTGGATCCTGTCCTGAAAACATGACCTCCACTCAGCATGCTTTTAGTTCTAAACCTATTTTCAAATATAGGAAATGTTATCACTGTGGCGAGACTACCCACATTGCTACCAAATGTCCAAATGCCACTAAAGCTGAAAAATTATCCCATGGAAAGAAAAAAGGCCAAGCTGCGAAATCAGCAAAGGGCAAGACTGTCAAAGTTGATAAATCAACTAAGTCAGAGAAAACCATGAAGGTTTTAGCTAGTACTTCCTCTAGTCCTGTTATTCCCACTAACAATGCAGGACCTATAGTAGTATGGGTACCTATGAAAAATTGATCCCCTTATTTTTGCAGAGTGCTAAAGGTATCTGGTATCTAGATAGCGGATGCTCAAGGCACATGACAGGCATAAAATCTCTTCTCACTGAATATAAGGAGGAAAATGGTCCTTCAGTGACCTTTGGTGGAAATGACAAAGGATACACCAGAGGTTATGGCATTCTATACAATGGAGCAACTTTCTTCTCTCGAGTTGCATATGTTGAGGGACTAAAGCACAACTTATTGAGCGTTAGTCAATTCTGTGATAAAGACTTTAAAGTTTTATTCACAAAGACTAGATGTGCGGTCACTGATAAGAATGATATGCTTGCTTTAAAAGGCAAAAGATCAGAGAACGTGTATATCATCAACATGGATATCACTCACTTTGACAATGTGTGCTTTCTATCAAGAGGATCCTCTGATGTTAGCTGGCTTTGGCATAAGAGACTCTCTCATCTTAACTTCAAAACGATAAATGACTTATCAAGAAAGGAACTTGTCAGAGGCCTACCTAAACATGGGTTTGCAAAGGAATCTCTTTGCTCAGCATGTAAAAAAGGCAAGCTGACAAGGGCTACGTTCAGATCTAAGCAAGTATCCTCAATAACCACTCCTCTTCACTTACTCCATATAGATCTCTTTGGACCTGTCAATGTCCAATCAATATCAGGGAAGAAATATACTCTTGTTATAGTAGATCAATATTCCAGATATACCTAGGTATTTTTTCTACGATCTAAAAGTGATACCCCTAATGAAACAATTTCTTTCATCAAGAAGATTGAGTTGCTGAACAATGTTACAGTTCGTTCCATAAGAAGTGATCATGGTACTGAATTCAAAAACAGTACCCTAGTAAATTTCTTTGAAGAAAAAGGTATTACTCAAAATTTCTCTTCAGTAACGACTCCTCAGCAAAATGGTGTTGCTGAAAGAAGAAATCGAACCATTATCGAAGCTGCTCGCTCAATGCTCAACGAATCTCATCTTCTAACTCAATTATGGGCCGAAGCAGTGAATGCTTCATGTTACACTCAGAATCGATCCCTGATTGTAAAGAGATTCAAGAAAACTGCTTACGAATTATTTCATGAGAAGACACCCTCTATAGAACACTTACATATCTTCGGATGTAATTGTTACATCCTGAATGACAGAGATCATTTGGGAAAGGTCGATCCCAAAGCTGATGATGGTATATTTCTTGGGTACTCCTTTGTATCCAAGGCATTCAGGGTTTTCTATAAAAGAAGACAACATGTAGAAGAAACCTTCAACGTCAACTTGATGAATCTCGTCCTTCAAATTCTGCTTCTATCCCTGAAGAAGATGAAGAACTGAACAGTTGGATGAAATCTCATTATGGAGATCCTGAATCTTATTTCACTACACCTCTTGTCACTGAAAATAATGATGATGATGGTCCTATTCTTATTCCCACATCGCTGAATAGTAACAATTCATCATCAGGGATTAATGTTACTCCATTAAATCAGATTCCTCCATCCATTCCCTCTATCGATAATTCCTCAGTGAATAATCAAACATCTTCCTCTTCCAGGAAATGAAATTCCCTAAGGATCATCTCCTGAGATGATTGGAGAAAATGAAGAACGTCTCGCTAATCCAACATCCTCTCTTGAACAGGCCGCTGAATCTTCAGTTGATCCAAATCCTCAGCTACCAGCTTAGAGATGGACTCAAAATCATCCTATTGAGCAAATAATCGATAATCCCTGTACTGGTATTCAGACTAGAAGAAGTATGGCTAACATATGTCTATATGTGAACTTTATCTCTACTATGGAACCTAAGAAGATCGATGAAGCTATCCTTGATCAAGATTGGATTATTGCCATGCAAGAAGAACTCTCTGAGTTTAAAAGAAACAAAGTATGGAAGTTTGTTCCCAGACCCTCTGAAAAAACTGTTATAGGCACCAAATGGGTGTTTCATAACAAATTAGACGAAAACGGCACTGTAACTCGGAACAAGACTCGACTTGTTGCTCAGGGATACAGTCAGAAGGAAGGGATAGACTATGATGAAACTTTTGCTCCTGTTGCAAGGTTAGAAGCTATCAGATTATTCCTAGCCTTCGTTGTCCCCAAAAATTTCAAAGTCTATCATATGGACGTCAAAAGTGTCTTCCTAAACGGCAAGCTGAAGGAAGAAGTCTACGTTGAACAGCCTCCTAGCTTTGCTGATGCAAGACATCCAAGATACGTCTATAAACTAGATAAGGCTCTTTACGGGTTGAAACAAGCTCCCCATGCATGGTATGACACTCTCTCTAAATACCTTATCGCTGAAAAGTTTGTTCGTGGTAAGATTGATTAAACTTTCTTTCTTAGAAAACGTAAGGGACACATCATTCTTGCTCAGATATATGTAAACGACTTTATCTTTGGTTCCACGAATCCTAAACTTTGCTCTGCCAAACGTATGAAAAAGGAATATAAAATGAGTATGATGGGTGAACTAACATATTTTATTGGTCTTCAAGTAAAGCAATATGATAAAGGCATCTTTATATGTCAAAGTAAATATGTTAAAGATATGCTGAAAAAATTTGATTTAACTCAAAGTTCTTCAATGAAAACTCCTATGGCACCTCCTCTGACTTTAAATAAGGACCCTGATGGTAAACCTGTTAATGTCACTGCATATAGAGAAATGATAGGATCCTTACTTTATCTAACTGCTAGTAGGCCTGATGCTACTTGCTTATGTGCTAGATATCAATCCGAACCCAAAGAATCCCACCTTATCGCTGTAAAGGGAATCTTCAGGTTTCTGAAAGGGACTCCTAATCTTGGTCTCTGGTATCCCAGAGACTCAGGGTTCGATCTAATAGGTTATTTAGATAGTGATTTTGCATGATGCAAGATTGACAGGAAAAGCACCACTGGTGGGTGTCAGCTCATCAATGGAAAGTTGATAAGTTGGACAAGTAAAAAGCAAAATTCAGTGTCCACATCAACTGTTGAAGCTGAATACGTCGCAGCAGGGAGTTGTTGTGCCCAAATTTTTTGGATGAGAAATCAGCTTGCTAATTATGATATTCAGCTATAAAAAATTCCTATATATTGTGATACCACTAGTGCTATTGAAATTGCAAACATGTAAGACCAAACACATCGAGATCAGATATAATTTTATCAGAGATCACATTATGAATGGTGCAATTAAACCTCATTTTATCCCCACTGATTTTCAGCTCGCTGATCGTTTTACAAAACTTCTTGAGGAATCAAGATTTAATATGTTAATCAGCGAACTAGGAATGTTAGACATGGAAGAATACCTTTTTCAGTGAGTTACACCTTCAGTGGATAATAAAATGAACTTCAAATTCTTCATTCATTCGATGAAATCTAAAAATATATCACTCAGGTATGACTTCGAATTTTTTATATACTCTCTGAATGTCTTTCTATTCAGGGAATGAACTCTAAAAAGAAAACACATCACTGAGAAAACTTTTGTTCTTAATGATGAAGGAATTTAAATATAATGATTAACATTATTTTAATGATATTTGTGTTATTTTTCGAAAAGGACACGTCAGAACTTTTTCTGACATACGACGGCCTCAACGTCTCCTATCCAATCAAACCCTAGGGACGTGTTATAGGTCATTATTACCTTTTTAACAAGAAAGCTAAAAACCGTCGTTTTGTCTTCACGTTCCTTCGTCTTCTCTCTCCTATATAATGTGAAATCTTTCTCACGTTATACTTTACGCGCTCAAAACTTTCAAAAAGGCAAGAACCCTCTCGAATATTTAAAGCTTTCTCAAGAACACCAAGAACACGCACCTGCGCGTTTTTCTTCGATTCTCACTTACAAGGTTTGATCTAACCCTCTTTCGTTACTAAAAAAACAACTTCAATGTTGCTTATTTCTATCTTAAATCTTTTATAACATCTTGTTATAAAGATTTCTTCTTTAAATCTGGATTAAAATCCAAAAACTCAAAAAAATAAACCTGTTCTAAGTCTTTTCTTCTTAGAACATAAGATTTATTGGAAAGTTTAATCCAAAATTTCTATTAAAACCCTCTAAACTTGTTTTTGGTATACTTATCTTACCAAAATCACTAATATTTGGTCTTTCTATTAATTTTTTTTAACTCAGGCAAATAACAAGTATTTTGGTTTTGTTCATCAAAACGCTTGTTTTCTCACTATCCTCTATTTGGTATCCTTTGTACCATACATACTCTGGTTTATACATATTTTTTTATTAAACCATGATTTTTATATTTGGTGTTCCCATTTTTAAAACAGAAATGGCAACTCCAAGCAACGTCTCCGTTTCTAAACAAGAAGTCGTCCTAGTTACTACCTTCACGGCTGCACCAGACGCCAGTTTCTCTCCTGAGCAAGCTATGGTTAAGCCAAGAAACTACATCGACATCACTGACATCCCTGCTGAAAGAGCTTATCTGAGGGATGGTGCCAACTTCATCAAGAAGTGTCCACTGAAGTACTCCTTCATCCATGTCCCTGTTGGGATAACTGCTCATCTTCAGCAATACTGGCACACAGTTCACTGCACTACCCTCACAAACAAGAAAGGAAGAAAGCTCCCTGCAATTGAGTTTACCACTGCCGTAGGCACCATCGCTATCACTACCGGAGTCATAAGGAACGCTCTACGTCTTCCAACTAAGAAGGACAATGAAAGGTGGGTTGATGCTCCAACTACTGAGGAAATTCAGGATTTCCTTGATGCAACTGGCTATGTCTGGCCAGTTGACAAAGAGACAAACCAGATTGTCAAATCCATCACTAAGGTGGAAAAGAAGCGCATGGCGGCGAGATGACAATACATTTGGACTTACGTCATCCAGTGCCTGAGCTCCAAATTCGACTCACAGGATCAGACCAGCAAACCCTCTCAAGAAATGGTGGTTGCTCTCTGCACCGGAAGAAAGGTGAACTTCGTTGAATACATATTCAGCGAACTGTACAATCGAGTGAAATACTCAAAGAAGGCCAAAGCCATTGCTTTTCTTAGATTCGTTGCAATGCTCTTTGCAGCTATCTATGAAGGGTATCCCGCTGAGGGAAATGAAAACTTCTCTCAGATTGGGAAGAAGGCCCTCGAAGTAGATGAAAAGGATGGAGATGCTCCTTACACTCCATACATGCTGCAAGTGATTCAAGATGCTGTTGCTACTGATTCAACAATCTCTACCTCTCAGGTAGCCACCATGCCTACGTCAATGTCAATCCCCTCAGCGAACAACCAAGGAATTTCCTCTCTCGCTGCAAAGCGAAAACAACCAACTGATGGACATAAAAAGTCCATCGCCCAAAAGCCAGCTTCCAAGAAGCTCAAACAGGGTGTCTCTCAATCAAGTACTCTCGCTGACTTTTGGACTCTACCTACCTACACTTCAGCACAGCTACGACAACAACTTTTGTTTCTGTTGCCACTTCATTGGCACTACCAACTCTTTCAGTGCCCTCAGTCACTGAAAGTATTTTAGTCAGCTATGCTGAGGCTGTATCAGGTATCACATGCACTGCCTTCTCTTCTTCTTCTATCTCTACTTTATTGGCCCTCACATCAATCGATGATTCAGGCATGGTAGTCCCCATCCCTGATGAGATGGAGCAACATGTTGTCCATACATCATTTTTGTTTCGACAATCTGATCTCTGGAAAGCTACATGCACAGGACCTGAAAATGTTTCTCTCAAGCATTGTCAGAGACAGTTCAGTGATCCTCAGGACACTACCGTCGCAAGTAACATCCCTGAGAGTAATCCTTCAGATATTCTTAAGGAACCCTTTTGTAAACACTTTACCTCCCCTCATCTTTCTGCCAACCTTGAGCTGTTTTTGGCTCGTCTTTCTTTGTTATCAACAAGTGTCGCTGCTCCCCACTTCACTTCAACAAACAGCATCACTACCACATCTACTCCCATCAGCACGTCTCCTTCCTCAAAGGAGCCCTCTACTACTGATCTCAGGGATGTGATGAAAGAAAAAGGACTTCATATGCTTCCCTCTCTTCCTGTGGATGTACCTCAGATCTCTCTGGCACCTCCCTCATTCCCAGCAATCGATTACATGGTGCAAGAGTGTGCGACCACAAGGAATCGGGTCGATAAATTGTGGTATGCCTCAGAGAGGATCTACTAGAAAGTAGTTGGGGTCCCTGCCATGAGAGTGGCTATCAGCAACTTCACCATTGATCTTGCCACATTGAGGGATGATCAGTGCTCCATTGAGAGGCAAGTAAAGTCTCTCTCTGAAAGGGCTAAAAGTCAAGAAAAGGCTATTGTTGATATCAAGCAGAATCAAGCTAAAGTTATGCGCCTCGTTAAAGCAATGTCAGAGAAAGCTCCTTCATTATCTGATACTGACAGATCACAGCTGAGTTCGCTTGCTCAAACTCAAGCTTCTCAAGCTATGGATCTTTCAACGCTCAGCTCTAATGTGCACACTCTTCTTGTGCACTCTCTCCCTGTCGACAACAAAGAGGGGGAGAAGTTCGCTCAAGAGCTCGCTGAACAGCTCATGGAGAACCAACCACCACCTCAACCTCAGCAACCTCATCAAGAATGAAAACTTCATCAACAACAACCCATCAATGAAGGAGTTGGAGATGATGAAGAAGATGAAGATAATAATGAACCTGAAGATATCCCTCATTATTCCCTCAAGGATGATGATGATGACGATTTACTGAGCATGAAGCCAGGAGATTTACTTACATTCTCTTCCTGAAGCCAGGCGATTTACTGAGCATTAAATCATCACAATCCCTGAAGCAGGTATGGTCTTTGTTGATAACCAAGGGTTAATAAAGTTTCTCAGAAACAAAGAAATCAGGAAAGCTCCATCAAAACTTATCAAGATCTTATACTACAGCTGCTGGTCTACTAATTACTTTAAAAAAAGATCTATGAGAATGAGCTGCGAAGAAGAAATGAGAAACTCTCTGACTAGTCATTAGTTTCAATTCCCTTTGTAATATTCTTCAGTATATTGTACTTACTTTATTATTGTAATTTCATTCACTATGTAATTCTTCAAATTATCAGCTAATGAAATTCAATGAAGTACTCTACTCCATCTAAGTACTGAAAAGATCCCTGAAAATAGTAAATGGGATAATGAACATAAAAGTTCTATTTTCTTTAAAAACAACCTTACTCACTGATATTACACTCTGAAATTAAATCAGCGAATGTACTTTAGCTCTTAAACTTGTAAAATTGTGATTTCATATCCTTATAAATGAAACTCAATTTAGAAAGTAGATTAGCTGAAAAGGATCTCACAGATTAGTACTTAGAATTCTTTACTTTAAAATCTTTTAAGTCCTTACTAATTTTTTCAAGCAATTTTCCTATGTTGCTCAACCCTAATCAAATAGGGAGAGATTGTTGATCTAAAACTCCTCTCAGTGATTTGAATATGATTCCACTGATTACTTAGTGAAAATTCCATTAATAAGTTATAATTCAAGTTCAGTGATAGCATACGCTGATTGCACTCAACGATCACTGAACATCAGGAATTCTAACCTTATCCCTGAAGATCTGAAGAATAACAGTTACACCATAAGTCCATTCAGCAACAGTCGAAGACCAAGCTGAAGATAGAGATAATCAACTAAGTGATCTGAGGCGGTTCAGTGATAACAAGGACTATCTAAACAAAAGTGTGAAGTCTTGCAAGGCCTCAGTGATACTCTGAAAGTTCATCCTTGAAGTTTGAAGTTCAACGATCAATTGAAGCCTATCAGCGAGATTAATGTTGATCTTATCCTCGATGCACAAAAGTCAAACCTTAATACCTTGTCAGAAAAGGACGTACGAATTGTCTCTTATGTCCCCATCAGATCTAATATGGTACTATTCATATACATCCAAAAGCATGGTTGCTTTTGAACAGAGAACAAGCTTCCAATGAAAGCTTGACACGTGGCATATACCTTTTGTCTCGCATTTATTGCGACGGATATAAATAGATGTAGATCTCTTTTTCATTCTCATGCACGTATGATATTCTGTTTAAAAAAACCTCTACTGCTATTTCTTCCTTTCCTTGTGCATCATCTTATTGACTTCTTAAGTTACAATAGAATAGGTTTTATACTTGTTCTTGTTCCGCTTGTAACTGTAAATTTGTTTATTTATATAAACTAATTTAAAAATAAAAATCTTCTAGTGTTTGTATTTAACCCCACCCCTTCTACAAACTGTTCTATATTCTTTGAACTCTTCTAGACCCCTTTGGGACCAACAATTAGCCCTTATCTAAAATATGTGAACTTTGAGATTTGTCCAAGTTTATAAAATGTTATCGCCAATTGTTAGTCACTTTGTTTGGACTCCGTAGGCGTCAAGCCGACACTTTTTCTTAAAATGGCATGTATATCAGTATCTCTTATGGTGGGGCTCCGAAGGCTTGAGTGGAGAGATTTCAAGTCAGTAGGAGCACGTTTTTAGGATATATATAGCTTTTATCAGTTGGCGTTATATTTTGACGTGATTCCTTTGATGATTAGTGACACTCGTTCATAATCTGAACTTAGATTAGTAGGTTGTTATTTATTCTCTAATTCCTTTGGGTTTCCCCCTTCTTGGGTGATTTAATTTATTTAGGTGCTTATTTTATATCGACTTACCAGCTTAAATCAACTCCTATTTTAGGGGTGTTACACCGTCAGTGTCACGATCACCGTTCGTAGTCGGCCGACTACCCATCACTACCTTCCCATTATTACGCACCTCCATGGGGTCCATGGGTCCCATACCCAACTCAACCAAGTTGGGTCACTCCTTGGGCTACATCACAGTCTTGCCAAACGCGTCTAAATCAAGCATCGCATGTTGATTAATTCTAACATATATATTATCAATCAATCTCATGAACACCCATCAATTTAAAGATTAACACACTCAATTTAAGTGGGAAGAACTTACTTGGAAAGTGAGATTTCATTGGTAAGTTTGATGTAGAAGAAGAAGCCATAGATTCCGTTATGATGTCTTGATCGATGGAAGATCGTACGCCAAAATCATTGGTGTTATTGATCCTCTGTTCCCTTAGTATGAGAGGGAGAGAGTAAGAGCGTACAAATTTTCTATTTGACATCTAAAGGAAATCATAATTTTAACCCATATATATAATTCAGTTACTTCCATCAAGTAGCAGTTATGAAATTAGGGGTGGCAGTTATGTCATGTTGGCATAGTTGTTGTTATAAAATATAAATATAGCAACAACTAAAATATAGTTACAGAATTGGTCCTAAGGCCATAATTATTGGGAATATTCCAACATTCTCCCACTTGGCCGAGTGACCATTTCTGATGAGTATTCATAAATTTGGCCAAGATAATACCCATCAAGTTTCATATTAAAACCAAAGCAAAAAGATACAGTCATTCGCATCGTTATCAACACGAGACCCCCATCAATTATACTAAGGTTTCAATTATAAAACATTTAGAAAATTTAAGCCAATATGACAGAAAATATACAACATTAAATTGTATAGATTTGTCTATAGATTATAAGTGCATGCATACATTAGTATAGACAAGATAACCAAGATATTCGAGGAAATTTACAATTATTTTTCCATAAGAGCAATATGCTATCACGTGAGGTCTCTAGTAAAACCCATCTTTGCTACGAGCTCTTGGTAAACTTTGGGTGGCAGACCTTTTGTCATCGGATCCGCAAGCATATCATGAGTGCTGATGTACTCGATACAAAGATTATTTTCTTCTACTCGTTCTCGTACAAACAAGAACTTTGTATCAAGATATAATCCCGCTCCACTCGAACTATTGTTGTTCGAAAAACTAACGGCAGCAGAATTGTCACAATAAATCTTCAATGGTCTTGATATGGAGTTCACGACTTTGAGTCCACCAATAAGTTTTCTCAACAACATTCCGTGGCAAGTTGCATTATAGACTGCAACATACTCCGCCATCATTGTCAAGGTCGTCGTTAGTTGTTGCTTATGACTCCTCCACGAGATAGGCCCGCCTGCTAGCATAAATATGTACCCCGGAGTTGATTTTTTATCGTCTTTGCATTTTGCAAAGTTGGAATCAGAATAACCAATCACTTCTAAGTTATTAGTTTTTCTATATGTTAGTTTGTAGTCTTTTGTCCCTTGTAGATACCGCAATACTTTCTTTGCTGCTTTCCAATGATGTAAGCCAGGATTAGATTATTATCGGCCTAGCATTCCAGCAATATAAGCAATATCCGGACGAGTACAAACCTGAGCATACATTAGACTTCCAACTACAGAAGCATAAGGTATCAATCTCATTTGTTCCTTTTCTACCTCCGTTTTCGGGCATTGAAAAGAACCAAAAACGTCTCCTTTAACTACGGGAGCAATGGAGGGGGAACATTGTTGCATGTTATAACGTGCAATAACACGTTCAATGTAAGCCTTTTGAGATAAACCTAATGTCCCATTGGCCCGATCTCGGTGTATTTCGATGCCGATCACATAAGAGGCTTCGCCGAGATCTTTCATGTCAAAATGGCGCGAAAGTAATCGTTTTGACTCATGCAACAAATTCAGGTTATTACTTGCCAAAAGAATGTCATCAACATATAAGACAAGTATGGCAAAGTTGCTCCCACTCATTTTAAGGTAGGTACACTGATCCACTTGATTTTTATTGAAGCCGTTCTTTTTCATGAATTCATCAAATTTTAAGTACCACTGTCGTGATGCTTGTTTTAACCCGTATATGGATTTCTTTAGTTTACATACTAGATGTTCTTGACCCTTAGGCTTAAAACCTTCGGGTTGTGTCATGAACACATCTTCATGCAAATCACCATTAAGGAAAGTTGTTTCAACGTCCATTTGATGTAGCTCCAAATCAAAATGAGCTACTAGGGCCATAACGATCCTTAGGGAATCCTTCCGTGAAACGGGAGAGAAAGTCTCCTGATAATCGACTCCCTCCCTTTGGGTGTAGCCTTTAGCAACCAAACGTGCTTTATATCGTTCGACGTTTCCATTTGGGTCTAACTTGGTTTTAAAGACCCACTTGCATCCTACAGGTTTTATACCCTTAGGGATTTCAACAAGTTCCCAAACGTCATTTTTGCTCATGGAATCAAGCTCGTCAATCATAGCTTTGTTCCATTGAGAGGATTGGTCACTATTAATGGCCTCGTTATAAGAAGTTGGATCGTTATACTTTCTCATATCTAAATCAACTTCATTAAGGTAGGTTATGTAATCATCAAAGTTAGTAGGTCTTCTAGACCTTGATGACCTCCTTAATGAAATTTCGGGTTCTTGGGGCTCAATGGTAACTTCAGGGATTTGTTCCTCTAAGTTTGATGTGCCTTCATTTAATGGCATATTTGGAGTAACATTATCTTCAAGAGAGGCACTTGGTGGAGCAATGTCATTTACAAGAGGCACAACGGGATGAAGAGGAAAGAGGGTCATTGGCCCCTTCTCTTGAACTTCTTGTAAATTAGTGTCATGATGTGCATTGCTCCCACTAATATTAGAGTTCTCTAGGAACTTGGCATGGCGAGTTTCAACTATGCGAGTGGAATGAGAAGGGCAATAGAATCTAAATCCCTTTGATCGTTCTGGATATCCTTTAAAGAAACAACTTACAATTTTCATGTCAAGCTTTCTTTGTTGAGGATTGTAGAGCTTAGCTTCGGCACGACAACCCCATATTTTCATATATCTCAAACTTGGTTTCCTTCCCGTCCAGATTTCATAAGGTGTCTTAGGAACAGATTTAGAAGGAACCCTATTGAGTATATGTACAGCGGTCTTTAATGCCTCAGTCCATAAGAATTGGGGTAAGTTGGTATTTGCTAACATACTTCTTACCATGTCCATAAGAGTCCTATTTCTTCTCTCAGCAACACCGTTTTGCTGAGGAGTACCCGACATGGTAAATTGGTTCACGATCCCGTGTTCTTTGCAAAAGTCAAAGAAAAGACCGGGAGCCTGACCAACATCAGTATGTCTACCATAATACTCACCTCCTCTATCTGATCTCACTACTTTTATTTTACGGTCGAGTTGATTTTCAACCTCGGCCTTAAAGGCTTTAAACATGTCAAGTGATTCAGATTTTTCATTTATTAAATTCAAATACATATAATGTGAATGATCATCTATAAAGGTGATAAACGATTTATGTCCAGATATTCCAGCGGGAAAAGGTCCACAGATGTCGGTGTGTATGATTTCCAAAAAACTAGAACTTCTTGTGGCTCCTTTTTTATTTCCCTTTGTCATTTTTCCTTTAAGGCATTTAACACAAGTCTCAAAATCATTGAAATCAAGAATTGGTAATACACCATCTTTCACGAGTCTTAACATTCGATCTCGTGATATGTGGCCTAGATGTTGATGCCACAACATTGATGAAGTTTCCAAGTCTTGTATTCTTTTATTTAAGTTTTCATTTACATTATATGACAACAAAGATTTTGAGAATTGGTCATCCAAAACCAATTTATAGAGATCTCCTTCTAAGTAACCACAACCAATGATGTCAGAATTTAAGCTAATAGTGACTTTACCATTACCAAATGATACATAATATCCATCAAGGTCTAATTTACATACAGACACTAAATTCCGAGTCATCCTCGGTACATAAAGAGCATCATTTAAGTTAATAGAATGGCCACTTTGCATTACTAATTGCAAAGTACCTATAGCTTCAACATCAAGATCGTCACCACTTCCAACTTCAATGATCCTTTGGTTTCTTTCCAGCTTCCAGATTATATGGAATCCTGTAAGGAGTTTGCAACATGAACCATGGAACCGGAATCAACCCACCATGTGTTTTTAGGAACATTAATATTAAAAGACTCGTAAATCATAAATAGATGATTACCTTTCTTCGCTAACCAGTCCTTGAATTTCGGGCAGTCTCGCTGGCCATGTCCTTTCTTGTGGCAAAATTTACAACGAAACAAACCCTTAGGAGCAGTTGAGCTTGAGGCTGCATTTGCATTCCTTTTCTGGACCTTTGAGCTTTCTCTAGTGTTAAAGTTTCCCTTCCTTTTTTCGGTGTTTGTGGTTGTAATGTGCGCAACATCGGGCTTTTCTATTTTTAGGCGCTCCTCCTCTTGTACGCACATGGCAATGAGTTCACTCATTTGCCATTTGTCCTTTTGAGTATTATAGTTTATTTTGAAAGGACCAAATTGTGCTGGTAGAGAGGTCATTATGAAGTGCACCAAAAAGCCCTCACTAATTTCCATGTCCATGCCCTTAAGCTTATGGGCCATGTCACTCATCATCATGATGTGCTCACGCACACCACTCACACCATCGTACTTTGTAGTCAACATCTTTAAGATCAAAGTACTTGCATGTGCCTTGGAGGTGCCTTTAAATTGCTCCTCAACGAAGTCCATGTAAGTTTTCGCGTTTTCCGAGTCAGGAATGGCTCCGCGAATGGCAACCGAGATGGAATTCTTTATGACCATGAGAGACATTCTGTTCGATCTCTCCCACTGTTCATACAATCTTTTATGCTCTAGAAAGCTTTGGTCAGTGGGGGAAGCAGGGGGATCATGTCTCAAAGCATAGTCTAAATCCATCATTCCAAGTGTTAGTTTTACGGCATCTCGCCATGACGCGAAGTTAGTGCCAGTCAAAGGTTCAATCCCATAGTTAGGACTTAAAGTGGTCGCTGGATTGAAACATTAAAAATATGCAAATATAAAATTGAGTGAAGTGAAGCACATAGGGTAATCACATAAAGCAAGCAAAATTAGCATATTGAAAATGAAGTCTATTATAACACCAAAATAATAGACTAAACTAAGGTTCTACTTGGATGTTGGCTTCGCGTTGGCTATGACTAACATTCAAGCATTTCGAACATGCATAAAAAAAAACAAATACGTCACATAAATATTACACATCACCGTTGGGCAGAAATGCAACACATGTATTCGTCATGCTTATTACTTGTTTATTCAAATTATCAGTCAACTCGCCGTTGGGTTTGTTGAATGACAATTTGAACAATTTCTTAATATGACATTCGATATTGACTTAAACAACCATTCGTTGGATTGGTTATTTGAATTAATATAGAAGTTGTCATCCATTATATTGAGTATATTCAACAATTGATTAGAAAGTATCAGTTCGACATCCACCATAAGTTAATTTGATTACCAAAAGAAAAAGTAATCAAAATAACAATAACCATGAATTGATAAACGGAAAAGAATCGAAACAGAAGAATTATTCAGTTTGCATATTAAAACCAAAACCCACACATGGCAATGAAAATCAATTGGTAAAATAAAAAATAAAGAATTATTCAATTAGCCACCAAAACAAAAAACAAACAGTGGGTGATGCTTTATCAATTCGTGAGGGAAAGAATAAAAAAAAACATTCAATTAGCCACCAAAACCAAAACAAACAGTGGGTGGCGTTTTATCAATTCGTGAGGGGAAGAAAAATAGAAAAAAGAAACTATGTATATATTGTGATTCGATGATACCACTTCCTTAGAAAAACCCTTTCAATTTTAATAAATTAGGGTTCATAATCTTTAAAATTCTATATACGCATAAAAATTTCTTTAGAAAATCATATTAGGGTTCATAAGATTGGGGCAAAATCACATATCAAACCAAAGCTCTGATACCACATGTTGATTAATTCTAACATATATATTATCAATCAATCTCATGAACACCCATCAATTTAAAGATTAACACACTCAATTTAAGTGGGAAGAACTTACTTGGAAAGTGAGATTTCATTGGTAAGTTTGATGTAGAAGAAGAAGCCATTGATTCCGTTATGATGTCTTGATCGATGGAAGATCGTACGCCAAAATCATTGGTGTTATTGATCCTCTGTTCCCTTAGTATGAGAGGGAGAGAGTAAGAGCGTACAAATTTTCTATTTGACATCTAAAGGAAATCATAATTTTAACCCATATATATAATTCAGTTACTTCCATCAAGTAGCAGTTATGAAATTAGGGGTGGCAGTTATGTCATGTTGGCATAGTTGTTGTTATAAAATATAAATATTGCAACAACTAAAATATAGTTACAGAATTGGTCCTAAGGCCATAATTATTGGGAATATTCCAACATCGCCTTCCACTCGCTCCAACCATGGTCAAGCCCACATCACCTACTACAATTCACTTGAGCCGACCGAAATTGGAGCTGCGTTTAAGGCCATGACATTTTGCTAACCACCGAACGAGCAATGGTATATGGATATCGGTGCAACCACGCACCTTACTTCCGACTCACGTATACTCGCGAGATCATTTAATATTAGTCATATTCATTCTATTTTTGTCGAACATGGTAATTAAATACCGATTCACAAATTGGGCACGACCTATATCTACACCTTAGCTTAAATTGTGTCCTTTTCACCTAATATTGACAAAAACCTTCTTTTTACCGAACACAATCTTGTCTTTATCAAGAATCTCAATATTGGGCCCTCATTTCCCCCAACAATGGTAATCATGATTTCTATATTGTTTTCACAAACATCGCATCCCCTTTGCCTTCTCTCACCTTTAAGTTTTTGGATCTTTGGCAATCGTCTTGGTCATTGAAGCTCGTCTATATTAGACTTTCTTCGTTTGAATTCCTTTATTTCATGTAATAAGGGTCTATGTACCCATTTATGTCATTCTTTTCAAATAGGACACAAATGTTTGTCGTTTTTTATTATGTTTCAGTTACTCTAGCTCCTTTGATTAATTACATTGCGATTTATGGACGTCACTAATTTTGGGCAAAATTGATTATAAATACTAAATGGTGATAAATGACAATTATACTCATTATGTATGGGTATACCCTTTAAAATATAAATCACAAGCTAACACTAAATTCACCATTTTCACTCTTACGCTCAAACCCACTTTAAAAGGCAGATAAAATCTTTTCAATGTGACATGGGTAGCGAGTTCGACATTTCTCATTTCAAGAACTTTGTCATCACTACTAGGGGTGCTCATGGGTTGGGTTAATGGGGTTGAATACACTTGAAAACACAGCCCAGTTGTGGTTTGAAAAGTCTCTACCTAACCTAACCCAAACCTTACGGTTAGTTTGGTTGCTCGTGTTAATATTTTAGTACATTAAAATATTCTTCTAACATTGAGTATGTTGTTTTCTCTAGTATACTGATAACTTATTTTTTATTATCAAGCATTTGGTACAACTTATCCGTACTTTTTAAATCCTAAGTATATCACATTCAATTAACTTTCTCAAGTCGCATGAATCACATGTGATTTTATACGTGATGTTAGTCTAAAATCACATGTGATTCGGTCATTCTTTTATTTTTAAATATGTATCATTCTCATATGAACCCAACTCTCTCTCCCTCTCCCTCTCTCTCTCTCTCACTATATATATATATATGTGTGTGTGTGTGTGTGTGTTTGTGTTAGGCTTCTTCTTTTGCAAACCATTTGAAGGTTACAAACAATACAAACCAAGGTATTTCTGTCTTTTTATAAACATCATATTTTTGGGAATAACTAACTCACTACTAAACAAAAGACTTTTGCCTACGGACTTTTGCCTGGGAAATCTGTCGCTAAAGGATGATTCCTCACAAAACCATCACAAGATCGGTGGCTAAACTGTTTCTTGGTAATTCAAATCAGTGACAGATTACCCAGGGATTCTCTGGGTGATCCGTTGGTATTTTCTCGAAAAGCATCGGATTTTACCAAACCATTGTTATTTTTTGAGTTATCTGTGGGTAATCAAGGACTGAATTTCTCTGGATAATTTTTGTGTGCAAAAGTTATTTGTTTTGTAATGAATTCCTTAAATATCTAATAAAATATCACATTTTAAAATTTTATTTTAGAAATATTCTCTTCCTTAAAAATCTATTTTTCGGTTGCATAACTGATTTCATCACCTTTCCTCTATTGTAACCATTTTCTTTCTTGTTTCTGATATGAAACAATGGTGAATTTTGTTATGCTCGTTTCATATTAGTGTTATTTCACTAATGAAACAATATATTAATTTTTTTCAAACAATTCATAACATTTTCTATATGAAGCCACGAGACGAGTTTATGAATGTGTGGTATTGTCGTTGTCGTTTATGATTCCGCCGCCGTCATTTATGAAAAAGATAGATGATGCCGAGTGCCGACAATATATGATGGAGAAGAAGAGAGAAAAACCGATGGTGCATGGTGCTTGACTGCTTGCCAAGAGAAAAGACAATAAAATTAATTATGACTAAAATCTTTGAAGTTATTTATTGCAGTCTAATTAAAAAAAAGCTTTAAAATTAATAATGTTGAAATGACTTCTTTGTTGCAGGCGAGAGACGATGTGATGGTGTATAACGGTGGTAACTCGGAGCAGGGTCGGCCCTGGCATTTTGAAGGCCCGTGCGAGAACAAAAATGTGGCCTTATACTTTTTTTAATTAGTTGTATTCTTTATTAAAAAAAGTATTACTAATTTCAAAAACCAAATCCTTTAAGTGTGGAAACATAACATGTTTATAAACAAAATTCAAATACAAATAAAACTAACATTTACATTATTAAACCATTGCTCATAAATCACCAATGATTAATCTACCAATAAGAATAAAAAGTTAATTAATAACAAAAGTAAAAGAAATAATATAATAAGTACAAGTGTAGTATACAACACTGATAGTTTAATACCTTAATAGCGAACATAAGTGGTCCTCTACTTGCCTTGATTCTCCATTACATGGAAATTCTGATGTATGTTCGATATAAATCGATCAATGGCTCCTCTTTGACTTTGAACAAGTTCTTCATTTTTTTTTGACATTTAGAACAACCTGACTCAAATTTTCTAGTTGGAGGCATCCTATTTTATATAAAATAAATCAATCCTTATTGGTATATACAAAAACACATATAAAAAAATTAATTCATTTATTGTTGATAAAAGAGCACTAACATTAAAAATTAAACAAAGAACAATAGAACATATATAAACAATCAAATAACAAAGTTATAGAAGAAAACTAATAAAAAACTAAGTAAATAAAAAATATTAAACGTCAACTAATCAATTATAAGATTTGATATAATACCTGAGAGTGGAAGTTGAATCGAAAAATGGAAAAAGTTGACGAATTGAAGAACCAAGCTCCGTGTTTGATTTTTTGGAAAATTGCAACAATTTAAATGTAAATTCTTGGATGACGGCTACCAATTAAAGATGAACAATGAGAACCTAAATTATGCGAAACTAAAATTAATATTAATAATGTTAATTAAAGTAGAAACCCTAAATATAATAGAATGACAGTTGTCATTATATAATTAGGCTGCTGTTATTCTAAAACAATTAATATGCTGTAATTTCAGGTTTGGGCTTTGGGCTAGGTCGTTGCGCTTCTGCCACCTCTTGGCAAAGTAGGCTGCTAGGAAAGCCCCCTCCTGCTAAATTATGCGAAACTGAAGTTAATATTAATAATGTTAATTGAAGTAGAAACCCTAAATATTAGTAGAATGTCGGCTGTCATTATTTAATTAGGCTGATGTTATTTTAAAACAATTAATATGTTGTAATGTCATTTAAAAAATTAGCCTACGGGAGGGGATTCGAACCCTGGCCTTTTGGTTAACCAAGAGGCAACTTTACAAACTTGGTTGCAGAGCAATATATGTATTTTTATATCTTTTTTAATATATATATAGCATATATAACATATATATAAAATCAGAGGCTCCCAAACGATCGGAGGCCCAATGCGACGACACCACCGACACACCTCCAAGGCCGCCCCTGACTCAGAGAGAGATGGAGGGGCGGAGAGAGTGATGGAGATAGTAATCAGAGATAATAACTAAATATAGATATATAATTCAAATTATTTATTAAAATTTAAATTTAAAATATTTAAAATATATTCCAAAACTATCATTCTTTAGGTCAAAAAATGGACGCTAGATGGGTTTGTAAATTTTGTAACCTTAAGATGGTTTGCAAATGATTGCCATTCTATATATGTTTATAGTTACTAAACATATATGCAAATGAGTTATAGAGATGAAGAATAGAATAACAATATATGTATATAAAAAGAGTACGTGATAGTGTAATTGTTTAATTTACATATAAAAAGAGATTCAACAATCACATTAAATCGAAAAAATAAAAAGATATCGGGTTCATCGGGTTAGGTTTGGTTAAAATTAACTCAATATCAAGCCAATACCTAGGGTTTGAAGATTTTACAACTCGATTAGACATAGGATTGCTTCGGGTTGAATTATTTCACATTGCGTTGGGTTGGGTTGGGTTGATAGGGATGGTCGGGTTTTTAAGCACCCCTAATCATTATCGGTCTCCAATTATGTTTTTCATGCCCCCAAACAACCTCCCAAAACAGAAACGTCGAGCGTATGATTCAACGTCTAAACAAAATCATGCTCACTCTCCTTTCACATGCGTTCCTTCCACCTACTAAACTCTATCGTACCATAAGCCTACTTCCGCACTTTTTCTTAAGAATCCATCCTATGATCACTTTCGACTCTTTCGTTGTGCTTGCTACCCTAACACTTCGGCATATCGATCACATAAACTTGACCCTCGATCCAACCACCATGACTACCGTTGTCTCGAATTAGCCACCAGACGAATCCTCCTCTCTTGTCATGTCACATTTGACGAGACCGCCTACCCATTTTCCACGTACCCTCAACCTGAGCCCATCCTACTCGTGCCTTGATACCGACTCACCTTTCCCTCTTTTATTTGACTCAGTACTCTCCCCCACACCATCATACCCTTCCCACCCAACCACCCCACCCACCATGGTTAGCCAGCCATCGCCAACTCAACCGCCGCACAACCTACCCCCCAACCCGACATCCCCCTCCCGCGTACCCGAAATCACCCAATGACCATCCAGTCCCAACATGGGATTCCCAAACCCCAGGAAATCCTAAACCTCCACACCTCCGCCAAAAACCCCTAGTTCCCCTACTTAAGTCCCCAAATGACAATGTATTAAAACTCGGGTTTTTAGTTGACCAGGTGTGGTGACCGGGTCCCGGGTTAATTGGTTCAACCATCGGGTTAACCGGTTTCAATAATTCCCTTAATCCCTTGTATTTTTTTCATTTTCGTGCGTGCATACATATATATAAAGTAATAATTTGATGTCTACAAGTTCCAACATTAAAAATACACAAACAACAAGTTTTACATCAATCCAAATACATTAAAAAACACAAGTAACACACGTTTTTAAAAAAAATTGAATTTTAATATAAAAACGGGTTAACCGGCCGGTTTGAGAAACGGGTTTACCACCGGTTTAACCGGGTTTCTGAGAAACCCTGCAGCCGAGTTGAAATAGGCCGGTCATATGCATTAACCCGGTGTTAGTTAACCCGGTCACTACCCCTTGTCCCGGTCAAACCGGTTCGGCCGGCCGGGTTAACCCGGGTTTTAAAACATTGCCAAATGATGCCATCCGTGATCCTCATTGGAATTTTGCCATGCACGGTGAATTTAGTGCATTACAAGCTAACGAGAAGTGAGCGTTGGTACTACGTCCCACGGATATCATCACATGCATGTGGCTTTGTATACAAGCTAAATACAAAGAGGGCCTTAGTCTATTAAAAACAAGCATTCTATAAATCAAATAAATTAAATACAATGTTTGTAACACATTGTTTTGTCATTTAGCATACAAAAGTTACAATTTCTAAGCCCTAAAAACAATCATCATATACTCTAAACACACAAAGAACAAAAAGAAAAAATCTTTAAAAACCATAAACTAACGACTGTCTTTCGTTTTCGCCTCCAGTATCTAACGAACACAAAGAACAACAATTACAACCAATCGAAACTAACAGCACATTCTCCAACTCTTTAGTCAAACCTCGTTCAAACATGTTGATCAAATAACTCAGGAGCATCGAATCACAAACGAGAGTGATAGGTCCATCCGTTGGCAAACCAAACTCGTCTTCAGACATCCTTAAAAGCTCCTTGAAAACATCCGTGTTTAGATACCATAACGGGATAACAAAACGAGTATGGTCAGTCGTGTAAACAACGAAATGACCCTTGTTTGCCATTCTTTCATCACAGCAACTTCTGGATGCCTCTTTGTGCCATCTTCTAGCCATTTTCATGAGCTTCCTAGCTGTCATCATCATCATCACTGGGTTCTTTCTTGATTCTTTCTAAAAGATGTTTGCAATGCAAATCTAGCTAGAAATCGGCCCGTATTTATATGCATAAGTTCTTGAAAAGTGGCCAAGTTTAAGGCATCTTGGATGTCTGGAATGTCTCCTAACAAGAACATGTGATTAGTTAAATGAGTGTTAGGCAAATTGCAACATCCACATTAACAAAGATTCCATGGTCTAAGATTTGTGGCTATACTAGTTCATAAAATTTAAAATTATATATATTTGTATATTTTTATATATGAATCAGAAAATTTTAGATCGTTCACTCAATAGACACGATTCTTAAAACGTTCATAATTAACACATCTAATATCGAACTTGTTGTGACTATAGGTTACTATTAAGTCGTATATTTTCAATAGGCCAAACCGACACATATGAATTAGTAATTATTTGATGCACGGAACTAGCTATAACAGAAAGATTGAAGGTGTTCACAAGGTGTTCACAGTGTGTCCTTGAAGTACTTTAACATTTGAAGCAATCGACTGTGGACCAATTTGGTGAAACGAGTGGTTGAAATTGGTTCGGTTTGCGGATATTTGGAGATATGTTTCTTGATTGATCTTGGATGTGTCCTAAAATTACTATTTTTGTGTATATGAAACTGATGGATGCTGAACCTCCAATTACCCATAGTTTATGGTCCAAAAATGGTAGTCGAAAATCCATTGTGTGTCGGTTTGGTTTAATTATATTTATTTCAGGCAGTCATGTATATCTGACTTCGTACATTGTTTTTGAAATGCATGCAAACATGGTACCCAAAATTAATTGGAGGCCATATGTGATATGTTTGATTTATTTAAGACGTTATGTTTGATATTTTGTAATCATGTGGTTGATATATCGCATGCATTATATTTGTTTCTAGTTATGTCGACAATAATATTAAACTACTCCTTTCATGGTCCAGTATTTAAAAACACTACCAAAAATCTTATGTTGATATTTCTAACAAATTAAATTGTAAAACAAAAATCTTTTCGCCCTTATCATCCTGCCAAAACATGTATCATGTATGTTGTTATTTTTTGTTTATCGAGATTTTTATATGTATATATTTTTATTATTTTATTCCATAAATTTAATATAATAATCATACATATAAGTGTAAGATATATATAAACAGGTGAACAAAGGTAAAAATCAAGTTTTATATGATCAAGTTTACAATATGGCAAAAATGACTTAATTAAGTGTTGTTAGACTACTTAATATCCCTATGTGGCCCTACAATAAAATCAAGTTTACAATATGGCAAAAGTGACTTAATTAAGTGTCGTGATAGACTAATTAATTTACTGAAAATTTTATATGATTAAATAATAAAACATTTTATCTAATGATACAAAATGTATATAGGATGTTCTTTTATAACATTTATAAAATAAAATGTTGTATTAGGTATTTTATACAATATTTTTAAGAATAGTCCTATAAAAAATTCATTACATAATACATTTATTTTTGTAAAACCTTTTTTTCAATTCATTGTATAGGCCATTTATTTTTATAAAACATTTATTTTTAATCTCTGAAAAGCACCATTAACCTTTAAATAGAATAAACTAATTATAAGCTAACATTAAGCAAGGCACATGTTTTTGTTATCAATTGGTCCCTAAATAATTAATGTGGTTTTAGTGTTAATATATTTGTTATCCTCACTACACACGAATGGCTTTTTCTAAACGGTTTTTTTTAACTGTGTAAAATATATATACTTTTTTATACGGTTTTGTATGATAACCATATAAAAAGGTCAGTCCACTTTTTTAACTCACCATTTAATGATGTTTCTTATGTTTTTCTCATTAGTTTTCTTCATATTTGATTATATATATATATATATATATATAGGAGTGGGTTCATACAAGGACGATAATAATTTACGAGAATTCGAGAAGCTATTTTCATGTACAAGATCATATATGAGTTTGCACTAACTGTAGCGGACGACTTTTAGGCCACTTAAGTCGCATTGAAAGTCGTCAACATCATTTATGATTTTGTACAAAATCACATATGATTTTATACATGAACATATGTGATTTTGTACATGAAAATTTTCATGTGCAAAAATGATTGGCTAAGGATTTTCCTTGCATTCTCGTAAATTGTTATCGTCCTTGCACACTACAAAACAAATTACTTTCACCCACAAAAATCACCCAGGGAAATTTCCGTGGGTGATTATCCACGGATCACCCTGGAAATACTAATGGTTCCTATAAAATCCGATGTTTTTAAGAAAATACCAACGAATTACCCAGGAATTTCCTGGGTAATCCGTCACTGATTTGATTTACCCACCAATAATTTAGACACAAACTTTTATGACGTTTTTGTGACGAATCACCCTTTAACGACGGATTTCCCAGTGAAATGTTCGTAACTAAAGTCTTCCATTTTAGTAGTGGCATGAACCTCTCTATATATATATACACACACACACATAATTGTGTCAATTTATAATTAATAATTAATCGACTTAAAACGTTTGTAGGACGACGTACCATTTGATCAAGAGAATATACGTAAAGGTGTCCGACAACTACATTGTAATTTTCATTAGTTGATTCGTAGATATTTTTTGTAAGGTACGTTTTTTTCATTACTTTATGTTCTTTTCATTTTTCTGTCAACTATACATGTTTTTGACTTATAATTTTTTTAACATCTTATTAAGTGCATATAAAATTATAGTAACATGTATGCATTTATTATACAAGTTCATATACCTTTAGTTACCGTTTGAAATTGATTTAATAGAGATTAATTTCGGATAGTCCCTAGTTTTGGGGTTGCTTTTTAAATATTTTGTCTCACTTAGGATGTGAACGTGTATAACATTTGATTATATAAGGAAAATTCGATAGGCAATTTCCCTTTGCTCCTACGAATATGTGTTTTAATATACACATATTTGGGGAGTTAAGGGGAAATGTAAATGTTGTCGAATTTTTTCCTTACATAATCAATTTGTTATAGGCATTCACATGTGAGACAAAGTATTCAAAAAGTGGGTTAGGATGGTCACTTGTAGCCATTTGTTCTCTACTAATGCCATTCATGCATTACTTAATAGTTTGTTTTCAAAATTACAGATGGATCGTGTTGATAAAATGTACGAAATAGCACGTGCTACACAAGAATATTTAGCGAATTTATGGAAGTTGTTAATAATTATCAACTGAATAGTGGAGAACGTTGAATTTGGTTTCCTTTCCGAAAAGGTAAAAAAAATTTGTAACATAGTGATCATAATGTAGTTAAGGAACATTGGATTTTTCTTGGGTTTGTGCATCGGTATACTCGTTGGATACGACATGGGAAGGATTTTGATGATTGTAATTACGGGGTTGATCGTAAGTTCGGTGATGATGATAATAATAATTATGAATAAGACAATGGCATATGTGATAATGTTGATAAAATGTTGCATGATGTGGTGGGTGATATTGATGATAAAGATTATAATAAATTTGAACAGTTGTTTGTCGACTCTGAAAAACCATAGTATATTGGTTGTGCAAAGTTTACCAAACTTTCGTCTGCGTTGAAACTATTTAACTTAAAAGGAAATAATGGTTGGAGTGATAAAATTTTCACAAGCTTACTGGAACTTTTGCAAGAAATGTTTCCAGATGATAACGAGTTACCAATTTCATTATACCAAGCCAAAAAACCGATGCATCCAATGAGTTTGGAAATAGAAAGAATACATGCATGCCTGAATGACTGTATGTTATACAGGAATGAGCATGTTGCCCTACAAGAGTGCCCTATATGTTGTACGTTGAGGTATAAGAAGAAAAACCAAACGGAAGAAAATAGTGATGTGAAACGAAAGGTTGTCCCGCCTACAAAAATGTTGTGATATTTGCCTATCGTTCCAAAATTGAAACGGTTATTTGCATACGTCAAGGATGCAAAGTTGTTTCGTTGTCATGTTGAAGAGTGTAAAATAGATGGTAAAATTCGACACATGGATGATTCTCCTCGATGGAAAAATATCGATCGCATTTTTTTTTGAAGAATTTGGAAATAAAAGTAGAAATATATGATTGGACTTAGTTCAGACGAAATTATTCCGTTCGGAAACATGAGTAGTCATCACTTGGTCGGTTGTTCTTTTCATTTATAGTCTTCCACTGTGGTTATGCATGAAACGCAAATACATTATGATGTCATTGTTAATTCAAGGTGCCAAACAATCCGAGAATGACATTGATGTATATTTGGCTCCGCTAATTGAAGATTTGAAAGAATTGTGAAGTCCATGTGTTGAAGTGTGTGATGCATATGGGAAGGAATGCTTCCTACTACGAACCATGATATTTTGCATCATAAATGATTTTCCAACTTATGGAATTTGTCGGGATACAACACCAAAGAAAAAAAAACATGTCTTGTATGTGAAGATGACACACATTCCCTGAGGTTGAGAAACTATCGGAAACATGTATTCATGGGTCATCGAAGATATCTTCCAAAGAACCACCATTATCGCAAACTAAAGTCGGTGTGTGACGGAAAAACCGAGTATCGAGTAGCAAGGCAACAATTAAATGGAAGAAATATATTCTCGAGTTAAAGACCTAGACACTGTGTTTGGAAAAGGACGTTCGGCTCCTCCAAAAAATATTTGGAAGAAGAAATCTATTTTTTGGATTTACTGTACCGAGAGCATTTGACCGTTCGACATTATGTTGATCTTATGCATATTGAAAAAAATGTATATGATAGTTTAATAGGGTTATTGTTGAACATTCTGGAAAAATCAAAAGATGGAATTAAAGTTCGAAAGAACATGGTAGAAATGGGGATTCGAACAGAGCTTGTTCCCGCTGATAATAAAAAGCGCATGTATCTTCCACCAGCTTGTTATACCTTGTCGAAGGTTGAGAAAACCAGGTTTTACCAATGCTTACATGCTATGAATGTTCCATCTAGCTATTCTGCTACCATTAAAAAATAGTATCAATGAAAGACTTGAAATTGCTTGGTATGAAGTACCACGATTGTCATGTTCTAATGATATGATTCCTATTGCAATTAGTTGAATATTGTCGGATAGACCCGACGCACAAATCCAAAACTTTGCTTATTTTTTAATGATTCATTCGAAAGTGCTCGATCATGAGGTATTGGATTCATGGGAAAGTGATATTATCCTCACTTTATGCCAATTACCAACTAGAGATATACTTCCTGCCATCATTTTTCGATGTTATGGTACACCTGATATCTCATATTGTTAGAGATATAAAGTTTTGTGGCCATGTCTTCCTATGATACATATATCCGTTCGAGAGATATATGAGTTTTTTAAAAATGATATGTAATTAAGGAACTGATCTCGTCCCGAAGGCAATATTGTTGAAAGATATGCTTCCGATGAGATGATTGATTTATGTACAGACTATCTAGCAGGTGTAAAAAATATTGCCATTCCACAATCTCGACATGAAGGTAGACTTGAAGGGGGTGGGATGAAATTCATCACTCTAGATTATGATGAACTACAGAATGCATATTTTTTTTGTCCTACAGAACATGACCACAGTTGGTCCCCATATACATTAGTATATGGCAGTGTTGCATCAAAAGCATCGATCAAATTAAGAGCGATAAATGGTTGGTTACTGAGCATAATAAAACGTTTTCGCGTTGGCTGAAAGAAAGAGTGAAACCAAGCTATAGGGGAGAACTAGTTGATCAAGTAGCGGAACATTTGGCATTAGGGCCTGTGCATGTCGTGTCAACATACCAAGGATACAATATTAATGGATATACATTTAAGAAAACAAGAGGAAAAAAGTACATTGTAAAATAGTTAGAGAATGTTTAAATAAAAATAGGCACGTCGGACCACCAATTCTTTCTTATCTATACTTTTATATAAATTGCTTACGGTACTTGAGTTCATTTTATTTCATTGTAAAACCTTTAGGAAGACAAGTTCCATTTTAATAGTTCTACAAAAATAAGCTCCCGAATAGAGAAAATATGAGTTGCACACCACAAATGTCATAACATTGCAAAGAAAAACTATTGACCAACGATGTGATATATATAGGGGTTTAATCAAATAAAAACTATACAAAGATTACAAACTCGTAAAAACCGATATAAAAATTATTTTGTTCATGATTTTTTTTATCAAATGCAAGGATTTAAGATGTTATTTCACATATATTTGTTTCATAAGGTGAAGTTTTCACATGTATCTATTTCACCATATGAATCTTTTTTATGCATATTTTTGGTTTCACTAGGTGAATCAAAAAAAATTCACATGTAATTATTTCATAAGGTGAACACAAACATATGTGAAACAATATCTTAAAATATAGGTTTTGATGAAAAAAAATCATGTGAAAAATATTTTTATATTGATTTTCACGAGTTTGTAACCTTTTTTTGGTTTTTATTTGATTATCGTCCATATATATATATATATATATATATATATTGGGAGGTTCAAATACAAACCAGTTAAATGTTACAAACTCGTACTAATCAATATAAAAATAATTAACCCTTCCATCACAAATGCATCACCACCGGCTCCACGTTGTTCTCTAAATAAGTAACAACATAGACAATAAGTTTTGTCCACTTTTACACTATACTAGCTCTAACCATCGAAATTTACCAATTAATTAAGAACAAAACGTCTTTCATGACCTCGTGGCTGACAAGGCGCCCTCTAAACAAATATAAACGTCTTATTTCATCTCTTTTATTAAGATTATAAGTCAAAAAAATTGGCCTTTTCGATGGATCCCAAGGAAGATCATTCAAATTGATTGTTGGTGGATTTCAACTTGAGGGTTCTACTCAATCGGATCCACACTACAAAACAAATGACTTTCACCTACAAAAAAACACCTAGAGAAATTTCTGTGGGTGATTACCACGGATCACCCAGAAAATACTAATGATTCCGATGAAATCCGATGTTTTCAAGAAAATACCAACGGATTACCCAGGAATTTACTGGGTAATCTGTCACTGATTTAATTTACCCACCAACAATTTAGCAACGAACTTTTGTGACGGTTTTGTGAGGAATCATCTTTTAGCAATGGATTTCCCAGGAAAATGTATGTAGGTGAAAGCCTTCCATATTAGTAGTGCCATAAGCAACACGTGATATTTTTCTTTTAAAAAGTTTTTCCATAACCCTAAATACAAATAGATATCAATAATCAAGTGACTAAGAGCATCCACAATGGAGGTTCTTTTACAGGTTTTTGTTGAGGTTCTTACAGAAACTTTCACTGTGGGACACATGTTCTTGTCCAGTCACAGGTTCCTATAGGCATCGAGGTGCTTGAACAAGAATCCGGGTTCTTGCAAAACATTCCTTTTTTGTTATTATTATTTAATTATTTTATTTTATTTTAATAAATTTATAAAACATATAAATAAATATCGATTAAAAAATGGGAAAAATATTGTTTTAACCATTTCAGAAAATTATATACCTAAAATATCCAAAATCTCTCCCAACTTACCAAAATAACCAAAATTTTGAATAAAGCATTTCATATCATACGAAATAACTTTTCCATTTTGTACGGAATCTCACATACACACACACACCATTTCGTATGGATACGAAATGGCTTTATACACACACATACACACACCATTTCGTATGGAATCTCACACACACATACCATTTCGTATGGATATGAAATGTCTTTATACATACACACACACACACACACCATTTCGTATGATATGAAATGCCTTTATACACACACACATGCCATTTCATATGATATGAAATGCCTTTATACACACACACACCATTTCGTATAATATGAAATGCCTTTATACACACACATGCCATTTCATGTGATATGAAATGCCTTTATAAACACACACATGCCATTTCATATGGATATGAAATGCCTTTATACACACACACACCATTTCGTATGATATGAAATGCCTTTATACACACACACACATGCCATTTCATATGATATGAAATGCCTTTATACACACACACATGCCATTTCATGTGATATGAAATGCCTTTATAAACACACACATGCCATTTCATATGGATATGAAATGCCTTTATACACACACACACACCATTTCGTATGATATGAAATGCCTTTATACACACACACACATGCCATTTCATATGATATGAAATGCCTTTATACACACACACACACCATTTCGTATGATATGAATGCCTTTATACACACACACACACCATTTCATATGATACGAAATATATGCATTTCATATGATATGAAATGCATCACACACACACACATGTCATACCATTTCGTACGATTCCCCCCCCCCCCCCCACACACACACACACATGCCATACCATTTCGTAAATCCAAAACATTCAAATAAATTTACTAGTTTTTTTAACAAGGTTTAGTATTTTTTTTCCCTACATTAATTTGTAACCACATATTTTCCCTACATTTCCCTACTAATGGATGGTTCCATGCATTTCTAAAAGTTAAAAGCATTTGGTATGGTATGTGTGTGTGTGCATGGATTTGTATCATATGAAATGGTGTTGTGTGTGTATAAAGGCATTTTATATCATATGAAATGGCATGTGTGTGTGTGTGTATAAAGGCATTTCATATCATACGAAATGGTGTTTGTGTGTATAAAGGCATTTCATATCCATGTGAAATGGCATGTGTGTGTGTATAAAGGCATTTCATATCATATGAAATGGCATGTGTGTGTGTGTATAAAGGCATTTCATATCATACGAAATGGTGTGTGTGTGTGTGTATAAAGGCATTTCATATCCATATGAAATGGCATGTGTGTGTTTATAAAGGCATTTCATATCATATCATATGAAATGGTGTGTGTGTGTGTATAAAGGCATTTCATATCATACGAAATGGTGTGTGTGTGTGTGTGTATAAAGGCATTTCATATCATATGAAATGGTGTGTGTGTATATATAAAGCCATTTCATATCCATACGAAATGGTGTGTGTGTGTGTGAGAGAGAGAGAGATTCCATACGAAATGGTGTGTGTGTGTGTGAGAGATTCCATACGAAATGGTGTGTGTGTGTGATATTCCATACGAAATGGAAAAGTTATTTCGTATGATATGAAATGCTTTATTCAAAATTTTGGTTATTTTGGTAAGTTGGGAGAGATTTTGGATATTTTAGGTATATAATTTTCTGAAATGGTTAAAACAATAATTTTCCTTTAAAAAATATACAAACTAAATATTATAAAATATATTTTTTATATTTTATATTTTTCTTTTCTTTAAATTTTTGTACAAGATTTTTTGGTTATCTCACTGTATTATTATATTTAGATTATATATATAATTAATTTATAAATGTAAATTAATAATTGTAATATCTTTTCTATTTTTAAAAAATATATCAAATTGTTATATATATATATATATAGACGTCACCATATGATAAATCTTTCACACCTCTCACTGAAAGAAAATGGAAAGTGACTACGAGTGATCTATATTACTATTTATTATTTTGTGTTATTTATTATTTTATTATTTTTACTTTTTTTTAATTATAATATAAAATTATGTTTATGTTTTAATTAGGTTTTCAAATACGTTAATAAAATATATAAATTAACAAATTAAAAATAATATAGAAAAGTAAAAATTAATAAATTATATTTGAGATTTTTAATAATTTAATAATATATACATATATTTAAATTTATATAATGATTTTTTATAAATAAAATAAAATGTAAAAAATTAAAAATAAGGAAAGTGAAGTTTTTGTAAGAACCTCCTTTGGAGGGTTTTATGGAGATTTTTATTTTGTTGAGGTGTCAATGATGTGGCAGGAAAAAATATGGCAAGTGGGGTTTTTGGAGATTCCACCATTGTGGATGCTCTAAGTGAACCCAAAAGCCAAAATATTAAAAAAAAAATTACAGTCTAAGGGATTAATTTAATCATGTCTAAACATAAATAACAAGTAAACTGTATTTTGTAAATTACCTCACGAGAAATCGAATATATGGTTGTTAACGGAGTGAGAAATCCGAAGGATAATTTTCTATTTGCTTTTCTTTTGACTGCTGTGAAATTTTCTTACTTTTCTTTTGACTGTTGTGAATATCGAGCTGAAGAAGCAGATAGGTAAGGCCCTAAAAGTGAAAGCAAATTTTTTATCTTGTTTTGATAATAAAATCAAATAGAGGGAAAAGTGAAGTTGTAGGCCACCAAAGAGGCTTAGGATAAAAAATGGGAAAAGTCAATATTTTTATATATTTTTTAGACTTAAAAGTAGTGGGTCTGTGTAATTCTTTTAATATAAACTTGTGGTTCAACCTTTAAATACCATGGTTGCACAACAAAGAACATTAAAAAATAAAAATAAAAATACAAATCCTCCTTCACCATTTAATTCTAGTGGTTGCACAGGAATCCCCTACCTTTGGGGTAGTTCCGCCCTAACATGTCTGCCAAATAGAGTTTTTCGAAAAACCTTGTTCTATGTGTGATTGTAGATTCCACGGTAGCAGTAGTTCTAGCTCTACATTAGGAGTAGGAGTTGTATCTAAAGGAGGTATGAACCCCTCCCATAGTACGGTATGATCCGGCTAAAGAACTCAATTGGCTACCGTGTCTCGCTTTGTTCTGGTTGTGGGTCTCACTGCTTTTGGGGTATTATGAAGCAGAAACTCCACATACGATTTTGGAGTCGAACCTTTCCAACAATGCGGCCTAGGGATAGATATGATGATTGGTTTAGGGGCAATTAGCCTACTACAGGCACCTGTAGGGATTAGTGTATTTTAGGAGATTTCCCCAGCCGATAAATAACTGTAGTTACATACATCTCTCAAAAGATAAAAAAAAAGAGTTATTTATGAGTTCAAGTAAGAAAGTGAAATTTTACTTCTCACATTTTCCCTATCCCACTGTCAAAATGAAGACAACAATAATCTAGCTCCTCGTATACGCGACCGGTTACACATAGACAGGTTGCATGGAGGGGCTTTAAAATCCAAAGAGTTAGGCGACCGGGGATGTGATCTTGGTCTCAGAGTTGATCAAGAAAAAAAATATTTGGGGAGTTATGAAATGATCAAGAAAATAGAAATTTAGGATGAAATACAATTTTATAAGTTTCCTGAAGAAGGTAAATAAGCTTAAAAAATTGTATTGATAACAATTATTCTTATTAATGCCTATTTATTCTTAACTTTTGTTTTTGAATTGTATACAACATGAACAAATTTAATGCCAAACAACATCGAATTAAGTTGGAAATGTCCAACATTGTCATAGTCAATGATTTGATGTATTTCCTATAATTGGAACTTTTAAATTTTAATTGTAATATTTAAGTTGAACATGTATTTAAATCTTTACAACTTATTGGGTTGTTTAAATGCTACAACTCTTCCAACCAAACCCATATGCACCCATACACCCATGTTCACCTATAAGTCATTGGTATAACAAAGGCTTTCGCAAACCACCACCACCCATTTTAACTCACTTAACCCTAACTTGACCGGATCTACTAATGCCCAATATAACTTGTTATAACCTACTAAGAGCATCTCTAGCAGCTTCCTAAAATGAAGAAAATGAGGATTTTAAGTTAAAAATTTGCTCTAAGAGATTCCTCAAAACTATCTTCAAAATGGAGAAAGTAAGAGAAAGAGTGAGTTTTTCTCCAAATATGAAGATCACTCCAAAAATGATTACAATGTGAAACAACCAATAGAAATTCTTGAAAATAAATATTTAGAAAAAAAAATAATATTTTAATAGATAATTATAATATTTTAATATTTTAATCAATGATGGGTTCTCCAAAATGGAGAATTTGTTGGAGATTGATGTAAATATTTTTGAAGATTTTAGATTTTGATTCTTCATTTTGAAGAAATTTTAGGGATTCTCTTGAAGATGATTTAAGGTCCAATATGACATGCTATGACCATATAAGGCTCATTGTAACCCTAGAAGACCTGATAATGATCCGCTAAAATTCATTATAGTCAACTTAGACCCAATACGGCCCATTAAGGTCTATAAAAACTCATTATAACCCACTTAAATCCATACTAACTAGTGTTATACTCGTCCATTGGTCGAGTACATCATATGACTTTAAACAAAATATAAACGTCCTAAAACACACATCAAACAAATGGACGATTTATAAACTTGAACAAATCGATAGCACGAGAAATGTAAGCATAAACAGAGTATTCTTTTTGGAGCTACATGAAATATGTGAAGCAGGCTGAGTGGTTTGAGTTGCCACGGGGGTTCATATGCGGTGACTTCAGTCAATAATGCTTTCGGTCAATAGTGCTCAGAGGTTCGAATCTAAGGAAAAATAAAAATCTCCTTATGGCCACGGGGGTTCAAATGCGGTGACTTCGGGTTACCCGCGAAACGGATGGTTGCAATGGGATTAGTTGGCTCGTATAGCAGGTTGTATATTCATATTAATAAAAAAAGTATGTGAGAGATTTTGCTTTTTTTGTTGAGTTCTATGAATAATAATATCCTTGTATTTGATGAATCAAAGGCATACATATAAACAAAAGAAAACTCTTTGTAATACAAGATATGGTTTAAATACAAGTCTTCATGATCAATGACGATATGTCATATAGTAAACAACGTATAAATTGTAAAGAATATTGCATATTTGCATGTACAATGGCTACTTGCATCTGGGCATAAAATGTTGAACCGAGGTAGGCGTTTGGATCGCTTTAAATCCAAAGACACAGAATACATTTATATCGATAACATAATAACTCTTTAGTTGCTCATATTCTTCTGTACAAAACCCTTGATGTCAAAAACCTCATTTCCGATCTTTGTAATCACACCCTACAGGTAAAAGGAGCATTCGTAAGAATAGATACACACAAATGATACAAGTCAAGTCCGTATGTATATCTTAGAGACAAAGAGTCACCTTTTCGATTATGATACCATTTATCAAATAAGCTAGTGTAACATCAAAAGTTGGATTTCGAACAGCAAATCCAAAAGCTACAACTTGTTCCCCGAGACCTCCACGGGTGTTTAGTAACTCTTTGGCTGATCTTTCTTCTATAACAATCTTGTCTTTAGAAGACAGTGATAATCAACTGAAGTCAAGGGTGCATAACACATAAGACAAGGCTATAGGTTCCAATTTTGTTGGCAATGTCACCTGCAATTAAGGGTATGTTGTTAGCAGCTTAATGAGCTTATTGGAACTCACAACTGATTCGGTCAACCATACATGACTATTCGGTAGTGGCTTAAGGAACTGCTCCCATATATTAGTTTTATTCCTTTGATTTTGCAGCAAAGAGTCACCTGAAAGTAACCTAAAAGTCATAAGCATAAAGCCTTTCGAAAAGCTCAATTTCGCGTTAAAAAACTGTAATTGCAAAAAGACCATGCCCATCATTATGTATTTATGTTCATGTCTTGTTCACTATCAGTAAGCAATTCAAACAATGATATAAACCCAGAAATTCAAGACTATAACTAAAATAATAGATTGATATAATAACTCAAACCCAGATCACAAGTCTTCACGAATTGGGTCTTGTTGGTCTTTCAAGGATTTAGCAGTGGATTAACATAAAGGCACTAATACCAAGACAAAGAACATGTAATTTATGTAGCACACTAATTTGAATCTCGAAGCAGCAGCAGTAAGTTGAAACACTATTTTGAATCATGCAAGTCGAATGACACATCATAAACAAATATAAAGCCTTTACCGCCTTGACTTGTTGCGCCCCAAATTTAAGACTTTACAGCCTTGCCAACGACCTGTTTTCATGTGAAAAAATAACATCTCATACTCTAAAATAACATTAAAACATTAAAAGAAGATTAATTGCCACGAAAGTCGAAACACCCATCTCATACTCTTAGGGTCTGTTTGGTTTGCGGTATTGGAATGGATTTGGGGGAATTTGGATTTAAAATCCATTCCAATCCTATTTTGGTTTGTTGGATTGTCCGGATCTGAAATCCTAGGATTCAATTGAAATCCTACAAACATAGGATTTTAAATCCTTGAGGGAAGCTCGGGGTTTCATGGGATTTTACGGGGATTTCATACGATTGTATGAAATAATGTTTTAAAAAATGTGATAAACATTTGTTCTGTAATAATTTATTCATATTATTTTTATAATTATTTATAAACTTTATTATAAATTATGTATTGATAATGGAATCCAATTCCAAATCCTACAAATCAAACACACTTATGATCTTAAATCCATTCCAATCTGTTGGATCGAAAGTAAAATCCACAAAGATAATCAACCAAAGTTTATTTATTTTATTGAGAAATCACACACTGATTTGTACATATTTGATACATATTTTTAGATACTGAAAGGGTGCGAACCATCGCAATGGTTCGCCTATAGTTGTGTTGTTTCATGAAACAGTCACACCCTTTCATGAACATTGAACAGTCACACCCCTTCATGAATAACTACCTATATATAAACATATATATACTATTTACATAATAATTCTTTAAACTAAGTTTAGTTTAATATCCAATACTCCCCCTTAAACTAAACATAGTTTAAGTGAGGTCTTCCATTCTTCAAAGCTTGTCTACAGTAGTGTTGGACCAATTGTTGGTTCATCGTCTATGTATGCAGCCAAGTTAACTTCCTCCTCCTTTTTTGTGCATTCATATTTGAAGTGTCCAAATTTGTTGCACTTGAAGCATTTTATCTGACTCTTGTCTTGTTGGTGTTGGTTACTAGCTTTGTTCCTCCACGGTTTCCAATTTCTACCACGACCTCTTTCTTTGATATCTTGATTTGATTTTCTATAACCACAAGGTTCACAACTATGCCTTTTGTCTTCTTCTTTTCCATCTGTTTTGGCGTATAGAAGTCCATCATGTGTATCTTCTTCCTTGTTTGGCTTCTTAATGCGTTCTTCATAGGCCTTTAATCTTCCGACAGCTTCTTGAAATGACATGGTATTAAGATCGGCAAATTGTTCCATTGCAGCAACAATTTGAATGAATTTTGCTGGCGCAGACCCTAGAAGTTTTTCGAACCAATCTTTTGTTCTCTATTCTAGATCCAAGATTGTTTGCTTGTGACACAAGTTGACTAATTTTTCCAGTAAATTCATCGAGTGATTCTGAGTCCTTCATTTTCAAGGATTCAAATTCTGATTCTAATGTTTGTAATCTAGCCTCCTTGACTCTGTCAGCACCAACGAATCGAGCTTCAAGTCTTCCCATATATCTGAGGCTTCCGTATGATGAGCAACTTGTAGAACGAGTTGTTCGGGCAAAGCTTGAAACAGATAAGCAATAGCCATTGTGTTTTTCTTTATATCCACATCTCCTTTTGGTTCGAGTGCTTCCCATATTCCATAGACATTAAACAGTGTTTTAATCTTCACGGCCCAAATAGAATAATTCGTGGAATTTAGAATTGGGCATTGGAAAGTCATTGACATCCCTCCTTCAGTTTTCTTTGATGTTCCAGAATCCATCCCTCCTTTATTTTATTTGGATGATTCAGGCATTGATCGTTTCTTCTTTCTTCCAATTTTTCGTCTTCTTTAAAGATCTTCTTTTTGAGTGAAAAACTCCTTTTCTTTTTGTTTGCGGGGCGAATCAAACCAATTGTTTCTAATAGTCCCCTGGTTCTTTTTTCACCGAACAAACTATTGTCTTCTCCTGTTTTGGGGGGCGAATCAAACCAACTGCCTTTAACAGTTCCCTGGTTCTTTTTTTCACCGGACAAAACTTTTTTTCTCTCCTGTTTTGCGGGGCAAATCAAACCAACTGCCTCTAACAGTCCCCTGGTTCTTTTTTCACCGGACAAAACTTTCCTTCTTCTGATTTTTTTCTTCTTCCCCCCCCCCTCTTCCCCTTTTAAAGTATTTATAATTTTATTGATTCATAAAAACTTAATAATAATAAAGACAAAGGTTTTAATATTTTATTAGAAGAAATGAATTTAAAACCAAAAATATATTAAAAACTTTTTCTTTATAAAATAAAAATATAGGAGTTAGGGTTTTGTTTTTATGTAAACCTGGGGAAGGAAAAGTGGCGTATACCTTGGTTTCCACACTTGTGTCGTTTCTTCCTCTCTGATTAATGGCGTTTCACGATTTGAAAAATCGTATCCTTCTTCTGATTTTCCTTCAGTCGGCGGTTGACTGTGATTCCGGTCGATGATCTTCTCTGGCCGATTGCAATTTTTCCGGTTACTCCGGTTGTCTTCTCTGGTTAAGGTAAGTCCCTTTTCCGGTGGGGTGCCAGATGGTGGTAGTTTTCTTCTAGACTTTGGCCGCCTCTTGGTATCCCTTTTGATTCCTGGCGAACCCCTTTCTGTGGTGTTCTTTTGTTGAATTTCTGGCGCCGATTTTGGTGGGTTTCTCGGTTTCTTGATGGATGGTAGATGATGAGGACCTTTGCTCTGATACCAATTGTTGGATAGAAAGTAAAATCCACAAAGATAATCAACCAAAGTTTATTTATTTTATTGAGAAATCACACACTGATTTGTACATATTTGATACATATTTATAGACACTGAAAGGGTGCCATCGAACCATCGCAATGGTTCGCCTATGGTTGTGTTGTTTCATGAAACAGTCACACCCCTTCATGAATAACTACCTATATATAAACATATATATATATATATACTATTTACATAATAATTCTTTAAACTAAGTTTAGTTTAATATCCAATACAATTCAAATCCCTCCATGGAATCCAAATCCCTCAAAAACAATCCCGCAAACCAAACGCACCCATAGTATATAATGGGGGTTATTCCTATTGAATAAACTTTCAACAAACACGTAACAAACGAATAAAGGTAACAACTCGAGATCTCACAAAGGAATTAAAAACCCCAACGTCATGTTTTAAAACTTAAATTCAATTCTTATTGTAGTAAACTATTGATTCTTTATTTGTAATGTCTAGGTACAGCAGCTCCGGCATAACCACGTAGAGGGAATGTAAGATGAAAATCAAACACACCCCTACCAATATATCTCTACCATAAACAACCAAAACAACACAACAAAAGCTAAATCGTTAACTGAAATGAGAACCTAAAAGCTAAAATGAGAGAAGGATAAAACCTGCAATCGTATTGGGAATCACCAGCATAATTTTCCGGAGCAGGAATGAAAAGCAAATGAACGAAATTCGGGAATTACCAGCACCTTTAAGCAGATATTTTTACACCATTCTTGATGAACTTCTTCTCCTACATCAACCTACTCCCTAAAATGTCATCAGTCATGTAATATAACACATGCATATCCAACCAAAACATTTATGGAGCAACATCTTCTAAAAAAATGAACCACTACTCTAATTCTCCCTATTGATGATTCTAATAAGAAAGTGTAATAGAGTTATTAAGTGAAGAGGGATAAATAATATGTATAGGCATGCTTTTATATGAACCATTCTCTCAGGATTTGTCGGCATTGTCAAGATGAGCATATAACCTTTTGAAGCAACTATAAATGAAAGTCTGCTCTATTTGTACTACCGAGAGCATGTACCAGTGCATTAGACACTTGTATCATATTCTACTCCATTTGACTTGTTTGCTAAAATATAGATTCGATCGTGGTTTACAATTATAGCTTACCAACAGAATAGAACAAATATGAACCCTTGCGTTGAAATATCCCAGGTTAACAGTCTGATGTTTGTGCTTGCCAACCAATTATACTATGGAAACAAAAAGAAAAAGAAAAAGATCTTTTACTAAGAAATAGAAAGTATTGTGTGGTTTCAAGGATAAAACACCATAAGGAACAATCATGAATCATCAAGTCTTGATGAAGTTGCATTAGTGATTTAGGTTCAAGTATATACCTGAAATCTTCAAACCATATAAAACCTGAATTTTTTTAAACCACATAAAAACCTATATTTGAAATATATAAACCACCTTAAACCCTTATCAAGATTCCCACCATTTCACATCTTGAAATCTTCAAAAAATGAAAAAAAAAAGACCACAAGAAACTTGGAAACCTGGAATACTTACTACAGTCGATGGCATGGCCATTGGATGATTTAACGTAACCTCAAGACCACAATATTTATGAACTCAAGAGACCTGTGCACATTGATCATTAACAAATACACATTCAAAATTAGCGTAGGTTAGAATAAAATCAAGCTTATTCCCATAGAAATACATTGCATCAAAATAATCAAGGGGCTAATTAATGGTTTTCACCAATTGATACATTTCATTATTTTTTTTATAATAGTTGCAAAGCCACCTAAGAAAACAACAAATGTCTTTTGCCAAGGACTGGCGAGACCAAAGGATTATAATTGCTATCAAGTTTGGGCAATATAAAAATCCTTCATCACATATCATTTTGCAACTGCTAATCAGCAGTAACATTAAAAAGCCAAAATATAAAGGGGTAGGAGAATGGAGATATTTAAAACCTTTCCATCAAACAAATTCCTTCTCTCCATGGAGATGCAGAATTTCCTTATTTGAAATGTTTTTGTGTGACGGTTGACTATTTTCCAGTATTACTATAAACGAACACATAAATTACCTGTTTGGCGTGTCACCATTTGGAATAGAGGGGGGAGGGTCCCATTGATGCTTTCAACGAACTGAGATACTTCTGCCACTAATTGACTGCTCAAAGAATGTCTTGCCAGAGACGTTCCTCCCACAAAGATGCCAACTTTATTGCATTATCAGCTCCTCCTTTAATTGAACAACGTTGTCTCTTAGGACCATAAAGGAAAGGCTTTTCATCAAGCTCACCCATTTTCTCGACACCAATATGAGCACCACCACAATCGTCTTTCAAAAACTATGTATATATATATATATATTATACAAGTATTAATCTTGGAACAAAATCTTTTTTGCTTAATCCTTACTCATAATCATTTATGCATAATGCTCTAATATGTTTCCAATGAGAGAGGTTCCTTTAATATTTTAGGAACTCATGAACCATCCTTTTTTGTGAATGTTCATGATGATTAACATATGATAAAATATTGATGACGAATAAATATTCATCATGAATACTCACAAAATAGGTGGTCTTTGACTTCCCTATAATATTTAAGGTTGCCAAATAAACTCGTTACTCGTCCCTACTTGCATAACAAAATATATGGATCTTCCTCCAACAAAAAAAAATTGAAATCCCGGATCATTAAGGTACAAATACCTGAGTAATGGTGGCATTTTTACAAGATTCGTTGGCGATTACAACTCTGGGAGGATTTCATCCTTCGAATAAACTTCTCATATTCATCTTCCATGTTTCCAAAAAAGCTAGTACTACAGGTCTCTGAGGAAATACGTCAAACAGATTAGGTGCAATTGTAAATCACAAAAGAAAACTAATCAAGAGAGAGAGAGAGATCATGTGAAAAATAACATTATCTATCACAAAATACTATAGAAGGTATGTGTCTGTATATAATAGGAAGAAAGAGTGTGCAGTAAGTAAGTAAATAGGAATGTCACATATGGCTTTTTGACCGGAGAAGATACAATCAAGATTTTCTTTATTGCTGGCAAATGATTGCAATGATTCTAACGGAGACCCTGAGGATCGTTCAGGAACACAAAATTACCAGATTAGTTGGATCTCTACCTCATCTTTCGGCGCTTCCTCTTCAATCTCCTCATTATCTTCTTCTTCCACTGAAAAATCAAACAATCTCAGGGAAATAGAATGTACAAAAACACAATTGGATTTCAAAATTCAGATTTTGAAGCTTTACCTTGGCTCGCATGGTGCCTGAGAAGTGTTCCTTTGGGTTTGATCACAAGCCCTAGAATCACCTGATTAAACCCTAAATCCACAAATTTCACAAAAACAATAACAATCAAACCAGAGAACATAGAAACAACTCACATGAAGTTAACATAAAAAAACACAACAAAACACATGAAGAGGAAGATTAAACGATGCGAGACAGAGATGGCGTTCTTATATCAGGCGTCAGGGAGAGCGGCGTGGGTAGGATAAGAAACAGATCTTGGGGAGATATTGCCGTCAGAAAGAGATTTCGAATCATGTTCTTCATCTTCAACCTAAAAACCTTGAACCAATGAATCGTCGTACAAACCCTACTATCAATGGAACAAAAGAAAGATAAAAAAAACCCTAATCCTGGTCAAAAGAACAATAGAAGAAAAAAATTAAACGTAAAATCAGTAATGTCAAAAACCTAAGTTCAAACGTACCATAGAGTTTGAGAGCAAAGAGTTGACCTTCCCTTCGGAATAAGCAAAATCAATAGCACCAACGAAGATGGAAGAATGATTCTGTACATACCAGCAATTGCCATGAGAAACAATTTTAGAGATCAACCGGATTGAAATACATGTAACAACTCAAGCGACAGAGAGAAATTGGGGTTTCAAATCTAGACAAAGTGAGAAATTGCAGAGCCGCGAGTATGAGATAGTGGGGAAAGGAAAGTGGGGAGGTTAAGCTGAACCGGCTGAGGAGTGAAAGCGGGAAGGGACGTGGGAGAGAAACCGGAGACAGCGTGGAAGAAACCATCGATGAATCAATAACTGTAAGAGTTGAATAACCGTAAATAGACAATTTAAGCGGTCAAGATTCAATCTCAGAGTTAATTTCAGCGACTCAAATCAAACTGACTCGTCTGTATCAATATATATATATATATATAATTCACTAATGAATTGTTAGGTAATAGCTTAATAGATTGTATGACATACATCACTTATTTAGTAAGCCATACATATTTCTTTATCACCGAACCCTCTTTATTTTTCCATATACAATTTTTTTCAAACAATTGTAATATATTATCTTTAATTAAATTTAAACTATTTAAAAATACTAACAATACTATAATTAACAATATTCCATACAAATATTAATAATTCTATTAGCTTCACATGCCTAATTTTGTAACATGATTTAAATTTCCAAAAATATAAATATCAATGCATATATCTTTTATCCATCTTACATTTTTTTTAAACAAAAATACGAAAAAAGAAAGTCTAAACATCATCAAATAATAACCAAATGGTAATTATATCATTAAATTCGTATCATTATGTTTGATTAAGTTGTTCATATATTAAAAAAACATTAATTTTTTTATTTTTTATCATTCAAAATATATTATTAAACATAGGGTCAGGTTCAGGGGAAAACGCAAAAAAAGAAAAAAAAAATTAAAGAACATCCTGAAACCCTCCATCTGGACGGTATGCACTAATATGCATTTGTGCATATGCATGCACTAATACATATATATGCATTGATACATAGAAAAAAAAAGATTCAATTGTTTGTACGTATTTGTGTATATGCACTAATACATATATATGCATTGATGCATAGAAAAAAAAAATACCGTTCCAATAGCAGGCTGTCAGAATGTTCTTCAGTTTTATCTTTTTTTAACGTTTTCCCCTTAACATCTCTCTATATATTTATTAAATAATTATTTTAATCAATGTTTAATTTTTCTTTTTTCAATTTGCCAATCGATAATCGTACAACCGTTTTTCCCCCAATTTCTTTCGCACCCAAAATCGTGTGGATTGCTTTGCTTTATCTATTATTCATTTTCGTCCCTCCACTCCTTGCTTCACCGAGCAAGAGAGAGTAGCCATGGAAGCCTCCAAGCTTCCATATTCATTTGCGCCATTTCTATCCACCACTGCAACTTCAAGAAATCGTCCCAAATGCCATCTTCCATTTTCCCCTGGTAATTTTCTTCAATTTTCTATCCTCCCAAATGTTTATCAGTTTATATGCTCTTAAACCCTTCAAATTTTCACCATCATTTGAGTTATTAATCAGTTTCTTTAACTATTTTACTTTCCATGTTTGCAATTTTGGTTCATTTCTGATAATTAGTCGAGTTCAATTTTAAGCATCATGTTTCAGCTTTTGTGAATTTGCTTTCTTTGAATATATTTTGACTTTAGAGTCTAGGCGAACTGATTTGCAAGTTCGAATTTGATATGAATGTTCTAAGTTGTGAAGAAATTTTGATAGCTGCATATAATTTTGTAGCCCAAACTACAAATCCATATACATATATATATTGATGTGAATTAGTAGCAAATTCCATGTTAATTCTAGAAACTAAAACAACTAGGTTTGGCCCTAGAAAGTCAAATTATATCTCCTCCCCATGGAACATGGGTATCAGAATATGTTTATACAGCAATCACTAAATAAATAAATAAAAATTTGGGTAAAAAGTTGATTACCGGCAACCCAACTGGTCCCACAGTCACACGCCACCCCTTTGCCAACTGAGCTACACGCCATATGCAAATAAATAAATCTTTTATCATGATGTAGTTGGAGTTGGTTAAAATAAGAAGTTAATTTTTTAATGGTTTTGAAGTAGGAATGACTTCCTTCCACATGGTGTTAATTTTTATTGTTAAGATCAATAACTGCACGATGTCAATTATAGGAAGCCAAAAGAAAATTTGAACATGGTGTTTATGTGGTTCATCAATTTCCTACGGTCATGAGAATTGCTAAGGTTTGTGAAAAACTTGGCTTTCTGCATAAAGCTCCCCCTAGAAGCTTACGGAATAAGCCATTTTATATATCATTAAGCTATGTATAGTTAACCGAATAAGTTGTGAGTCCCATCAACCTCATTAAGCTGCTAACAAACAGACCCTTAAATACACTTACAATACAAAATTTACATGCAGGTTTCAGGAATTACAAAGACTTTATTGTACAAAGTTTAGCACTAATCTATCCTACTCGCTTGCCCTCTAGAAACTCCAGAATCAAGAGGCGTGACTTACACTTCATCACAAATGCATCAGGTTTAATTCTCGTTCTTTGCTTCTTGGAGCCATTAAATACTAATTTCGACACACCAACTAAGATTATATATATATATTATATATATATATATATATATATATATTTTCAGCTTCAGTACAACCTCTCACTGAGGATCTTGTTGAAAAGACATCTGAAGATCTTCCCACAAGTGGGAATTCCATCCGTAGGCGATTTCTTGAATTCTATGCTGCAAGAGGTCACAAGATTCTTCCAAGCTCTTCTCTTGTGCCAGATGATCCCACTGTTTTACTCACTATTGCTGGCATGCTTCAATTCAAGCCTGTTTTTCTTGGAAAGGTACTTAAAATGTCGTTAAAACATTTTCGTCTTCACCTACCCAAGATTTATAAACTTGTAAACCAGATCAGGAACCTTTTCTTTTTTTTTAATTGGCTTAAGGGCTGTTTGGTTGTTTTTCTATTAAGTCATGTATGGATAAAATTGTCTGTGTGGATTAATCTGTCTGTATAAGATTGAGAAGATTTTTTTCATATATGGAAGGAGCGTGTTTTCTTAATTATGAGGGGCAGGTTTAGAAAAAAAAAACTTGCCTTTCTGCATAAAGCTTCCTCCTAGAAGCTTACTGAATAAGCCACTTTCTATATCATTAAGCCACTATTATAGGGAACCATTAATCATGTTTTTCACTGCTCGTGTTATAGTTGTAATACTCTATGGTCCAAACAAGAGTAAGGGGCTGTTTGGTTAGCTTTCTATTAAGTCCTGTATGAATAAAGTTGTGTGTGTGAATTGTCTGTATAGATTGGGAAAGTTTTTGTTTGGGAGGGATTTTCTATAAATGGGTGGAGCATGTTTTTTAATTGGGAGAGGCAGATTTGGAAGAAAAAAAACTTGGCTTTCTGCATAAAGCTCCTCCCTAGAAGCTTTGTGAATAAGCCACTTCTATACCATTAAGCCACTACCAAAACAGCCATGTATAACTGACCAAATAAGCTGTGAGTTCCATTAAGCTGCTAACAAACAGGCAGAAAATCTTATTCAGGTGCCAAGACAAGTACCATGTGCTACCACTTCTCAAAAGTGTATACGTACAAATGATATTGAGAACGTTGGCCGAACATCTCGACATCATACATTCTTCGAGATGCTCGGGAATTTTAGCTTTGGTGATTACTTCAAGAAAGAAGCAATAAAGTGGGCTTGGGAACTCTCAACCATAGAGTACGTATTAATTATTTTTTTACTTTTTCTGTTGCTTACTTTTTACTACTTTTAGGGTCTGTTTGTTAGCAGATTAATGAGCTTAATGGGACTCAAAGCTTTATTTGTTGAGCTATATAAATGACTGTTTGGTAGTGGCTTGATAATATAGAAAGTGGCTTCTTCAGTAAGCTTCTAGCGAGGAACTTTATGCAGAAAGCCAAGTTTTTTTTTTCCTAAACCTGCCCCTCCCAATTAATGAAAACACGCTCCTTCTATCTATGAAAAAACCATCCAAACAAAAACTTTCGCAATCTATAAAGACTGATCAATCTACACAGACAGCTATATTTTTATAGGACTTAATGGAAAACCAACCAAACAGCCCCTTAGGACTTAGGGGCTGTTTGGTTGGTTTTCCATGAAGTCATGTATGGATAACGTTGTCTGTGTGGATTAATCTGTCTGTATAGATTGGGAAAGTTTTTGTTTGGGATGTTTTTTTTCATAGATGGAAAGAGCGTATTTTTATTTGGGAGTGACAGGTTCGGAAAAACTTGGCTTTCTGCAAAAAGCTCTCCCCTAGAAGCTTATTGAATAAGCCACTACCAAACAGTCATGTATAGCTGACCGAATAAGCTGTGAGTCCCATTAAGCTCATGTATAACTTTTGTCCTGCCTAAAAAGTGGTGTTTTTTTTTCCAAAAACTATCCTAAATATTGTTTATTTTTGTGCTTTTCTTCTAGATATGGATTGACTGCAGAGAACTTATGGATTAGCGTCTATGAACATGATGAGGAAACATATACGATATGGCATGATGAGGTAAAACATCTTCTTTAAAAAAGTTGCTATATATATAAACATTTGTTGCAATTTTCATTAGACAAAGAGAATGTATGTTCGTTTGCCAATATATATATATATATATATATATGAAGATGTTACTATCGTCACTTTTGGTTCAGATAGGTGTTCCTGCAAATCGTATAAAAAAGATGGGTGAAGAAGATAACTTTTGGACAAGTGGCTTAACGGGTCCTTGTGGTCCGTGTTCAGAAATCTACTATGATTTCCATCCCGATAGGGGATATTCAGATGCCGTAAGTTTCGATCTCGTGTAGGTTTTTTGTTGGATTTTTCTTAATGTTGACTTTTGTTGGATTAATGTTTATTTATACATAGGATCTGAACGATGATACGAGGTTTATAGAGTTCTACAATCTTGTTTTCATGCAATTCAATAAAAAAGACGACGGTTCTTTAGAACCACTGAAACAGAAGAATATAGATACGGGATTGGGCTTAGAACGAATGGCTCGTATCTTACAAAAGGTGGGATAGTATTTGTTTTTTCAATTTTACCTCTTAATGACCACTTATCACTTATTCGTTCAGACGTTTTTAAATTCAGACCGTTTGTTTTTTTGTCTTTTTTTTCAGAACCTCTTAAGTCTGAAAATCATCTGAAAAAAAGTGGTAACCTCACCACTTAATTCCTTGTATTCACGTACACCCGCATTGTTAGGGATTTATAAATCAATGATTGATTCAGATGACTTCAGACGTAAAAACAAACGGTCTAACTGATTCAGATTTCAGACTTCAGCACCACCTCTTATAAATCAGAAGTGAAATCAGACTTCAGACTTCAGCACCTCTTAAAAAACAAACGCTAACTTTTGAGAATTTATTTGATTTTCTCAGGTTCCCAACAATTACGAAACGGATTTGATTTTCCCGATTATAGAAAAAGTGTCGGAATTGGCAAATGTCTCATATACCCTTACCGATGATTCTTCAAGAACGAAACTAAAAGTATGCAATTCAAGATTATCTTTTCTTTAGGATCATCGATGAAAAAAAACATTTTATTAAAAGATTGTAACTTTTTCAGGTTATCGGTGATCACATGAGGGCGATTGTTTATCTAATATCAGATGGTGTTTTCCCATCAAATATCGGTCGAGGTTATGTGGTTCGACGGCTTATTCGAAGAGCTGTACGGACCGGAAGGTTACTCGGAATAAGAGGAGACGAAAAGGGTAACATCGAAGGGGCATTTTTGCCAATTATTGCCGAAAAAGTAATAGATTTGAGTTCCGAAATTGACCCTGATGTAAAAACAAGAAAATCCCGTATTCTTGAAGAGTTAAAAAGAGAAGAGTTACGTTTTGTGGTAACTTTAGAAAGAGGAGAAAAACTTCTTGACGAAATGTTGGATGAAGCTATAGAAAACGCGAAAATAAACAAAACCGCCCCATTTTTATCCGGTAAAAACGCTTTCCTTTTATACGATACATACGGATTTCCGGTAGAAATAACAATGGAAGAAGCCGATGAACGAGGTGTTTCTATAGATATGAACGATTTCGATGCCGAAATGGAAATCCAAAGGCGTCAATCACAAGCTGCCCATAATACCATTAAGCTCACGGTCGAAAACGGGTCTGAGCTGAATGAAAACATTTCAGACACCGAGTTTCTGGGTTACAATACCCTTTATTCTAAAGCAGTGATTAAGGGTCTTTTATTAAGTGGGAAGCCTGTAATTGAGGTTTCTAAAGGAAGTGAAGTTGAAGTTTTACTGGATCGAACACCATTTTATGCTGAATCGGGTGGTCAAATTGGAGACCGTGGGTTGTTAAAAGTCACTGAATCGGAAAGTGGAAATACCGCTATTGTAGAGATAGCGGATGTTCAAAAATCTTTAGGAAATATATATGTTCATAAAGGTATGATAAAAGAAGGAAGTATTACAGTCGGTAAAGAAGTCGAAGCTTCAGTTGATGCGAAATTAAGGCAACGGGCTAAGGTACTCCTAAATGCCTCTTTATGTAATTGGTATGTAGTGTAGTAGTGGATAGGTGAAAGAATTGTGGAAGGTTTTTGGGTTTTAATTTGATTTGGGTAGTTCAGTAATTTATCACTCTTATTTCATCTTTATAATTTTGGTTATGCCTATTTTGGTGAGACAAAAAAAAAGGGAAATTTACTCAAATAGCCATTTGGGAAATTGACTTTCACTTTTTAGCCATTTTTCAAAACTTTTTCCTGAAATAGCCAGACTTTACGTAGAAACATAGTCTCTATGTAATGTCCATTTTTTTTATAATCTTTTTTAATTCCTTAGAGTTTACGCATAAACTTGAGTTTTTGCATAAACTTTTTCCGTGTAAACTTTCCGTGTATCTTTTATTTTGTCAACCAGACAAACTTTACACAGAAA